>SJXQ01006202.1:0-19743 GCA_006408695.1 Aepyceros melampus
TGAACTGAGCTGTTTACGTTGAATTAGTTTAGAGTGCTTTTCAGGTCTACTCTATCCTTCTGCTTTCCTGTCTATTCATTCTATTAATTTTTGAGAGTTTGATATTGAAATTCCAACTAAAAATCTTAATTTATCTACTTTAAAAATAATTGTAATATATGGTGGAACTATATGTAACTTTGTTCCATTATTTTCCAAGTCTTCTGTAAATGTGCTATTATACACTCATAATTTTAAGAAAATAAAAAAGAAGGGACAAAAATAGGCTCATTAAATCAAAGAATAAACAACCCTTGTGAACTTCGACTGACATCTTTTGGAAAATAAGTTTGCTGGTGACTATTTACAGTCTCTTTGCTTCCAACAGCTCTGGTAACAACAAAGGAAAGTAAACCCTTTTTTGGCAGCCGAGGGCATCAGCTTGATGCTATGGTTGGTAAATTTATCTCTGGCGACGTTTTCACTGTTAGATAGAAGTTTCTGTGTCAACAAAGGGACCAGCCAAAAGCTGCACCTCTCAACCACAGAAAAAACAGAGGTGGTGACACTTCCATCCCTTTCCAACATAAAACTACATACATGGCAGCTCTGCGAAGAATAAATTTCCATTTATTATATACATTTTTTAAAAAATTGTGGCACATTTTATGAAAGCTGACGTGCATTCAAATGAGAATTGTTTCCTTTGTCTAAATGTCATTTTAACAGCACTTCGAGGGTGAAAATTCTGACTAGGCCAGCAGAGGGCGGTGTGCAAGCGCAACCAGAAGCGGAGATGCGGCGGCAGAGCCGAGCACCGCTGACTTCTTTGCCACCTACCAAAAACTCCCTGGGAGACGCGGAGGTGTGGCAACCAGTCACTTCCGCTACCTGACTTGTTATCCGTCCTGGGCGTTGGGGAGTGTGGGGAAAGAGTTTGCATACCAGTCTTTTTCCTGAGGCCGCATGTTTAGGTTATTAGGGTGGTGCTGGTGTTCGGAGAAAGTGAAAGTCGCTCAGTCGTGTCCGACTCTTTGTGACCCATGGACTATATAGTCCATGCAATTCTCCGGGCCAGAATACTGGAATGAGTTGCCATTCCCTTCTCCAGCGGATTTTCCCAACCCAGGGATCGAACCCAGGTCTCCTGCATTGCAGACAGATTCTTTATCAGCTGAGCTACCAGGGAAGCCCTGGTGTTTGGAGGAATGGAGTCAAATTAAGAGCATCGTGGGGGTGCGGGTGGTGGAGGCAGGGTCCATCTTCCTTAGCTGGGCCACTATTTTGGAGTGTGGCTCGTGGGAAGCTGTCATAGAGGACCGAGACCAGCGGGGTCAATGCCATGCTTCAGCTGGTTCAGAGGGGTGTGGCCAAAGTGGGTATGTTCCATTAAAGGTACCAATTTGAGATTGAGACGCTGTCCAGGAGCCCTTGGGGTAGAAGTAGATCCTTGGATAAGTCCGTGAAGTGAGGGAGGGAAGCCCAGTACTCTGGGAGTGGTTTTCTAGGAGTGAGGACCAAGTCCTAGGAGAAGTCAGTTTGGACCTCTCAAGTCTCTAAATGTGATGAGTTAAATGTCCCAAACGAATTTATGTGGAAACACAGCACGCTTAACTTATGAGCACTCCCAAGGGAGGAGGGGACAGAAAACTGATCCTATTTGTGGAAATTGGGAAAGCTACAAAAGGAATGCATAGATTGAGTGGCCACTAGCAGCAAGGTGCTTGTCACAGGTGGGAATCTCCCGGGAGCAGAAGGGGAGAAGGAGTTAGGGTGAAGGATGTTTGCTAGGGAGTATCCTCCAGATTGCGGCTGTGGAAGGAAGGGAAAGATCAGTCCGATTGCCTCAGGCAAACTAATCAGGAGGGCCCATAAGATCGCTCTTCGTTGGCTGAAAAGCCCAACCTGGAGCCCTTTAGGTTCCCACCTGGAGCCCTTATTGGATTTAAGCTGCCTTGGAGTTGCAGGATCGTGGGTGAGGGGCTCTCTACAACTGAGGCAATCTATGAAACAGCAGCAGGTGCCCAGGAAAAACCCTCCTGGCCGCTGAGGCCTGGCGCGGAAGGGACAGAGGGAATTGGGAAGCATATCTCTGTGTCCATCCCAATATATTTCCTACATGAGCCCCGGATGTTCTCACTCCCTCTTCTCCTCTAATATCTGCTGGATCGCATGATAGCATGGGGGTGCAGGCTGAGAAGAGGTGAAGAGCTCCACCTAAGAGTCCTGATCGTGCTCCAAGTTATACTCATTTTTATCCCATATTATAGTATAATCACGGAGAAGGCAATGGCACCCCACTCTATTACTCTTGCCTGGAAAATCCCATGAACGGAGGAACCTGGTAGGCTGCAGTCCATGGTGTCCCTAGCAGTCGGACACGACTGAGCGACTTCACTTTCACTTTTCACTTTCATGCATTGGAGAAGGAAATGGCAGCCCACTCCAGTGTTCTTGCCTGGAGAATCCTAGGGACAGGGGAGCCTGGTGGGCTGCCGACTATGGGGTGGCACAGAGTCAGACACGACTGAAGTGACTTAGCAGTAGCAGCAGCATGGTATAATCACATCAGCACAAACGCATAAATACGGGCTCTGTGATGGCGCTGAATTATCCATTCTTTAGAGAAAACACTACAAAATTAATATCAACGGAGTCGAGTATGCAATAAAAACCATGTACGAAAACTATGTGCCAGGGCTCAATAAAAATTCCGTACGAGAGTTTCCTGGATCGTGGGACGTTTATTTTCTAAATGCATGTTCACTTTCCTGCCTCCTTGTGTGTTCATAATCCCGTGATATCTTTTTCAGCTCTTGTTAACGAGGACCCGAGGCGGGAGGAGCGAGGAAGCCGGCTCACCGGGCAGGGTCCACGGCCACGTTCAGGTGAAGGGCTGGCCCCCCGCCACAGGCGGCGAGTCCCAGGGCAAGTCGCTTGGACATCGCCGGTGCACGACGGGAGAAATCTTACTCGTCCGGCTCTATACTGATGAACAGGCAGAGGACACCAAGCCACCAAGCTCCCAGCGCGCCACTGCAGGCCGCTTCCCACACCCCCACCCCTCCTCCTCCCCTAACCGCTCCCGGTCACGGCCGGGGCAGGGCGGGGTCGGAAACGAGGGCACGGATTGGCCGGGAGGGAGCGACGCCGCCTGTTTGAAAGGCCCAATCAGCGGTCGGTCTTTCTAGAGACAGCCAATGGGAGACTTGAGGGGCGTGTCGGAAGAGCTGTTTGAATCTCTACACGGGGCCCTTGTTCCTTGTTCGGCTTCCTGCTGGAGTGGGACTCTCAGGTCTGCGCGCCATGGAGGGCGAGGTCCCGGCGGAGGACGAGCTGCTGCGGAGTCTCAGGGACAGCCGCTGCCGCTTCCAGAGGCGCATGCAGCAGCTGATAGAGAAGGTGCGGCCCTTCCCGCTGGCGGGATGGAGGGTGAAGGAGGAGGGGCGGGAGGAGGAGGCAGGGACCGTGGGGCAGGGGGACTGGTCGGGGTGGGAGACCGAGGGGTTGTGGTGGGGGGGTGCTTCGGGGCCCCGTAGACTTACAGCCTCGCGCTGGCGCCTTCTCAGCCCGGCTCAGGGGTTCCTCTCCGCCCTCCGATCTGATGGGATGCCCCTTCTTCCTCTCCCGCAGTACAACCAGCCCTTCGAGGACGGCCCGGTGGTTCAGATGTCCACGCTGACCTACAAGACGCCCCAGGGTACGAATCAGCACCCCCACCCCCAGCCTTTCTGAAGTATTTATGGTTAAGAGTGTAGCTGGAATAGTGTCTTAATAGAGTTTGAAATGCCGTCCCTGCTCTTTTGAAAATAAGCCTGTTCACCTAATAAGCATTAATACATCACTAGTTCCCTTGAACCTATCAATCACTTAAATTACTTATTTCCAAAAATTATTTATGAAGACAGAATTCCGATGACACATAGATGCATCCTGGTTAAAAATGCCCTTGTCTGGGTTTAGCATCCCGGCTGGTCATTTAATAGCCATCTCAGCTTAGGCTTATTGCTTTAGCCAAGTTGTGAGTTGGTTTCTTCATCTGTAAAGTGGAAAGATAGTGACAGTAACAGCTGCTTGGCTAGATATTGTGACATTTACAGGAGATGGAGCTGGCACTAGTGAACACTCTATTGACTGTTATTTGACCTGTTTGACTTGAGGTTCTGAGTACTTTGGAATTTGACCTGCATCTAAGGAGAAGGAGCCATCCTGTTTAATGCTTGATGTTGCAAACAGGCTTAAATCATGGATTATCTTGGGTAAATACCTGGGAAAAGTTTGCACTGGGTGAGGTCAGTATCTATCATTCAGCCTTGTGCGTGCGTACTGGGTCGCTTCAGCCATGTCTGACTCTTTGCAACCCTGTGGACTGTAGCCCGCCAGGCTCCTCTGTCCATGGGATTCTCCAGGCAAGAATACTGGAGTGGGTTGCCATGCCCTCCTCCAGGGGATCTTCCCAACCCAGGGATCGAACCCACGTCTCCTGTGTCGCCTGCATTGCAGGCAGATTCATGACCACTGAGCCACCCAGGAAGCCCTTCAGCCTTATTATTGACTCAATTTTATCTACTAATGGAAGCAAATCTGAGACCTAGTTCTGTTGTACACTGGACAGACAGACACAAATCGGTTCCTAATGGAACGGAATCCTAGCTCTGCTTTCTTAGCTGGACCAGCCGCGCCCTAAGTGAAAAGTTTTTATAGACAGAAGCTAATGTATTCCAACGGTAAGTTTTGTGCATCTAGCCTGTGTCTAACCTGAAGGCTGGACACAGGAGTTTGTAGAAATCATCCCTAAGTGTGCTATCAATAGGCTTTAGTGTGTTCTCTTGACCTGTTTATGGAAGGATGGGCAGTGTCTGGAATATTTTGGTCAATCCACTTATCTTGAACATCACTAATTTCACCAGTGAAAACTCATTTCGGACTCCAGTTAGATAAGGACAAGAACGGTAACCAAAGCAGGAAGCACTTTAGCGTGTGGAAGACCTCCTGGAGAGCGTGTACCAACAGATTCACTGACAGTGATGCTAAATATGGATTCAGTGGTTCTGTGTTCCTACAACCTTCTTGCTGATGAGAGCACAGGCCCCTGACCTGTAGCTTTCCCTGGAGAGGTACTCAGGGAGTGTCTTCCTGATTACGTGCTAGCTGACCACCCTTGCAGGGCGAATTCCTGTAATTTAAAGCAAGTTCCAAGCTACACAGTAGGGTAGGCTTCTAACAGTCACACCTTCTTGATTCTCATCAACCTTGCAAGGTAGGCACTATTAGAATCGTTGTTTCATAGAAGAGAGTCCAGCAGAGAGGTCAAGGAACCAGCCCGTGTCACTCAGCCAAAGTAGCAAAGATTTGATTTGAGTCCAAGCATCTCTGTCAGGGGTCACTCTCTTCTGGAAAGGCCAAAAGGCATAGTAGAGAGTCACTCCCCCCGGGTTCCCAGCCTGGCCATACCATGCGGGCAAATAGCCTGGGCTGGTTATTTCACGTTCTCCTCGCCTCTGTCTCCATCTATACAGTGAACTTGGTGAGTGTCTATCCAAAGGAATTAGGAGTAGCATACAAGGCATGTGTCTGTGAGTTGTGAATGCTGAATGGGGTGTACTTGGAGAAGATTTAGACTAGAGCCTGGAACAGTAAGCACCAAGTGAATTTTTGCTGCTGTTATCAACAACCATCTCAAGCCTCGCAACTAAATGATCCATTCTTTATTAATTTGAATTTACCTAGGAGCCAGTGGAGGTTTGGGGAGTATCTTGCCCAGATTCTGCTGGCGAGTGAATGCAGGGCTCCAAAACTCAGCATTTACTCCTGTGCCTATGACTTGTTCTACAATGTGTAGGTTGCCCTAAGAAAGCACTTATTCTGTCCATGGAGTAGAAAGTTTGCCTTGAAAAGTGACTTCAGTATCTCTCTCTCTCTCTGTAGTATATAGATTGCTCTCAACACATGTGTTCTGAGGACAGCGCTTGGCATACATATGTTCCTTATTTCTGTTTCATTTCTGGCTTAATCCTGGGTTCAATGAGCTGCTCCCTACAGGCAGGAGAGATTTTCGTTCGTGGTAAATTTGTCTGGTGTGGATTTTTGAAATCTCACAGAGATGAGATTTTCCTCTTTGAGACTTTCAACCTCACGAAGATGAGAAACAAGGGATGTCAGTAATGTGGCTTGGTTGGATCTCGGTCTTATTATATCTTTCCTTTGCCCGTCCCTTAGGTTTTCTTTGAGTACAAATTAAGCTGAAGCTCAGTGTCCATGATGACTTAAATGGTAATTACTATTTTTTTTTCAGGACTGCGAATTTGGGGTGGAGGACTAGTGAAGAGAAGACGCACAGGACACACGCAGGTATTTAGTGTCATGGACTATTGCCTGGAAAACCCCATGGACAGAGGAGCCTGGTAGGCTACAGCCCATGGGGTCGCAAAGAGTCGGACATGACTAAGCGACTTGACTTCACTTTTATTGCCAGCATGCCTTGCTGGATAGGAAGGTTGATGTGAATAAAGGTGGAGATGAGCTGGAGCTGCATCCAGGGGCCCCTGGGGGGCGTTGTTCCATGGTCTCCCCACCTTGGGTTTTTAGTCGCTCAGTTGAGTCCGACTCTTTGCAATCCTGTGTGTAGCCCACCAGGCTCCTCCATCCATAGGGATTCTCCAGGCAAGAATACTGGAGTGGGTAGCCTATCCCTTCTCCAGGGGAACTTCCCAGCCCAGGAACTGAACTGGAGTTTCCTGCATTGCAGGCGGATTCTTTTAGGGTCTGAGCCACCACAGAAGCCCCTTTCTCACGTTAACCGCCCTGATTTCTTGTGTGTAAGGATTTACTGAGACACATGTCTTCTGCTGCAACTGTGATGCTTCCGGACACAGGACAGCTCCAGAAACTCCATCAGGTCCCACCTCTGCCGAGGCAAAGGCAGTGACATCCCCAGGCAGGGTTCACAGACATCTAGGAGGTGATGCCCCAGGGCTGCCCTTAAACGGACAGGCCTCGCCATGTTCTCACTCCTGTCCTTGCAAGGCTGCTCCTGCTATGTCGCTTCAGTTGTGTCTGAACTGTGTGACCCCGTAGACGGCAGCCCACTAGGCTCCTCTGTCCCTGGGATTCTCCAGGCAAGAACACTAGAGTGGGTTGCCATTTCCTTCTCCAATGCATGAAAGTGAAAAGTGAAAGTGAAGTCGCTCAGTCATGCCCGACTCTTAGCTACCCCATGGATTGCAGCCCACCAGGCTCCTCAAGTTTCCTGCATTGCAGGCGGATTCTTTTAGGGTCTGAGCCACCACAGAAGCCCCTTTCTCACGTTAACCGCCCTGATTTCTTGTGTGTAAGGATTTACTGAGACACATGTCTTCTGCTGCAACTGTGATGCTTCCGGGCACAGGACAGCTCCAGAAACTCCATCAGGTCCCACCTCTGCCGAGGCAAAGGCAGTGACATCCCCAGGCAGGGTTCACAGACATCTAGGAGGTGATGCCCCAGGGCTGCCCTTAAACGGACAGGCCTCGCCATGTTCTCACTCCTGTCCTTGCAAGGCTGCTGCTGCTATGTCGCTTCAGTTGTGTCTGAACTGTGTGACCCCGTAGACGGCAGCCCACTAGGCTCCTCTGTCCCTGGGATTCTCCAGGCAAGAACACTAGAGTGGGTTGCCATTTCCTTCTCCAATGCATGAAAGTGAAAAGTGAAAGTGAAGTCGCTCAGTCATGCCCGACTCTTAGCTACCCCATGGATTGCAGCCCACCAGGCTCCTCTGTCCTTAGGATTTTCCAGGCAAGAGTACTGGAGTGGGTGCCATTGCTTTCTCCCCTTGCAAGGCTAGGTGGGCCTAAAAGATTTTAGCCAATCTGGCATCTTGAATTCTCAAATTTCCCTAACAAGAGCCCATCCATGGCATTAGTTATGGTTACTAGCAGCCTACGAGGCTCTTCCGTCCATGGGACTTTCCAGGCAAGAGTATTGGAGTGGGTTGCCATTGCCTTCTCCTTACAAGGCTAGATGGGCCTAAAAGATTTTAGCCAATCTGGCATCTTGAATTCTCAAATTTCCCTAATGAGAGCCCATCCATGGCATTAGTTATGGTTACTAGCAAGCTTGGAGAAGGGAATGGCAATCCACTCCAGTATTCTTGCCTGGAGAATCCCATGGACAGAGAAGTCTGGCAAGCTATAGTCCATGGGCTCGCAAGAATAGGACACGACTGAGCAACTAATGCAACGCAATACAACTACCAAGGCTGGGGGGCAGATCAGGCTCTCAGGGGTGGGTGGGGAGTGTACCACCTCCTTGGGGCTGGCCTGCTGACCACCCCGCAGGCTGAGTCCTGGTTAGGACAGCTGACCGCCCTGTAGCCAGAGTTCAGCTGGAAGGCGGTTCCTCACGCTAGGGTCCCACCACACAATGAAGCTTTTAAATGAATTGTAGGTCTCACGACATGGAGATCAAGCCACTATTAAGATAAAAAGTCATAGAAACTCCTCCAGGGGCCTCTGGAATTTCCAGCTTCTACCTAAGAATCTGGGGAGCGTGCTGTCCTGTTTGGTTTTGGCCCTGAGCTCACGCCGTGCCAGGGCCGCACTGGACCCAGTCACTCTCACTTTCCTGCCCCCATCAGTCACCATCCAGGTGGTTTCTGAGACAGCAGCCCTGGGCACCACCAGAGGAAGACAGCTCTGTTCCTTCTCCAAGGGGAAGCTCAACTATCTGCTAGGAGTCTTGAGGCCTTTGATGCTGGAATGTTCTAGAAGAGAAGCCCCCGGAAACCTGCCTTTTCTCTCAAACACTAAAAGTGGGGATTGGAGGTGTTTTACTTGACAGTTGCTTTGAAATACGTTATGTCTGAACCAAGCTTATCTTATCAAGGGCTCTCCAGTGAAGACAGATGGCAGGAGAGATGGGCCCGTGCAAGTCCCAGCCGGAGATCTCGAGCTCCCCCTTCGCAACACATCAGCCGACGGTGAGTGGTCCTGGTGCTGGAAAGCTGTGTTGGGGTTGGGGGGCTGATGAGGGGATGAGTCTCTGTCTGCCTCCACACTCCAAGTCTAGGCTCCTCGCTATGACTTTCTCCAAGTGAGTTTGAAAAACTAAGACCTTTGAACAGTCCCTTGGTGGTTCCTTCTCAACTCATCTAGGGAGCCTTCTCACTCACAGGGACATCATGCTGCTGGACACAGAAAGACCCTGGAGATGTTTGCTCATGGGTGTCATTGTTTACCAGTGTTAATCCAGATTTCAACTCTGTAAAGCCTTAGGTCCATGAATTCCCTGGGCTCCTTAAAATAATTAGAAGTGGTTCTTGAGCTGAACTGTCCAGTGTGGTAACCACTAGCCACCCATGACTACTTGAATTCATTTAAAATGAAGCCAAATTTAAAATGCAGTTCCCAGCCTCACTAGCCATATTCCAAGTGTTCAGCTGCCATGTGTGGCTCGTGGCTGACATACTGGACAGTGGAGGGGGTACTTTTCCATCATTGCAGAAAGTTCTGTAAGACGGTGCTGGGCTATAGGCACTCAGCTTTCAGAATGAGAGGCCATCGAAAGAGTAGAGGTTTTACGAAAAGCTGCTTTCCGTAGTGTCCCTGACTCGGGGCATATTCCTGCTCTGATGGCTTCTCTGCGTGGCCACAGATGACTGCGTCCCTGTTACAAGGGACCGCTTGAAGCAACAGGAGTTTTCACTGCAGTATATATACTCAAGTAATGCCAAAACTATCCTTGGGCGAAAAATATACATGCTTTCTTAAGACATTCTGATGGAAATTTCCTCTTTTGCTTTTAGATTCAAAAAGCAGTGATGCTGATACAGCTTTCTTCCAGGAAGAAGTGATTGCTGGGAACTTAATGGTGAGCCCTGTCTTTCATAACAAAGGGACAGAGTTGGGGCTTGGGGACAGGTGAACATTCTCGTGACCGGCATGTTCCTCCAGGCCCACTTCTGAGGCTCACTCTTTGCTAACGCCGCCCCTCAAGTCTCAGCGCCCCCCGTTCTGATCCCCTAAGGCAGCAAGTTGCCCCTTCTCAGGTTAGCACTTACGGCCCGGCATCAAGCCTGTCTTACCGCACCTTTGTCAACGTTGAGCGCAGCTCCCTCTGCACACAGAGCAACCCCAGCTGCGGTTCCCAGTGCACCTTTGGCCTGGACAGGCCTCGCCATGTGGAGAGTTGGGTTCTAGGTCAGTCGTAACCCGCAGAGACGCTGTCACGGGCGGTGCTCTGGGGAGTGTTTCCGGTCAGCCCTCGGGATGGACAAGAACGCACGGGACAGAATCCACGTGAGTCTCTAGCTGCTCCCTGGGTCAGATGCTAGAAGAGCTGGCCTGTGGTTTTCCTCTAAACTCACAGAGGTTTCCCACGCACCCAGGTGTGGCCTGTCGTGTCTAACTAGAATCGGGAGGTGGCCCTGGGCAAGGAGAGGGCTGCTTTTGGAGGTATTTCGTGAGAGTGGTACTGAAGGGGAGTGGGCAGTCGAGGTGCCAGCCTTTCCCTGGGGTGTTCATGTTACCCCCACACCGGCTGCAGCCCCGGCCCTGACTGCCCCCTCACCCCTGCCCGGTGCAAAGCGGAGACCAAGGTCTATTTCCAACGCACAGCAGGCGAGGGGCAGGAGAGGCCGCTGTCCCTGTCCCCTGAGCTGGACAGTGAACTTCTTTTTTCATTGTTGTTTTTTTCTTTTCTGATTTTATATTTTGTATGCGGCACATGGATCTCAGTTCCCTGATCAGGGATCGAACCCATACCCCCTGCAGTGCAAGCACAAAGTCTTAACCACTGGCCTCCGGGGAAGCCACTGAACTTCTTGTCTCATAGACACAGCAACTGGGATCGGTCCTAGCAGTTGCGTCCTAAACTCACCTGATTGTCGATTCTTTTTTTTTTTTTTTTTTTTTTTTGATACTAGTCATATTGTCACAAACTTCTCCAAACTGGTATGTTTTGTCCTTCTATTTCCTTTCGAACTGGTCCCACTGGGTAAATTCCCTAAAGTTGGATCCCAGGTCAGGTAGATTTTCAGAGGGGCTGGAACACTCTCTGTACTGCTAACAGCAGGAAGTGCAGAAGTAACTCTGAGGAACTCCAGGAAAACACATATACCTTGATGACTGTCCAGTGTGTTCCTGAATCCCAGAGCTCAGCTGTGCCCAACAGTGCTCACAAATACTGACTTGTGTCTCGCTGTCAGCCTGCAGTGCCCTGGAGCCCTTCGAAAAACGAGCTGAGAAGGAAGTACTTGACGCAAATGGATATCCTACGCAGGATGACGGGTGTTTGGAGGTGATCTGTGTCCCTGAGTGTGTCCTCAGAGCAAACCATAGGCTAGAGACCCAGTGAGCTGTGGTTATGTCTGGTTCACTCCAGAGCCTGTAAAGACCATCTCGGTGTCCAAACTCTTTGGCTCACAGCCTCCCGACGCCTCCTCTTCCTGAGCAGACACTCTGGGTCCCCTCAGGTAGTGGAATCGGCTGCCCACCATGTTCCAGGCTGCTCACAGGGTCTGCTAGGACCCCAGCCCTTGGGCAGAGGGTCTGAAGCTGCACAATTCATCCCGGTTCAGTCATGCTCTATCTGTGCTTGGGGAGCAGTTCCTGGGGGCTTGATACTGGGGGATGGGGTGGCCAGAGCTGACACCTAGCAACGCCTTTGTTAAAGTCATTTGCTTTGGCTTCCCTGGTAGCTCAGACGGTAAAGCGTCTACCTCCAATACAGGAGACCTGGGTTCGATCCCTGGGTCAGGAAGATCCCCTGGAGAAGGAAATGGCACCCCACTCCAGTACTCTTGCCTGGAAAAATCCCATGGACAGAGGAGCCTGGTAGGCTACAGTCTGTGGGGTCGCAAAGAATCAGATATGACTGAGCGACTTTTCTCTTATCTTTTTGTTAAAGTCATTTGCTTTGGTTTCAGCGTGCTGGTTACGGAGAGAGAAAGGACACCCGTGTTACCCTGGCCCCGTCATTGGCCTCGCCCGCCAGACCTGCCCAGGGTAANTGTGGGGTCGCAAAGAATCAGATATGACTGAGCGACTTTTCTCTTATCTTTTTGTTAAAGTCATTTGCTTTGGTTTCAGCGTGCTGGTTACGGAGAGAGAAAGGACACCCGTGTTACCCTGGCCCCGTCATTGGCCTCGCCCGCCAGACCTGCCCAGGGTAAGTGTGACACAGAAGCAGACCATTCACTTTCAGTAGCTTGATGGCACCTTAGCTGGGCACCGCCCCCACCCCACCCCCATGTTTGCTGGACATGTTTCATCACCATGAACCGTTAGAGGCGCGTGGGCATCACAGGTGCATCATGACTGAGAAAGGAAGTCCCCGTTGCTGGCATTCTTCTATAAAACAGGCTGAACTCTGTCCCTTCTGTTTCCTTTTTCCCCTTACTTTATCCTTCCCAACATGCTTTTCCTTCTACCTTTTCCAGAATCAGTAAGGGACTTTTTTTTAATTCACATATTGGAATCTGTTGTCCATTTTCAACCCACGTTCACCCTGGAGGAGCCCCTTCCACTCTGGCTTTGGATCCTCTGACCTGTCCCCAGGGGTTTCTGAGCCCTTCATCCCCCACCCTGACTCCAGAGTGGCCTGCCTCCCTCCTTGACAGTGATGCTTATTTGGTTGATCACAAAGCACCAAGTAGCTTCAGAATCACAGCACCTGGTATCGACTCTGCTCGACAACGAGCCGAAGAAGGTTCTGGATCTCCAAGCAGCATTTTTATCCTCAGACCTTGTCCCACAGGGGGACCATGTTCAGAGTTATTTGCATTCTACTTTCTATTCTGATTATTGTCAGTTTGACATAGAGATAGGGTCATTTTTCCTTCCTATATTCATCTTTAGAGTTATTCACATCCTTGTTGGTTTAATTTCACTTTTTTAACTGGGGGCTTGATACTGGGGGATGGGGTGGCCAGAGCTGACACCTAGCAACGCCTTTGTTAAAGTCATTTGCTTTGGCTTCCCTGGTAGCTCAGACGGTAAAGCGTCTACCTCCAATACAGGAGACCTGGGTTCGATCCCTGGGTCAGGAAGATCCCCTGGAGAAGGAAATGGCACCCCACTCCAGTACTCTTGCCTGGAAAAATCCCATGGACAGAGGAGCCTGGTAGGCTACAGTCTGTGGGGTCGCAAAGAATCAGATATGACTGAGCGACTTTTCTCTTATCTTTTTGTTAAAGTCATTTGCTTTGGTTTCAGCGTGCTGGTTACGGAGAGAGAAAGGACACCCGTGTTACCCTGGCCCCGTCATTGGCCTCGCCCGCCAGACCTGCCCAGGGTAAGTGTGACACAGAAGCAGACCATTCACTTTCAGTAGCTTGATGGCACCTTAGCTGGGCACCGCCCCCACCCCACCCCCATGTTTGCTGGACATGTTTCATCACCATGAACCGTTAGAGGCGCGTGGGCATCACAGGTGCATCATGACTGAGAAAGGAAGTCCCCGTTGCTGGCATTCTTCTATAAAACAGGCTGAACTCTGTCCCTTCTGTTTCCTTTTTCCCCTTACTTTATCCTTCCCAACATGCTTTTTCTTCTACCTTTTCCAGAATCAGTAAGGGACTTTTTTTTAATTCACATATTGGAATCTGTTGTCCATTTTCAACCCACGTTCACCCTGGAGGAGCCCCTTCCACTCTGGCTTTGGATCCTCTGACCTGTCCCCAGGGGTTTCTGAGCCCTTCATCCCCCACCCTGACTCCAGAGTGGCCTGCCTCCCTCCTTGACAGTGATGCTTATTTGGTTGATCACAAAGCACCAAGTAGCTTCAGAATCACAGCACCTGGTATCGACTCTGCTCGACAACGAGCCGAAGAAGGTTCTGGTCTCCAAGCAGCATTTTTATCCTCAGACCTTGTCCCACAGGGGGACCATGTTCAGAGTTATTTGCATTCTACTTTCTATTCTGATTGTTGTCAGTTTGACATAGAGATAGGGTCATTTTTCCTTCCTATATTCATCTTTAGAGTTATTCACATCCTTGTTGGTTTAATTTCACTTTTTTAATACATAAAACATTTAACATGATGCAAAAGTCAAAGCTGTGTATTCAGGAGTCCTGTGACTTCCTCCGGCTTCCCCACCGACTCAGCTGTAAAGAATCTGCCAGCTGATGCAGGAGATACGGGTTCAGTCCCTGGGTCGAGAAGATGCCCTGGAGAAGGAAATGGCTACCGATGCCAGTATTCTTGCCTGGAAAATCCCATGGACAGAGGAGTTTGGTGGGTTACAGTCCATGGGGCCACAAAGAGTCAGGCATAACTGAGCGACTAAGCAACAACAAATCCCTTGCCCACACACTCCTGTCGGCAGGCAGGGTCATTATTATCTGGTTTCTCATTAGTCTTTGACAAGGTAACCATTTCTAAATACATACAGGGAAGAAAGGCTCCTTTTAGGAAGGTCAGTGGACAGTGAATTGTTTTGATAGCTAGAAAAAATCTCTGAGAAGAGTCTATTCCCAAATATTTGTGAAATTTTGTTGCTTTTGTTTTTTTGTATTGCTTTAAAAAAAAAAATCACAATGTTATACTCCTGAAACTAACATAATGTTATATGTGAATTATATCTCAGTTAAAACTAATAACTTTTTTTAAAAACCCATGTTGGCCATGATCCAGCCTTCATTTCCCTGTCGCTCAGTCGTGGCCAACTCTCTGTGATGCCATGGACTGTAACCCGCCAGGCTCCTCTGTCCATGAGATTCTCCAGGCAAGAATACCGGAGTGGGTTGCCATGCCCTCCTCCACAGGATCTTGCTGACCCCAGGCTCGAACCCTGGGTCTCCAGCATTGCAGGCAGATTCTTTGTCACGGGAGCCACCAAGGAAACTGATCTCTGCATGTGGCGGCTGTAAATGGTCACGCGGCTTTGCCTTGTGTGTGTATTTCTCCAGGATACTGCGAGGACGTCTCTGAAGATAGCCCTGGTGGTCCACTCCAGCCATCTCCATCACCCAGGGAGGGTGACACCTCTCACTCCTGCTCAGCAGGCCAGGCCGTGGTGCTGAGGGGCGACAGCATCCCCTTACAAGGGACCAGTGGCGGCAGCTTCTCAAGCAGCCCCTGCTCCGAGGCAGAGGACATGTGCAACGCGACGCTCAGCGACCTGTACGCGGGCATGCTGCACTCCATGAGCCGGCTGCTGGGCGCCAGGCCTTCCTGCATCATCTCCACCAAGACACTCATCGGCCAGAACTGGAGCTCCAGGCGGAGGCACCGGTGTAAGGGCAGAGTGAACAGAACGGGCTGCCAGGGGCGGGGGCGCTCTCGGCGGAGCCCCCAGGAGAGTCGTCCACCTTGCTTCAAGCCCCTGGAGGATGCAGGGACCTTAAGAGATCGTGGGAACTTGCCCGATGTTTCTGCCCCTAAGACGGGTTTAAAATCAGAAAGGGCTCTTCTCAAAGTAAACAAACCCCAGATCCATACATTCAGTTCACCTTGGAAGGAGCTTCAGGGAATGCCCCGGAAGCATTCATCATTTACTTACTTAGACTCCAAAGCGGTGTCTCCTCTTGATCAGGAAAACAGATTCGTGACCTTAAAGTGGTTGATTTCTCCTGTAAAAATAGCTTCCAGACCCAGAATCCTGCAGGGCCAGATGGGGAGTCGTTTTAAAGAAATTGAGATCACATTTGACAAGCTTTATCAAGAGTATTGCTTGAGTCCTAGGAAACAGCCCAGTCTGACTTACCCGCCCGGCTCGGCCGTGGATGTCTACCGAGGTAGTCCCACAAGTCCTGGTAGCCCCCAGGGCTTAGAAGCCCACAGGCTGAGCAGCCCTCTCTGCAAATCAAAAGCTAAGAGGTTGAGTGAGGCCTTTGAAGGCCTGGGCAGAAGATCCATCAGAGTGGGTAGCTGCCTGCCGAAGGTGGGTCCTTTCCCTCACTTTCAAAGACCGACCCCAACTGCAGCGTGGGCCGCCCAGAGCAGGCTATTGACCTTGTTTGTCCAGGAAGTGATTCAGGAAAGTTTCAGAAATCGATATCACTCAGCAAAGCCATTTCAGTACCCAGGGTACAACCTCTAGGCTTTGCCAGGGATCGCTACGATGATATTAAAGAAAAATTTGACAAGCTTCATCGGCAGTATTGCCAAAAGTCGCCTCAGCAGACACAGGTACCTTCAGATAAAGCACATGCGGGAGTTCGATATCAAAAAGAAGGCTTCTCAGTAAAGTTCAACCCAGACTCTGGCTGTCGGGGTCCCCCAGGCCTGTCATCCTCACCCCAGCAGAGCATAAAAAGCCCCCTGGCTTCCAACACGGTTGGGGCCCCTCCATCTATAGACGTTGCTCTTGCTGCCGGGTCGGGCCATCAGGTCCCCACAAAGCGATGCCGATTATCAGACCCTCAGGTGTGCGGAGAGGGGACCAGACCCTGGGGTTTCTCACCTGTGGGCAGAGCCATGCCAAGGCCCGGGGAGGAGGTCGACTCTTAAAGCCCAAATGGGAAGAGAAGAAGGTGCGTTTCCATTTGCTGAATGTGGTGTTTGTCAATTCTTAGGTGTTAATTTTCCAAATGTTCTCCCAAATTCTTTTCCTTCCTCTA
Source organism: Aepyceros melampus (assembly GCA_006408695.1). NCBI lineage: Eukaryota > Metazoa > Chordata > Mammalia > Artiodactyla > Bovidae > Aepyceros > Aepyceros melampus. The sequence continues at coordinate 16,519 of SJXQ01006202.1, forward strand.
ACATCAGCATTTTTACACATTTCCCACTGGAATGCACTTTGGGGGTGTTTCTAAAAAGCATCCCTTAAGGCACTATCCGTCCTTGGCAAACTGATTTTTCCAGCTTCTTGATCTCACACTCAGAAAATTGCTGTTGGGCGTGAAACTGGTCTGGGAGTTGACTCCTCTCTGCTCACTTCTCTGCTTCGTGGGAACAGAGTAGGAGCCAGCCCGCAGAGAGCCCACAGCCTCCTGCCCTCTTACGTTGAAGCCCATCTGAGCCCCACCTTGGCCTCTGTTTAGCTTGTGCGGGTCCCTTAAGCGGAAGCTTTACGCTGTCTGCACCATTTTCTCCAGAGACCAGTGAGAAGGGGGTGGACAGGCTGCTGTGAGTTCCTAAACCTCCTCAGGTGGGCGCCACCTTTCCCAGCGAGCATTTCAGCACACCACACGGGCTCCTGACAATGCTTCTGAGTCCGTGTCACTCCGCAGGCTGATGGGATCTGACTGGGTTTGGTTTCACAGCTCCTTCCATAACTACGATACAAACATACTTAACTGTTTTCTGTATTTTTTTCTTCTTTCAGTTCAGTTTAGTTGGTCAATTGTATCCAACTCTGTGACCCCCATGGACTGCAGCACGCCAGGTTTCCCTGTCCATCACCAATTCCTGGAGTGTGCTTAAACTCATGTCCATCGACTCAGTGATACCATCCAACCATCGCACCCTCTGTCATCCCCTTCTCCCACCTTGAATCTTTCGAAGCATCAGAGTCTTTTCCAATGAGTCAGCTCTTCACATGGAGAAGGAAATGGCAACCCACTCCAGTATTCTTGCCTAGAGAATCCTATGGATGGAGGAGCCTGGTGGGCTACCATCCGCAGGGTCGCAAAGAGTCTGACACGACTAAGTGACTTCACTTTCACTTTCAGCTCTTCACATCAGGTGGCCAGACTCTCCGAGCTTCAACTTCAGCATCAGTCCTTCCAATGAATATTTAGGACTGATTTCGATTGACTGGTTGGATTTCCTTGCAGTCCAGGGGACTCTCTACTTAATATTTTCCGCTAAATATTATATATTTATTGAGGAAAAGCCAAACTCCATGCACCGGGCTGTATTGACCCCTTTTTACACCTTCCTTCTTTAAGCCCCACTTGAACCCTTTGTTTAAATAGGTTCTGTCCAATGGGTGGTGCTAGTTTGTCTTTTTATAAATAAGAAATGTGATTGTGTGTGTGTGTGTGTGTTCCAGCTGTGCCAGGTTTATTTGCAGCATGGGAGTTCTTAGTTGTGGCACAGTGCGTGCATATGTGTGTGTATGTGTGTGTGTGCATGCGCACACATGCGTGTGTGTTCCAGCTGTGCCGGGTCTGGGTCCCCAGATTGGGAGTGTGGAGTCTTGGCCATTGGGCCACCAAGGAAGTCCCCAAGGAAATGTAGTCTTAACTCCTGAATCCATACAGGCATGCATGACTGGGCCAGGATTTGAAAGCCCATGGTTCTAACCACCAGTTTGCGCTGCCTGCTTGAACTACTGTTACTATTTTTCCTTTACATTCTTAGGGTATTTATAATGACTCAAGTATTCATGTATATTCAATGGAGTAAATTATACCTTCCCCTGGAAAAGAGAATGGCTACCCATTCCAGGATTCTTGTCTGGAGAATCCCATGGGCAAAGGAGCCCGGTGGGTCCTATGGTTTTGCGAAGTTAGACTCAACTGAATGACTAACACGAATAACAGTTAAGCTTTGGGGGGCTGTCATGGGAATTCTAGTGAAATTGTACTGAATTTTTTTTTTCCCCCCTAGAGGAAAGAATGACACATCTTTCAGAATGGAAGAGACAAATGATTTCATGTCAGAAAAACTCAAAGCTGAAAATCTATTGCCAAGTTATTTTGGAGTATTCCCTCTTTGCACTAACTGATTTTTGTGTATTTTTTAATTCTCAAGAAACTCCGGGAACTTGTTTTACTTATCTGCCCTTCAAAGCAAATTTCACTGAAATTGGTTCCATTGACGTGACTGGATTTTTGGAAATTATTTGAATAAAGTTGCTCAACTAAAATTTTTAATGTTATCCTTTACAGGCCTATTTTTCTCATATTTTCTTTGTTAAATTCAGAAATCCTCCTTCATGTTTCCTATTCGTTTATAGAAGTTGTTTGCTCTGAAACCTAGTTTTAAGCCCTAGAAAGAATGTCCAGCTGCTTAGTCTTTTAAATTCAGGCCAGCAGGACTTGGCATCTTCCATATTTCTTATTGTTATTCATTTGCTAAGTCATGCCCAACTCTTTGCAACCCAGTGGACTGCAGCACAGCAGCCTTCCCTGTCCTCCACTCTCCCTGTGAAAGTCGCTCAGTCCAACTCTTTGTGACCCTGTGGACAATACAGTCTCCCGAGTTTGCTCAAATTCATATCCACTGAGTTGGTGATGCTGTCTAACCATCTCATCCTCTGCCACCCACTTCTCTTGCCTTCAGTCTTTCTCCAGCATCAAAGTCTTTTCCAGTGAGTCGGCTCTTTGTATCAAGTGGCCAAAGTAACGGAGCTTCAGCTTCAGCATCAGACCTTCCAATATTAGGAGGTAGCAAATTGAATCACTGTTCAACTCACCCATAAAAGCAATTCCAAACAGCTTAATATTTTTAGATGAAAACATAAACAGCCCTGTGATGGTCCCCAAACACCTGCAGCCACTTAGCACCTGTGACATCTCATGATTTTTATTGGAGCTGTTTATAATAGAGTATCACAGTGACTTTTTGGTTGTGTTTTTGTTTTTTTTTTAAACTTGTATACCCTTTAATTTTGTTTACTTTTTGGATACATATAGCATGTTTAAAACTTTAATAAATGCAAATATCCCTTTTAAGACATTCATGTGTTTATTTGGCTGCACCTGTCCTTAGCTGCGGCAGGCGGAGTCTTCAGTCTTCCTTGATGTAGGATCTAGTTCCCTGACCCCAGCCCCCTGCGGCAGGAGCACAGAGTCTTAGCCGCTGGACCACCAGAGACTTCCCAACATTAAGTTTTAATTCTTGTTTTGATTTTTTTCAGTTGTGAAGACAATTTCTCATCTAGATCATCATAAGATACAGACAGTTAAAATTTATTTTTAATTGGCAGATAATTGCTCTACAATACTGTGCTGTTTTCTGCCTTATATTAACATGAAATCAGCCATAGGGATACGTATGTCCCCTCCCTCTTGAACCTCCCTTCCACCACCTAGCCC
>SJXQ01006203.1:0-14628 GCA_006408695.1 Aepyceros melampus
ATTCTGAAGGAGATCAGCCCTGGGATTTCTTTGGAAGGAATGATGCTAAAGCTGAAGCTCCAATACTTTGGCCACCTCATGCAAAGAGTTGACTCATTGGAAAAGAGTCTGATGCTGGGAGGGATTGGGGGCAGGAGAAGAAGGGGATGCCAGAGGATGAGATGACTGGATGGCATCATGGACTCAATGGATGTGAGTCTGAGTGAACTCCGGGAGTTGGTGATGGACAGGGAGGCCTGGTGTGCTGCGATTCATGGGGTTGCAAAGAGTCAGACACGATTGAGCGACTGAACTGAACTGAACAGCTGGTAAAGAATCAGCCTGCAATGTGGGAGACCTGGGTTCGATCCCTGGGTTGGGTAGATCCTTTGGAGAAGGGAACAGTTACCTATCCAGTGTTCTGCCCTGGAGAATAATCATGGACTATGCTAAAGCTGAAACTCCAATACTTTGGCCACCTCATGTGAAGAGTTGACTCATTGGAAAAGACTCTGATGCTGGGAGGGATTGGGGGCAGGAGAAGAAGGGAACGACAGAGGATGAGATGGCTGGATGGCATCACTGACTCGATGGACATGAGTTTGAGTGAACTCTAGGATGGTGATGGACAGGGAGCCCTGGCATGCTGCGATTCATGGGGTTGCAAAAACTCAGACACGACTAAGTGACTGAACTGAACTGAACTCATATAGACTCGGGGTCACAAAGAGTCAGACACGACTGAGTGACTTTCACTATCTTAAACTTTCAATCAACTTGTAATTCCTCAGGTTCATGTTATTCTCCTTCATCAATGAGGACAATAATAAAACACCTACAATCTCTATCCTTTTTCACCAGATGCTAAGTGAACAGTAAAGATTTTCTCCTTATTTTCCCAAGAGAAATGGAGAGCTGCCACAGGAGGAAAAAACGAATACAGTTTGGTAAGATGATGTGATTCTCCCAGTCTGCATTTCTGGAGAGCCTGGTTGTGGTTCCTAGTGGCAGCTTGAGTTTGCTTCAGAGAGCCTCAAGCTCTATGAAGTTAATAGTGGTTCCCTGATGCTCCATTTCCTGGTCATGGTTATAAGCAAAGACTTAGCCTTCAGAAGTCATATTTGCTCTCCATACTCAGTCAGTCACAAGATCCAGCTGAGTCCACTGAGCCAATTGAAGTGCTTTAAAGGAACAGATCTTTCGAATATTTCCCTATAGCATTGCTCTGGTAGCAAGTGTAGGTCCAGTGAGCTAGTGTGAAAAGCAAATGCTCTTGCTTTTATCACCATGTCATCTAATAATATCTCTGCTCTGCTCTGAAATGAATCATGGGCCCCATGCTCTACAGGTTTTTCCTTGTCTCCTGGTTCATTGTCCAACTCCCCCAGAGATCATCGTCTAAGGAGTTGAAATTTATATACCAATATTTTCTTGTGTCAGGACCTGAACTCAAAGAAAAAGACTTAATCTCAACCAGAAGATTTACTTAAAAAACCACCCCTTCCCTGAGTCCAGGTTAGATACTTAAAAAAAAATTTTTCCCCAAAATGTAAAAGTCCTCACTCACATTTAAAATACCAAAGCATGAGCTTTGAAGTGAAATACTTTCTCTTTAAGCCACATTTATACTTTATACAACATTGATTAATGCATTCAAGATTTTTTTTCTGGAATACCAACATGTGCAAGCCACCATATTCAACAAGAGGGAGAAAGTGGAAAGAAGTAAGATGGGAATGTTTATGGAAGCATGAGCATGAAGGATTTGTAAGACATGTCCAAATGTTTGACTTTATTCAAGAGCAATAGAAAATCATTTAAAATTTGGGGATGTGTAACAAGGTAATAGGAGAAGGAAATGGCAACCCACTCTAGGGACGGGGGAGCCTGGTGGGCTGCTGTCTATGGGGTCACACAGAGTCGGACACTACTGAAGTGACTTAGCAGCAGCAGCAGCAGCAACAAGGTAATATGTGCATTTTAAAATGACCACTTTGCATCAAGATGGTTCGATCAAGACTGGGAGTAGAGACAGAAGTAAGGGAGTTGTTTTAGACAGTCAGATGAGACAGAGTGGCGACTTTGACCTTGAAGATCAAGGAAAACACAATAGGAAGGAACGAATGTGAGAGTCAGCATAGACGCGGGCATTGAAACCCTATGAGCAGTTGATAGCATGTAGAACATATGGTGAAAGCATGATTAAGGACAGAAGCAAGGAAAACATCCCATGCTTAAGGACCTGTCAGGAAAAAGACCTGTGAAGGAAACCAAGAAGTATCAGAGAAAAGATACACCAGAGGAATGTGGTCTCAAACCATAGGAAAGAGATTGTTTCAGAGACTAGTGTTAAAAGATTATATAGATTATGGACCAAAACATTTCTGCTAGGTTTCTCAACCTAGGAGGTTTTTGTTGGACCTCGTAGTGTCAATGGACCATGGTAGGATGGTGAATAAAAGAGAAGTAAAGAAGTGAAGAGGATAAATATACATAGTTCTTTGAAGAAACTAAGCTTTGAAAGAAAAGAGAGAGAGGAAAAGGAGATATAGGCTCAAGGAAATTTTCTTTGGTTTACTGTTAATTTTAAAGAGAGAGGTAACAAACTATAGAAATGAACCCTGAAAGTAAGAGGAAGCAGATAGAAGGATTTTCTTAAAGGGCCAAGAAGGAATGGGTGCAGGGATTAACATTAGACATTAGGGTTTCTCTCTTCCATTGTAACTGGATGGAAGCAGAAAGGATGGCTCTGGAAATTGTTAATTTCTGGGTTTGGTAGTCTACAGTTAGGGAGTTATCCTGTGGCTATTGTCCTTTTGGAGTGGAGGTGAGATAATCTGTTATTGAGTGGTGAGGTTGCAGTAGAAGTTTGGGGAGGAAAAAAAAAAGAAGTTCGAGGAGAGAGCATGGAGAGTCTTTGAAATGAATGCTGTTAAGAACTGAAGAGAGCTGATCATGGAAACATCATAGCTTCCTTTGCAATATGGGAATGATCATACCTTGCTCACAACTGGGAGGAGGGTTGTTAAATGAGATGGTATAAGGAAATTTGTATCTGGTCGGTACAAAGTAGCTCAATAATACTAGCAATTATTATTATTAATATCATTATTTTCCTTTTCCTTTCTTATGCCACAACACTAATTCTAGCTTTTGTTTGCAACTCCACTTCTTTGAAATTTGATCCATTTGGTTTCTCTTAGTTTCCTCCTTCACTCCACTTCCAGGCTCTTGCTTTCATCTCGTCACTTTAATCTCTTTCAATACTTTCAGCTTGCTGGTTTTACATAATGCCTTATTGATACTGTCCCTTCCAAGCTGCCTGGCCCCCACCATATCTCCTGATTATTTCCCTGTAAGATAGCTCCTCATCTCTCTCATGAGCTCATCAACAGAACTCAAACAATACCAATGGCAGGAAAATCGTGACTGTTCTGTGGTTAACCAAAGATATTTGCAAGAGAAATCCTATAAACGGCTCTGAGTTTCAATAATATGATTCCATGAAAACAATCAGATAGATTAGAGGATCTGATTTAAGCATTTATAAGACTATGAAGCTGAAAGTCTTAGAGGTGTTTCTGTTTCTAGCATGCAAAGTGAGGTATTTTGCCTTTTATATATTTGCAATTGCCACCCCATATATTGGACCATAAAGAAGGCAGAGCCCTGAAGAATTGTTGTTTTCACTGTGGTGCTCGAGAGGACTCTTCAGAGTCCCTTGGACTGCCAGGAGATCAAACCAGTCAATCCTAAAGGATATCAACCCTGATTACTCATTGGAAGACTGACGCTGAAGCTGAAACTCCAATACTTTAGCCACCTGATGTGAAGAGTTGACTCACTGGAAAAGACCCTGATGCTGGGAAAGATTGAGGGCAAAAGGAGAAGTGGGCAACAGAGGATGAGATGTTTGGATGGCATCACTGACTCAATGCACATGAGTTTGAGCAAACTCAGAGAGTTAGTGAAGATAGGGAAGCTTGGCATTCCTCAGTTCATGGGGTTATAGAGAGCTGGACACAACTTGAACTGAACAACAGCAACAAATGCATATCTTAGGTAAATCTGTCTTTAAAACTTCTTTTTTTATAGCAAAGCAAAGCTGATCTCCACAATCCTGCCTCCTCTACTGTTTGAGCTGCTGTCAAAAAACTTCTATTTTCTGGTGCCTTTCTCCCCAACTTGAGCCCTTAGCTTTAGCTCATGACTTTCTCTCTGTGTTCCATGACTGGAACACTGGAGTTCTGGCTCTGACTACATATTTATAATCTAAGAAGGTAAGGCAACTACTCTTTCTTTCTCAACTCCTTTCCTCACTTATAATCATGTCTAAGCCTGTCCCTTCACCTCTTAACACTTCCAAGTGAATAATGTGAAACTGAACTCTTTATGAATAAGTGACCAAGTGAAAAGACCCACGAGAGATGGTCACTGAGCACCATGGAGAAACTAATCTCTGCTTCGAAAAAATGATAAGCCCTTTTCATTTGCTGGTGATCCAGTTATGAAACAAGAGGGAAGGGGGAAGGGCACAATGTTTACAAGAGCGACAGAACCAACGGATGTGACAAAGACTGGTTAGAACCAACTGGGTCCAAGATGACAGAAGATTCCACTTCCTATAGACCTTGAGCCTCATTACATGCTTTACTGCAATAAGACTTGACATGCTAAATAACACACCCACCAGTGCCACGATAGTTCTGACCATAAAAGCTCAATTTTGGGGGGCAATGGCCCAATTTCCTGGAAATCCCCACCCCTTCCTCAAAATAATTGAAATAATCCTCCCAGTCATTCATTTCAGTTCAGTTCAGTCACTCAGTCGTGTCCGACTCTGCGACCCCATGAATCGCAGCACACCAGGCCTCCCTGTCCATCACCAACTCCCGGAGTTCACTCAGACTCACGTCCATCGAGTCCGTGATGCCATCCAGCCATCTCATCCTTGGTCGTCCCCTTCTCCTCCTGCCCCCAATCCCTCCCAGCATCAGACTCTTTTCCAATGAGTCAACTCTTTGCATGAGGTGGCCAAAGTATTGGAGCTTCAGCTTTAGCATCAGTCCTTCCAAAGAAATCCCAGGGTTGATCTCCTTCAGAATGGACTGGTTGGGTCTCCTTGCAGTCCAAGGGACTCTCAAGAGTCTTCTCCAACACCACACTTCAAAAGCATCAATTCATTGACGCTCAGCCTTCTTCACAGTCCAACTCTCACATCCATACATGACCACAGGAAAAACCATAGCCTTGACTAGACAGACCTTAGTCGGCAAAGTAATGTCTCTGCTTTTGAATATACTGTCTAGGTTGGTCATAACTTTTCTTCCAAGGAGTAAGCGTCTTTTAATTTCATGGCTGCAGTCACCATCTGCAGTGATTTTGGAGCCCAAAAAAATAAAGTCTGACACTGTTTCTACTGTTTCCCCATCTATTTCCCATGAAGTGATGGGGCCAGATGCCATGATCTTCGTTTTCTGAATGTTGAGCTTTAAGCCAACTTTTTCACTCTCCTCTTTCACTTTCAACAAGAGGCTTTTTAGCTCCTCTTCACTTTCTGCCATAAGGGTGGTGTCATCTGCATATCTGAGGTTATTGATATTTCTCCCNTGAAGTGATGGGACCAGATGCCATGATCTTCGTTTTCTGAATGTTGAGCTTTAAGCCAACATTTTTGCTTTCCTCTTTCACTTTCATCAAGAGGCTTTTTAGTTCCTCTTCACTTTCTGCCATAAGGGTGGTGTCATCTGCATATCTGAAGTTATTGATATTTCTCCCAGCAATCTTGATTCCACTTTTTGTTTTTTCCAGTCCAGCGTTTCTCATGATGTACTCTGCACATAAGTTAAATAAGCAGGGGTCAATATACAGCCTTGAAGTACTCCTTTTCCTATTTGGAACCAGTCTGTTGTTCCATGTCCAGTTCTAACTGTTGCTTCCTGACCTGCATATAGGTTTCTCAAGAGGCAGGTCAGGTTGTCTGGTATTCCCATGTCTTTCAGAATTTTCCACAGTTTATTGTGATCCATACAGTCAAAGCCTTTGGCATAGTCAATAAAGCAGAAATAGATGTTTTTCTGGAACTCTCTTGCTTTTTCCATAAAAACTGCAATGAGATATCACCTCACACCAGTCAGAATGACCATAATCAAAAGTCTACAAATAATAAATGCTAGAGAAGATGTGGAGAAAAAGAATCCTGCTACATTGTTGATGCAGCCATTATGTGTAGAACAGTATTAAGGTTCCTTAAAAAACTAAAAATGGAGATTCCATATGATCCTGCATTGCTACTTCTGGGTATATATCCAGAGGAAACCATAATTTGAAAAGGCAGATGCACCTCAATGTTCTTTGCAGAACTATTTACAGTAGCCAAGAAATGGAAGCAACCTAAATGTCCATCAGCAGATGAATAAAGATGTGGTGTATATGTACATGATGGGATATTTACTCAGCCATAAAAGTAATGAAATAATGCCATTTGCAGCATCTAAGTCTAGGATGGACCTAGAGATTATCATACTAGTGAAATAAGTCAAACAGAGAAAGAAATATTATGTGATATTGTTTATATATGGAATATAAAGCAATGATATTAGTGTATTCACTGTTATTTACCTGAAGAATAAATTTCAGTTTCATCAGCTGAATTATTAAACACATGCAATAGAATGACTTACACTGACACCAGGCTTCAGCAGTACGTGAACTGTGAATTTCCGGAAATTCAAACTGAATTTAGAAAAGGCAGAGGAACCAGAGATCAAATTGCCAACATCCGCTGGATCATCGAAAAAGCAAGAGAGTTCCAGAAAAATATCTACTTCTGCTTTAGTGACTAAAGCCAAAGCCTTTGACTGTGTGGATCACAATAAACTATGGAAAATTCTTAGAGATGGGAATGCCAGACCACCTTACATGCCTCCTGAGAAACCTGTATGCAGGTCAAGAAGCAACAGAACTGGACATGGAACAACAGACTGGTTCCACATCAGAATGGAGTACGTCAAAGCTGTATATTGTCACTCTGCTTATTTAACTTATATGCAGAGTACATCATGAGAAACGCTGGACTGGGTAAAGTACAAGCTGGAATCATGACTGCCAGGAGAAATATCAATAACCTCAGATATGCAGATGACACCACCCTTATGGCAGAAAGTGAAGAACTAAAGAGCCTCTTGATGAAAGTGAAAGAGGAGAGTGAAGAAGTTGGCTTAAAGCTCAACATTCAGAAAACGAAGATCATGGCATCTGGTCCCATCACTTCATGGGAAATAGATGGGGAAACAGTAGAAACAGTGACAGGCTTTATTTTGGGGGGCTCCAAAATCACTGCAGATGGTGACTGTGGCCATGAAATTAAAAGACGCTTACTCCTTGGAAGAAAAGTTATGACCAACCTAGACAGGATATTCAAAAGAAGAGACATTACTTTGCTGACAAAGGTCCGTCTAGTCAAAGCTATGGCTTTTCCAGTAGTTGTGTATGGATGTGAGAGTTGGACTATAAAGAAAGCTGAGCACCGAAGAATTGATGCTTTTGAACTGTGGTGTTGGAGAAGCCTCTTGAGAGTCCCTTGGACAGCAAACAGATCCAACCAGTCCATCCTAAAGGAAATCAGTCCTGAATATTCATTGGAAGGATTGATGCTGAAGCTGAAACTCTGATTCTCTGGCCACCTGATGCAAAGAAGTGACTCATTTGAAAGGACCCTGATGCTGGGAAGGATTGAAGGCAGGAGGAGAAGGGGTTGACAGAGGATGAGATGGTTGGAAGGCATCACTGACTCAATAGACATGAGTTTGAGTAAGCTCAGGGAGTTGGTGATGGACAGGGAGGCCTGGCGTGCTACAGTCCATGGGATCGCAAAGAGTTGGACACAACTGAGCAACTGAACTGAACTGACACCTTCAGATGATTTTATTGTCACATTTAATTTGCATTCCTATTACCACACAAAGGTAATAGTTTTAGTGTATGTGGATTGTATTGCTGATCCTTTTCACACTGTTCCTGAACTCAGGGTAGGCAAGGCTTTAGCTAAGAGGCTGAAAGAAGACACGAGGAGCTGTAAGAATTGCAGATGCATTTATTCTCTCCTGGCTCACACAGTGGCCGTAACACAGCCTCTCCTCTGGCTGACGCAGCAGCCATAGCAGCAGCCACAACATAACCAGAATGTAGCCAGAACATAATATCACATAACATAATCATGATGCTGCCCCAGAGTAGCCCCAGAGCAGCAGCAGCCAGCGCTTTCATGTGAAGCTCATACAGGCGTACGGCACAAAATTGCCGGTGACCAAGCAAGTATCTTATAACATGCGTGAGCAGTGCTATAAGTGATATCAGCTGTTATTTAATGGTGCAAAGTCATTATTTACAGATCGTAGGGTGAGAGGACTAGAGAGCACAGGGTGAGAGAGCCTGACTGGTGCCATCTTGTTAGTTTCCCCACAGGGATACATTATTATTTCAATAATAATTTATACATAATAGGTTTGTATATATTTTCTAACAAAATACTGGATTCTATATGTAAAGAACAAGCATCTCTATTATATTTTGTCTTGTGGAGAAATTCAGGGACCAGTTACTTGATCCTTAGATTGAGGTAACAAAAATTTAGTGATTTATTTTATGACTTAATTGACAGTTGAAGCCTTGTTGTTTAACATGATTGAGTTGTTTAATTTAAAGTGTAAGTTAAGCAGGGAAAAATTTGAAAACCTGTATACTGTAACAAATTTCAAATCTTTACATTGTACACATCAAACTAATAATATTATATATCAGTTATAGCTTAAAAAAATTAAAAATTAAATTTGAATATTTATAATATATTGCTACTACTTAATGAATTCGAAGGGCTTCCCAGATGGCTAAGTAGTAAAGAATCTGCCTGAGATACAGGAGATGTTGGTTTGATCCCTAGTATAGGAATATCCCCTGGAGTAGGAAATAGCAACCCTCTGCAGTATTATTGCCTGGAAAATTCCATGGACAGAGCAGCCTGGTGGGCCACAGTCCATGGGTTGCAAAGAGTTGGACATGACTGAGCACGCACAAATGAATCAGAATGTCTGAATTATTCATGCTTTAAATATTAAGCTTCTGTTTTTCTGGTAATCATGATTGAAGGAAGTAAAAGAAAGATGGCAAATCTTGATTTGTTATCTTACAGACATTATGTAGCCAAGAATGACATTTTGGCTTATTGGAGTATAGGTAGAAAAATGTGGAGGAAACAGTACTTAGCTAGTAATCAGGGTTATAGATGGTGTATAAAACTAGTAGTATTCCATAGAAATACAATGTGAGGCACATATGTCATTTTAAGGTTTTTAGTAGCTCCATTTTTTAAAAAGTAAAAATTAATCTTAATTAATAGAACTTTATTTAGCCCAATGTATCTAAAATATTATCATTGCCATATATAATTAACATAAAAATTACTAAGGTGTTTCGTATTCTTTTTTTCATATCAAGTTCCAAAATCTGATGTTTATTTTACACTTAACAGTGCATTTCCCTTCAACTTGGCACCTTTCAAGTGTTAAATAACCTCATGTGGCTCGTGGCTACCATGTTGGACAGCACAACATTAGACTGGTTTGAGGTTTCAGTCCAACCTCTACTTTAAAACTAACTTCTAACATGAAAAGGAGTAATGACTTAAGTCTCTAAAATTAAATACACTCATACACACATTTGTGCATCTTTGTCTACTGCCCTCTTTCACATCTCTTTTCTAGCTATGCCTCTTGAAAAAATAGTTTAATCACCCTGCACACTAACCCACTTCCTTTTAATCTTTAACCTCCAACAATTTAGCTGCCTCCTTGTTTATCTCCTACTTCTTGCTACTCCACTGAAACAACATTACCATGGGTCACCAATCCAGTGACTAAATCACCAAGTCCAGTGGACTCTTTTTGCTCATCTTATGTGACTTTTTTTAGAGCCTATGACTATACAGACTGCTCCCTTAAAACTGTCTTGTCCTTGGACTTCTGGAACCCCATGCTCCTGATTATACTGTTTTCTCTCTGGGCTCTTTTTTTTCATGTGCTTTTTCATATTTTGTTCTATTTTTTTCCTTCTGTCTTATCTAGAAAGATTGCTAATCTCAATCTCAGGACTATCCACTCTTTCTATTTCATGTTCTGTATGCTTTCCCTGTGTACTATTGTCCAAGCTTCAACTCATCCTTGAACTTTCTCCTCCTGATTTGTACAATCTGAGCATGGAGTGCTTAGAGATCTATCTCAACTAGTTGTTAACCTAATTATCTAGATGAGATAATTGGATCTGAGAAAGAATAAGTGACTAGTATACTTGGATTGCTAGCACAACAACAAAATGTTTCAAATCTGTTTGTTTGAAGCATAATAGACCTAAAATACTATATTAGTTACAGGTGTACAACATAATGATTTGATATTTGTATACATTATAAAATGATCACTACAATAAATCTAATTACCATCTGTCACTGCACAAAGTTATCATAATATTATTGATTATAGGTGGCTCAGTGATGAAGAATCTACCTGCCAATGCAAGAGACTCAGGTTCAATCCCTGGCTCAGAAAGATCCCCTAGAGGAGGAAATGATAACCCGCTCCAGTATTATTGCCTGGAAAATCCCATGGACAGAGGAGCCTGGTGGGCTACAGTCCATGGGGTCGCAAAGATCTGGACACAATTGACCAACCAAGCACAGCACAATAAGCACATTTTCCCTATGGTGTACTTTATACCTGTGACTCATTTATTTTGTAACTCTTTCTTTTGTAAGCTCTTAAAGCTTGTATCTCTTAATCTCCCTTACCTGTATCACTCATCCATCAAACCCCCTCCACTCTGAGTTCTCTGTATCTATGAGTCTGTTTCTGTTTTGTTATGTTTGTTCATTTGTTTTTTAGATTCAACATATAAGAGACATCATAACGGTATTTTTCTTCGTCTGACTTATTTTACTAAGCATAATACCCTCATACCCTCTAAGTCCACCTATGTTGTCACCAATGGCAAGATTTCCTTTTTTTATGGCTGAGTCAATCCCATTTTATTCCACTTCTTTAATAATCCATCTGTTAATGGACACTTAGGTTACTTCCATATTTTGGCTATTATAAATAACACTGCAGTTAGCATAGAGGTGCATATATCTTTTTGAATCAGTGTTTTTGTGTTCTTTAGAAAAATACTCTGAAGTGGAATTTCTGGATCATGTAATAGTTCTAATTTTTTGCGGAACCTCATTACTGTTTTCCATAGTGACTTTACCAATTTATCTTCCCATCAACAGTACAGAAGGGTTTCCATTTTCTCCATGTCCTTGCCAACAGTTGTTATTTGTGTCTTTTTATAATAGCCATTCTAATAGGTATATGGTGTTAGCTCATTGTGATTGTGATTTGCATTTCCCTTTTTGGGCTCCAAAATCACTGCAGATGGTGATTGCAGCCATGAAGTCGGAAGACACTTGCTCCTTGAAAGGAAAGTTATGACCAACCTAGATAGTATATTGAAAAGCAGAGATATTACTTTGCCAACAAAGGTCCATCTAGTCAAGGCTATAGTTTTTCTAGTAATCAAGTATGGATATGAGAGTTGGACTGTGAAGAAAGCTGAGTGCCAAAGAAATGATGCTTTTGAACTGTGGTGTTGGAGAAGACTCTTGAGAGTCCTTTGGACTACAAGGAGATCCAACCAGTCCATCCTAAAGGAGATCAGTCTTGGGTGTTCATTAGAAGGACTGATGCTGAAGCTGAAAGTCCAATACTTTGGCCACCTCATGCAAAGAGTTGACTCACTGGAAAAGACCCTGATGCTGGGAGGGATTGGGGGCAGGAGGAGAAGGGGTTGACAGAGGATGAGATGGCTGGATGGCATCACCGACTCAATGCACATGAGTTTGAGTAAACTCCGGGAGTTGGTGATGGACAGGGAGGCCTGGCGTGCTGTGATTCATGGGGTAGCAAAGGGTCAGACACAACTGAGCAGCTGAGCTGTACTGAACTGATAATGACTGATATTGAACATTTTTTCCTGTGCCTGTTGACCTTCTGTATGTCATCTTTGAAAAAATGTGTTTTGAGTCCTGTGCCCATTTTTCAATCTGGTTGTTTTTTGATATTCAATTGTATGAGTTTTTTGTATATTTTGGATATTAATCCTTTACCAGATAATTGTTTTCAGATATTTTCCTCATCTAGTTGGCTGTCTTCTTGTTTTGTTCATAGCTTCCTTTACTGTGCAGCAACTTTTCAGTTGGATGTAGTCCCATATGTTTATTTTTGTTTTTGCTTCCCTTGCTTGAGGAGACATATCCAAAAAAATATTTCTGAAACAAGTATCAAGAGCATACTTTCTGTGTTTTCTTCTAGGTGTTTTATAGTTTCAGGTCTTACAATAGTCTTTAATCTATTTTGAGTTTATTTTTGTATATGGTGTGAGAAAATAATCCAGTTTGATTCTTTTGCTTATAGCTGTTCAATTTTCCCAACATACTGTTTATTGAAGAGACTGTCTTTGTCCCCATTGTAGATTCTTGCCTTGTTCATTGGTAGATTAATTGACCATATAAGTATGGGTTTATTTCTGAGCTTTCTATTCTGTTTCGTTGGTCTGTTTATCTTTCTTTATACTGGTACCATACTGCTTTGTTTACTATAGCTTTGTAGTATACTTTGAAATCAGGAAACATACCTGCAGCTTTATTCTTCTTTTGCAAGACTGTTTTGGCTATTCAGGGCTGTGTTTACAAATAAATTTTAGAATTATTTATTCTAGTTCTATGAAAAACACCACTGGTATTTTGAAAAGAGATTGCATTGAATCTGTAAATTACTGTGGGTAGTATGGACATTTTAACAATATTGTCTTCCAATCCATGAGCACAGTGTGTCTTCTCATTTGTTTGTGTCATTTGTAATTTATTTCATCAATGTGTTTTCATTTTCCAAGTACAGGTTTTTATCTCCTTGGTTAGATTTATCCGGATGTTTTGCTTTTTTTTTTTTTTGATACAATTGTAAGTGGGACTGTTTTGATTTCTCTTTGTGATAGTTTGTTTTTAGTGTATTAAAACACAAAATATTCTTATATATTTTATTTGTGAAACCTTACTGAAATAATTTATTAGTTTTAATAGGTCTTTTGTGACATCTAAAAACATTAAATGTTTAGCAGGGGGAAGTAAAAATGTAAGATTGTTAGAATGCATTAAAATTTAAGAGATGATCAATTTGCTATATATAAACCTACTTGTTTCCACAAACTAAAAATCTATAATACATACACACAAAAAAGAGGAAAGAATCCAAACATAACATTAAAGATAGACATCAAATCACAAGGGAAGTTAGAAAAAGAAGAAAGTAACAAAATAAAACCTGAAAACAGTTACCCAAATGGCAATAAGTACATACCTATCAATAATAACTTTAAGTGTAAATGGACTAAAAGCTGAATGGATTAAAAGAGAAAATAAAACCTATGTATATGCTGCCTACAAGAGACTCACTACAAATCTTAAAGACACACACAGACTGTAAGTGAAGGGATGGTAAAAAAAAAATATGCCATGCAAATGGAAATGAAAAGAGAGCTGGAATAGGAATATTTATATTAGGACAAAATAGATTATAAAACAAACTATAATAAGAGGCAAAGAGGGAATTACATAATGATAAAGGGGGTTAATCCAACAAGAAGTAATGACAATTATAAATGTATATGCACCTACCATAGGAGTGGAGAAGGAAATGGCAACTCACTCCAGTACTCTTGCCTGGGAAAATCCCTTGGACAGAGGAGCCTGGCGGGCTGCAGTCCATGGGGTTGCAAAGAGTCAGACACAACTGAGTGACTGAACAACCACAGGAGCAGCCGAATACATATAGCAAATATTAACAAACATAAAGGAAGAAACTGATTGTAACATATTAATAGTAGGGGACTTTAGTATCTCACTTACATCACTCAATTGGAGTGAGACAAAATAAAGAAACACTGGTGTGAACTGATACATTATACTAGATGAATTTAATATCAAAAATTCCACTGTATATTCTTGCCTCCTTTGTCGAAGATAAGCTGTCCATAGGTGTGTGGATTTATCTCTGGGCTTTCTATTTTGTTCCATTGATCTATATTTCTGTCTTTGTGCCAGTACCATACTGTCTTGATGACTGTGGCTTTGTAGTAAAGCCTGAAGTCAGGCAGGTTGATTCCTCCAGTTCCATTCTTCTTTCTCAAGATGGCTTTGGCTATTCGAGGTTTTTTGTGTTTCCATACAAATTGTGAAATTATTTGTTCTAGCTCTGTGAAAAATACCGCTGGTATCTTGATAGGAATTGCATTGAATCTGTAGATTGCTTTGGGTAGTATACTCATTTTCACTATATTGATTCTTCCGATCCATGAACATGGTATGTTTCTCCATCTATTAGTGTCCTCTTTGATTTCTTTCATCAGTGTTTTATAATTTTCTATATATAGGTCTTTAGTTTCCTTAGGTAGGTATATTCCTAAGTATTTTATTCTTTTCATTGCAATGGTGAATGGAATTGATTCCTTAATTTCTTTTTCTACTTTCTCATTATTAGTGTATAGGAATGCAAGGGATTTCTG
>SJXQ01006203.1:15306-70380 GCA_006408695.1 Aepyceros melampus
GCTGTGGTACATATACACAATGGAGTATTACTCAGCTATTAAAAAGAATACATTTGAATCAGTTTTAATGAGGTGGATGACGCTGGAGCCGATTATACAGAGTGAAGTAAGCCAGAAAGAAAAACATCAATACAGTATACTTACACATATATATGGAATTTAGAATGATGGTAATGATAAACCTGTACGCAAGACAGCAAAAGAGACACAGTTGTATAGAATGGCCTTTTGGACTCTGTGGGAGAGGAAGAGGGTGGGCAGGGTTGGCAGAGTGGCAATGTAACATGTGTGATATCATAAGCGAAACGAATTGCCAGTCCAGGTTTGATGCAGGATGCAGGATGCTAGGGACTGATGCACGGGGATAATCCAGAGAGAGGGTGTGGGGCGGGAGGGTGGAGGTGGGGGTCGGGATTGGGAGTTCATGTACACTCATGGCTAATTCATGTCAATGTGTAACAAAACGAATACAGTATTGTAAAGCAAAACAAACTAAAAAATAAAAATTAATTAAAATAAAAAAAAAAAAATTCCACCCCAAAGTAACAGAATGCACATTCTTTTCAAGTGCAAATGGAAATTCTCCAGGACAGATTAATGTTGTTGCTGCTAAGTCACTTCAGTCATATCCAACTCTGTGCAGCCCACCAGGCTCCGCCATCCCTGGGATTCTCCAGGCAAGAACACTGGAGTAGGTTGCCGTTTCCTTCTCCAGTGCATTAAAGGGAAAAGTGAAAGTGAATTCGCTCAGTCGCGTCTGCCTCCCAGTGACCCCATGGATGGCAGCCTACCAGGCTCCTCTGTCCATGGGATTTTCCAGGCAAGAGTACTGGAGTGGGTTGCCATTGCCTTCTCCAAGGATAGATTAATGCTAGCCTACAAAACAAATCTTAATAAATATAAGAATGTTGAAATCATTATAAATCAATATCAGAATGTTGGGCTTCCCTGGTGGCTCAGAGGTTAAAGCGTCTGACTGCAATGCAGGAGACCTGGGTTCGATCTCTGGGTTGGGAAGATCCCCTGGAGAAGGAAATGGCAACCCACTCCAGTATTCTCGCCTGGAGAATCCCATGGACGGAGGGGCCCTGGTGGGCTACAGTCCATGGGGTTGTAAAGAGTCGGACACAACTGAGCGACTTCACTCACTCACTCACTGAAATCATATCAAGCACCTTTTCTGACTACAATTATATAAAATGAGAAATCAACTACCAAAAAAAGTACAAAAAACACAGAAAACGTGGAAGCTAAACAGTATGCTACTAAACAACCACTGGGTTACTGAAGAAATCAAAGTGGAGAGAAAATACCTGGAAACAATGAAAATGAAACACAATGATCCAGAATCTGTGGGACACAGCAGAAGCATTTCTAAGAAGGAAGTTTATAGTGATACAAGCCTGCCTCAGGAAACAAGAAAAAAATTTCAGACAACCTAATCTTACACCTAAAGGAACTAGAAAAAGAAAAATAAACAAATCCCAAACTTAGTAGAAGGAAAAGAAATCATAAAGATCAGAACAGAAATAAATGAAATAGAGACAAAAAAAAAATGGTAGAAAAGATTACTGAAACCAAGAGCTGGTTCTTTAAAAGATAAACAAAATTAATAAGAACCTTTAACCAGACCCATCAAGTAAAAAAGAGAGAGGACTCAAATAAAATCAGAAATGAAAAAGAAGTTACAACTGACACCACAGAAATACAGAGTATCACAAGAGATTACTATGCTAATAAAATGGACAAACTTTAAGAAATGGATATTTCCTATAAAAGTACACTCTCTCAAGCTTGAAATAGGAAGAAATAGAAAATATGAACATACCAATTACCAGTAATGAATCAGTAAAAAAAAAAAAAAAAACTTCCAACAAACAAAAGTTCAGGACCAAATGTCCTCACAGATGAATTCTACCAAATGTCCAAATAAGAGTTTTCATCCATCCTTCTCACACTATTCCAAAAAATCGCAGAGGAGGGAATGCTTGTGACCTCTTTGAATGAGGCCAGCATCACCCTGATAACAAAACCAGTGAAACTACTCTGTATATTATAATGGTGGGTACATGTCATTACACATTTGTTCAAACCCATAGAATGTACAACACCAAGAGTGAACCTTGATCAAATTAATGGGGATAATAATGGGTCAGTATAGGTTCATGGATTGTAGCAAATGTCCACTCTGGTGAAGAATGTCGATAATAGGGGAGGCTAGGCATGTGTGGGGCCAAAAGATACATGGGAAATCTTGTACTTTATGTTTGATTCTGCTATAAACCTGAAACTGCTTTAAAAAAAAAATCAGGCTATGAATAAAAAGTAAACACAAAGCAACAATAATTCTCCAGCTAATGTTATATAATTTATTATAATAAGTATGGACTGATAATGATTCAGCCACTTCATATTGTCGGGTAGGAAAAAACAGCGAGTTGCAGTATCGCCAGTGTCACAAAGCTGGTTGAATAGAAAGTCTAGATGAAAACACAGGTCTTCTGACTCTCATTCAATTATTCTTTACTCAGCATTATTTTTATACTGTAATTTTATATGCTAATAATGACAGTGTCTTTGATTACCTTTTTTTATACAAAGATTTTAAAGAATTTTTTATTTTTGGCTGTGCTAGGTCTGTTGCTGCACTCGGGCTTTCTCTGGTTGTAGTATTTGGGGCCTATTGTTTACTTGTGATGCATGGGCTTCCCGTTGCCGTGACTTCTTACTTCGGAACACAGGCTCTAGAGTTGTGGCGCATGTGATTAGTTGCTCCAAGGCATGTGCAGTCTTCCTGGACCAGGGATCATAGTGTGTCTCCTGCATTGCAAGGCAGATTCTTAACCACTGGACCACCAGAGAAGCCCTTTAATTACCTTTCTTATTAATGTTCAACTTTTTGAGTTCTGTGACTACCCCACACTGAAAATAAGCCTCTATCAAGAAAAGATGCCACTGCCTAAGGACTTATACAAGACAATTTATGTTTCCCTAAAGTCACCTTGTCTTAAATTCAGAATAGAACCTCTTTTGATATAAAATAACAGCTTTCATGAGGTCAAGATAAGTTGCTTTCCCTGCTATGGACTTGATTAATTAGACTATCCAGTGGAATTGATCAATTGATCAATCCTAAATGACCAATTTGTTATAAAGACAGTCATTTTTGTCAGTAGTTTGTGTCTGTACAAATTGAAGTTTTAGAATTTGTTCTTGTAATTATTCATATATAATGAATTTAACAGATTGTTCATTTTTACCCACTTTTAAAAAATCATTGACTTTTCCTTAATCTTTAATTTTCTTGCTTATCTTCTCAAGATTTAAAAATCAATACCTACTTATTACAGTTATTTGTGCCAGTTCTTTTAGTGGCCAATAAGTCATTAAGACCCAAGTATTGTCATATATTAACTTTTTAGGTAATTTGTTATGAACCTCTTTCTTCATAGCTCTTGCTTCTTAACTGAAAATTATATTTGACATTCTGAAGACTAAATTTTAAACCTCTGTTAGATATTTCATTTGAATCTGATAATTCTCTTTGGTAGTTATTATTATCTGTATTTAAATTGGCAATCCTGCTTATGAAGTTCATTATTATGTGGAAAACTTTCTTCTTTTAAAATTATAGCAACTTTTCCTGAAACCTCCTCCCACCTCCCTCCCCACCCCATCCTTTTGAGTTTTCCCAGACCTGTATTCATGTTGATGTATGGAAAAACCACCACAATATTATAATTAGTCTTCAATTAAAATAAATAAAAAATTATAGCAACTTTTAAATTTTGTTCAAATACATTAAATATATCTTTTCCTCTCAATTACAGGTTGTTAAACTGAAGCAAATAGAGCATACTTTGAATGAGAAAAGAATATTACAGGCAGTGAATTTTCCTTTTCTTGTTCGACTGGAATATGCTTTTAAGGTAAATTTTACTTCTATCCAAATAAAATATCTTCAACTTTCACAGTTTTTAAAATATGAAACTATAATAAGATTCTAATCTGTGTGATAAAGCTGGAAAATATGGATAAACAAAAAAGTAATTTATTTAGATTTTATGTAAGTCCTGTTGTGCTTAAAAACTTAGCTGACATTTGAAAAGGTTTTGATTGTTCTTGAGGAACTTGTTAAAGATAATATGTAATTTTTCATGAAATGGTATTATAAGATCAAGTATTTCAGTTTATTAAAATTCATAGTGACATCTTATTAAGCATATCTTACACTCATACAAGTGGATACACCCACATAACTTCTCCTCTTGAACCTTTTCTGCTGCAGTCTCACTGTCTTCTTTTACTTGTAATTTGTGTTCTAGCCTCTTCATTTATTTGAAGCAAAATAGTCTTTGGCCCTCTTCTCAAGCACCTTATAAAGTGCAAAAGATTTATTCTTTAGTTGGCAGCTTTTCAGCTCTTTGGGATGATACTTGGCATCTCTCTACCAGTGGATTAATATGGAACATTTTAACCTTTCTCCTTTGTCCTCTTTTATTCATTAAATCAAGTGAAGACCTGTGTATTTAGAATGATGTTCAAAATTATTAATCTCTCTGACCTTATTTAGGGCATAAAATGTAAATATTCTTTTTCAAATTATTTTTAACTTTTGCTTACACTATAGCATTAAGTCATTACCATAGTGTTTAATTGTTCAAGAGTTAAGTATTTCCTGTAAGAGCAGGAACAGCAAAAGTCCCAGACCAATCTGTGGCAAGAGTACCAGGAAGAAAAATAAGTGCCCCAGTGTACAAAAGTTAGAGCATGTTCCATTTATTCTCTATTTACTGATGTTAGTAATCTATCAGATTTTTAATTTGTCTTTTTCTAATTATACATGGTGTCATCTTAAAATATTTTCATGAGAAATAATCTAGGTTTCATAGTTTTGATTTATTTATTCTTTTTACTTGTTCATAGGATAATTCTAATTTATACATGGTTATGGAATATGTTCCTGGTGGTGAAATGTTTTCACATCTAAGAAGAATTGGAAGGTTCAGGTAACTAATACTTTATGCTTCTCAAATATTTATATGCTGTGTGTTTGTTTTAAACCAAGTAAGGTTTGTCAATGCTAAAAATTTATTTCATTTAAACTAGTAATATTTTAGCTATACATACATTACTGAGTTTTAAAAGTTAACTAAAAACACCATCATAGCAGTATAAATATTCTAGCATTGGTAGGTATCATGAGGGCCCATTATTTGAAGAATTTCCAGATACTGTAAAAATTAATTAAATTTAAACTAATATTTAGTGAATAAATATTAGTAATATATCTCTGAGGAAGAGGCTTATGTAAGTATGAAGACAAGTAAGAAATATATTAATAAATATATAGAAAAGATAATCATAGTATCATGGTGGTAAAATTATGAAAGTTCGTTTTGTACAAATTTATTCTCCTAATGTTGCCATGTTGAGTTTTAAACATATGTATGTAACTTACACACATCTATATGTATAAATATGTAACAAACATATGTATGTACATAAACATGTATGTTTTAAACGTGTATCAGTTTTAAACATATGTATGTAATTTTTTTTAAAAAGCAGTAACTTATCATTAAGTTATTGCTAATAAGGTCACACAGTTATTAAAATAGTTTTTAGATTCTGTAGCTTTACCTGTGCACAATACTTTCTAAGCTCCTACTATTCATCAATAATCACATTTAGAATTAGACTAAAACCAAGAGCAAGTTCAACTTCATTCAATATACTATATATTGATATAATTAAAACATCAGTATAATTCAGATGACTGAAGATGATACTTCAATTCATAT
The DNA here is from genome assembly GCA_006408695.1 of Aepyceros melampus. Classification (NCBI taxonomy): domain Eukaryota; kingdom Metazoa; phylum Chordata; class Mammalia; order Artiodactyla; family Bovidae; genus Aepyceros; species Aepyceros melampus. The sequence continues at coordinate 21,111 of SJXQ01006203.1, forward strand.
TATAAAAATATGAATTGAGATTACCATGAAATTATATTCATAATAGGCCAATATGAGAGTTATTTTAGTTTCCTGAGGCCTAACTGTGGTGTTGGAGAAGACTCTTGAGAGTCCCTTGGACTGCAAGGAGATCCAACCAGACCATTCTGAAGGAGATAAGCCCTGGGATTTCTTTGGAAGGAATGATGCTGAAGCTGAAGCTCCAGTACTTTGGCCACCTCATGTGAAGAGTTGACTCATTGGAAAAGACTCTGATGCTGGGAGGGGTTGGGGGCAGGAGGAGAGGGGGACGACCGAGGATGAGATGGCTGGATGGTGTCACTGACTCCATGGGAGTAGGTCTGGGTGAACTCCAGGAGTTGGTGATGGGCAGGGAGGCCTGGCGTGCTGCGATTCATTGGGTCACAAAGAGTCGGACACGACTGAGTGACTGAACTGAACTGAAACCACAATTCATTTATTAACCTAATGTATCGGGCATCCAATATGTGTCAAGCACTGAGCTAATGCAGAGTAACTTCTATTTAATGATTTTTGTTTTAACTCCCTGTTGTCCTGTCTTACACTTCTTGTCCAGGCAGTCCAGAATTGCCCTATGATAATTTAAAGTTTAACACTGGATTACCATACCTAAGCCTGTCTTCAAAAAATATTTTATCCATTTTCTGTGACTACTTCCTTTCTTTGCAACTCCCCACACTCTTCTTTCTTTAACACTTGATAAAGAGGAAAGCAAGTGGTTGGCATAATTCACACAGAGACACTATCTTTCTAACCTTTCACACATTATGTATACACTTGAAAGGTTGTTAACTCCAGTGTTAGAAACTTTGAGACAACAAGAAGACTGAATATTGTTGAGCATAGCATTAATCAAAATCAATGGAGTCATTACAGTTCTCTACTTAGATAGTAGCTGTCTAGACTTAAAGCTGCTACAGCATTAAACTCTCCTTATAGAATATTTTGCTCTTACCTTTCAACAATTTGATTAAAGGTCTATGTAATGTTTATGTACCTCCAATCAAACATTAATGTGGACATAAATATAAAATGCTGAGTGCATCTTATGTTTATGATGATAAATATAAGATAAAAGTACATCTTATACAAACAGGCATATAAAGAAAATAGGAAGGGACTTCCTATGTCAAATTTTTCCAGAATTGGGGATAAATGTTTCAATGACCAGGGTGATTCTTCCAGTATCCTTTACAGTATTCTCGTTTCTTGTCATAGGACATGTGTTGTAGCTTGTTACAGTGTTGTGATAGGGCTGGAAATGGAAGGATATTATAAAATATTGCCACAGAAAAGTTTTTCTTCTCATATTCATTCATTAATTAACAAATATTTGCTGAATACTTGGTATGTATCAGGCTAGGACCTTGGAAATGTACATAACAAGCAAAAGGAGGAGCATATACAGTCTTTTTTTTTAGAATTCCTATTTCTGGTGCTACCAAATCAAACTCATATGAACCATCTTGAGGGAAATTCTATTTATAGTTAAGGTTGTTCATTGAGGACACAAATCTGAAAGTCATTGCAATATACTAGGAAGATTAGCAGAATTCAAATGAAGATGAACCAGAAACTCGAACTGGAAAATCAGTACATCCTTTTGAAATAATACTTTGAATGTGGCATCAAGATTACCCTAACTGTCAGTTAATCTGTGCTTCCCTGGCAGCTCAGTGGTTAAGAATTCACCTGCCAATGCCGGAGACTTCCCTGATAGCTCAGTTGGTAAAGAATCCACCTGCAATTCAGGAGACCCCAGTTCGATCCCTGGGTTGAAAAGATCCCCTAGAGAAGGGAAAGGCTACCCACTCCAGTATTCTGGCCTGGAGTATAGTCCATGGGGTTGCAAAAGCTGGACACAACTGAGCAACTTTCACACACACACATCAGTTCAATCCCTGGGTCAGGAAGATCCCCTGGAAAAAGAAATGGCAACCCACGCCAGTATTCATGCCTGGAAAACCCCATGGACAGAGAAGCCTGGTGGGCTATCGTCCATGGAGTTGCAAAAGAGCTGGACATGACTGAGTGACTAAACAACAGAAGCAGCAACAAATCAGTTAATCTAATCTATGCATACAGAATTGTGTGTATTTATGTAAATATACAGATTATACCTATGTTTAGATATTTGTAGAAACATGCATAGTGAAAGATTTGGAAATTCAAACACCAGGATTGAATCTGGTTTCTGAATGAGATTATTAGTATCTTTATTCTTCATTAATATTTTATGGCTTTTTTTCTGTAATGAGCATATATCCCTTTTGTAATAATGATAGCATGGGTAAAATGGCTTAAATCTTCAGATAAAAGCAGAAATTCTTTATGTACTAGAAATTTATGGGAAAGGTATATGGAGCTTATTAACAACAGCAATGGCCCTGATAGACAATCTAACTGGTACTTTCCAATCATTCTTAGTATCTTCTAATATGGCCAACAATAATTTCAATTACAATGGCAATCTGAGAGTTATAGTTTTCTTCAACATATGCTGCTCACTAAGTATATAAAAGCATTATTTGAAGATGATTTATAGATTTAAAAATATTTGGAAACTAACAAGATTCTTTACATATGTTTAAAAGAAAAAAAGTATCTTTTTGCTCCCAAAAATGCCTCTACCTCATGTTATTTTTTGTGTAATCTGCTGGTTACTATATGTTAACCCATTTTACCAAAAATCAATGTTTTGTTTCTTCGTAGTGAACCCCATGCACGGTTCTATGCAGCTCAGATAGTGCTAACATTCGAGTACCTCCATTCACTAGACCTCATCTACAGAGATCTAAAACCTGAAAATCTCTTAATTGACCACCAAGGTTATATCCAGGTATGACTTGAACACATTATGTGTAATTTATTTGAGACATACTAGGTAAGAAGTTATATATATTTAACCACAACTACCAAAATTGGAGTTTTTTTTCCTTTGAGGGAGACAGTTCTTCCTAATAGTTTAAACTGAGTTAACAGTTCTGTTGCTATTACAGAGGACCAAAAGTTCCATCAAAGATAGCACCTGTTTCTATCTCCTTTAGTTGTGAACTGTGCACAGGCTGTGCACAGGCTCCTGCCTAAAGAAAGAATAGCCAAATTTGTGAGTACTCATTTAGTGCCAGGCGTCATTCTAAGTGTTTTACATGTGTCACCTCTTTTAATTTTGATAACAGTATGAAATGTAAATACTATTGTTATTCTCATTTTAAGATTAATGAAACTAAGATACTGCAAGGTCACACAGGTAGAGCATAATTTACATCCCATGAGCTTGTCCTGAGACTGTGCTTTTTAACTCTTCAGTGTAGTTAGCAGAGGAGCCCCAGCTACCAATACTGGCCTGATGGTAGTGTTTCCTTTCCGTTTCTACTCTCAATACATCAGGAGCACTCCTTTTTCCACAGTTATTAAGATTCTCCCAGTGATGCTTTTGCAACTTCTGATGATATAATTAAGGGCAGAAGACAGTGTTGGCCTTCAGGAACAGTCCTAGCACTGCTTCGTATTTATTGAAACTTCTTTTTGGTTCATTTGTTTCGTTGAGTCAGGGAACGGTTTTCCACATTGGTGTTGCTTTAATCTTTATTCACTAAATAGTGGCCTTAATGGATTAGTCTCAATTACATTGACTTAATTTTTTTTTCAAGGTATTAATTTAAACCCTGATTTTTAACTTTCAACTTAGGTACAGTAAATACATTTATTATGAAATAACAAACATTTACAGGCTTTTTGTCTTTTATAGGTCACAGACTTTGGGTTTGCCAAAAGAGTTAAAGGCAGAACTTGGACGTTATGTGGCACTCCAGAATATTTGGCTCCAGAAATAATTCTCAGCAAGGTATATTTATAGTATCATTATGTAAGAAGTAAAAATATAAGGCATGCATCGTGTGGACTTTTATTTCTTAAAAAAAGTTGTGATCTAATTTTACATGTTTATTTAATCTAAATATGAATTTAAATCTTTGTGTATAATTACTAAAAATCAATTCTTTAGAGTCTACCACTAATTTCATAAGCTGTTGATTTTAACTCTAGAGCTGAGAGAATTAGTTTAAATAAATATGGCCTTTAGATCCATGTTTGAAACCAGAAGTATAGCCTTTTCATAATTATTCCCAGTAACAGGAGGGCAGAGAGTCCTTGCTCTGGGTTGCACCAAGAGGCAAATTAAAAATGATACATATGTACTAGTTGTCTATTCTTCCTTTTGTTAGGTAGTTAGAATCAGCGCTTTAACATCCCTTGCTTCAAATGTTTATTAAGAAGAGACAGAACAGAGGAGATTACACTGCCCTAACACATTGTTTCAATTTTACCACTTAAGTGGAAAAAAAAGTATGTGAATTACTTTTTAAATTTTTAGTTTAAAAATAGAAACATTATAGCAATTAAATAGTTATAATCTTATTGAAGACAGTTCTATTTTTTCTAAACAGTGAAAATGTGGTGAGAGAAATTTTTAATCATTTCTAAAAGGGTAGTTTAACTTTCATTTTCCTTTCTACTTCCCTCCCTTGGTGGTAAAAGCTAGAAAGGAGAAACTGATAGTAATGGCTCAGACAGGAGCCAGGAAAGAGAAAAGGATAAGATATACACGTTGATATTTATACACTGATTAACTACCCTCTGAATAATTGAAATTTGGCTAGCTACCGAAGTGTTAGAATAAGAGAATTCTTTCAGCTTCCCTTTCATTATCTTTCATAATTAAATGTCATTGCCAGTAACATTTCTTTTAAGTACATTTAACAGATGTGATGCCACTGTAAGCACCAAAACTTGAAAAAATGTGTGTGTGTGTATGTGTGTATAGAAATAGATATTCATTGTCTGAAATTTGGGAAATATAGAAAACTGTAAAGAAAGAATGAAAAAACTTTCAATCTCACTACCCAGAGGCAGCCGTTTTTAAAAAACATTTCAATATATTTTTCTATGCATGTTTCAGTGAATGTACAATTTTGTATTCAGCTTTTCTCACTTAAGTAATAATTATCCTGCAAGTGTAATTAATTGCTTATTTTAAATGCACCATTTTGTAATTGTGTCATTCTTCTATTGTTGAGTAGTCAAGTTGTTTCCCTTTTTTTCTTTTGTAAATGACTGTGATAAATGTCTTTGTCCATAAAGCTTTTTTCTATATTTTAAATTATTTTTAGGATAGATTCGTAAAAGTGAAATTACAGGGTCAGAGAATATGAACATTTTTAAGGTTTTCAATACATATAGCCAAAGGACTTTCCAAAAAGATTGTAACATTTTACACTTCTCAGCAGTGTTTGAGGAGTATCTGTTTCACCACACTTTCTCCAGCACTGGGTATTCTTGTTTTAAAAGATCATTATTAATTTGATAGATAGTAACTGATATCTAATTATTTTAAGTCTCATGACTTTGATTATTACATTTTTTTAATGCTTAATAACCATTTGGTATTGCTTTGGTGTATGTCTGAGACATTAGTTCATGTCCTTTCCCCATTTTATCTATTATAATTTAGTTTTTCTTATTGATTTAATTTTCTTTAGGGTATTAAAAGCATCTGACATACTTATTATAAACATTAGCACACAATCTAAAACATAGAAGTCAGAACTTGGTAAAAGGATCTATTTTAACATTATATGCTTTCATTATAGCAAAAAACATTGTAATTACATTATTAGTGAGTTGCATTTAAAGAAAAGCATAGTTAATGCCCATTTCTATTAGCAAAACAAAGTGTTATCCTTATTTTACTAATCTGTCTCTCTTTAAAAACATATAGAAGCAAGAAATAAAAAGAAAAATAGAATCTCTATATCATTATATTTTAACCAGTAATTTGAAAATAAAATTATTTGTAAAGCTAAAATTTTAATGAAAATTTGGAATAGTGGGAGTGATGAAGGTAATTAAGTGGGTAGACCAAAAGATCTGGCAAGAACTCGCTCATTTCTCTCCATGATAAACCTGTATTTTTTTCCCCCATAATCTTTTGTGCCAATTGACACTGATTATGGTTTATCAAACTTTATATAAACATATTAATTTTTTTATTATTTTCTTATCAATACTTCTAGATCTTCATTTTAGTAAGTTTAACATGAAAAGAAAAACTCAATTAAGAATAACTAGAATTGTACATTTGGTTTATAACACACTTTTTTTTAACTTTATTTATTTTTAATTTTTATTTTATTTTTGTACTTTACAATACTGTATTGGTTTTGCCCTACATTGACATGAATCCGCCACAGGTGTACATGAATTCCCAACCCTGAGCCCCCCTCCCACCACCCTCCCCATATCATCTCTCTGGGTCATCCCAGTGCACCAGCCCCAAGCATCCTGTATCTGGTATCGAACCTAGACTAGCTTTTCGTTCCTACATGATAGTATACATGTTTCAGTGCCATTCTCCCAAATCATCCCACCCTCTCCCTCTCCCAGAGTCCAAAAGTCTGTTCTTTACATTTGTATAACACACTTTTATGTTCATTATTTCCTTTCACTTGATGTAGTAAAACTCTATGAATTAGTTATCTTTCCTGTATACCTTTTAGAGATGAGAAACAAAAACAGTGGATGGATAAAGTTTACTTAAATATTTACATTCATTAAGTTCCACATTAAGCTTTTAGTTTTAATAAGATCTGATGGGATTATCCCTAATATATTCACCCTCCTAAACCCACCAATATATTTTAATAAATACTTTAGCATTTATCATGAAGTACAATATCTACTCTCATTTCAAAACTTTTGACCTTTCTTAAGTATTCCCTAGAAAATCTGATTCATATTGTTACACAATAGATTAGGCTTTAAGAGGTAATTTCATCCAATTCCCTTCCTAATGTTGAACAAAAACTAAATTATCCCAATTAAATAGGGCATATTTTATTGTCTCTAATATTCTTAATGATTTTAGGAAGAAGATTTAATAGTATTTCTTAATATTCAGTTTCATATCTGGAATATATTTTCTTTTTTATTTTATCCTGAATAACTGCTCAGCAAGTGCCTTTTTAAAAATTTCATATGCTTGAGGATCATTTTGAAATAATTTGACTTCATTCTCCTATGAGTGAATTAAGTAATGATTGCCATTTGGTGTTGGTTTATCTTAGGGCTACAATAAGGCAGTGGATTGGTGGGCATTAGGAGTGTTAATCTATGAAATGGCGGCTGGCTACCCCCCATTCTTTGCAGACCAACCAATTCAGATTTATGAAAAAATTGTTTCTGGAAAGGTAAGTAATACATTTTATTATTCCTTAATTATTGATTATCTCTCTACATGAGTTTTAAGCATTATAGATTGAAACTGTTTGATACCATCTGGATATTACCCTAAATTGGGAAAAATATAAAAATATCCATAGAGTCTGCCCTTATATCTAGCACTCACTTAAGATACAGTAAATATTGAATCATTGAAGTATTTTAGGTAAAAAAGGGCAATTTTACAAATCATAACATAATACAGCAATTTCTATCATTATTATTATCAGTTGTAAAATATCAGATCATAGCCATAGTTCTTCAATCTCTCTTCAAATAAATAAAAATTGTTAGTTACTTCATGTTGATATCTTCTTGGAGAGAAGTTTTAGGGGCTGTTTTTATATACCCTTGTTTTTTTAGAAGAGACTTGTTTAAATTATGTCAAACAACACAAAATTGAAAATAATTATAAAATGTGTGTGCTACATCATTTCAGTCGTGTCCGACTCTGCAACCCCATGGACTGTAGCCCTCCAGGCTCCTCTTGTCCATGGAATTCTCCAGGCAAGAATACTGGAGCCATGCCCTTCTCCAGGGGATCTTCTGGGCCCCGGCATCAAACCTGCATCTCTTATGTCTCCTGCAGTGGCAGGCGGGTTCTTTACCACTCGCTCCACCTGGGAAGCCCGAATTTTAGAATAGACAAGCCTTTTAAGATGAGAATTCAAAAAATGATGTTAATGATTTTTCACATTAATATGATTTAATTGCCATTGATCTTTAGCAAATATGGAAATAACTAGTTTTTCTTGAAGTATGAGTGAAGTGAAGTGAAGTGAAGTCGCTCAGTCGTGTCCGACTCTTTGCGACCCCATAGACTGCAGCCTGCCAGGCTCCTCTGTCCATGGGATTTTCCAGGCAATAGTACTGGAGTGGATTGCCGTTTCCTTATAAGTTGGAGTATCTTACATTTTGGAGTACTATACTAACCTTTCTTCTTTTGCATTTATAATTCCTGATTTTGTTTTCCAAGAGTATTTTGTTTAAAGTCAGCCATAGACTCTTGTCTTAACTCATACCTCTGGTCCTTTTTAAAAATACTGCTGTCAGTTTAGGTAGAGATGAGCCTGATTCTTCCCATCACAACGAAAAGAAACTAAGCTTCAAAAATTCTGGAAGGCCTTCTATACATTTTTTACAGAATTCATGGGAAGGAAATTTCCTCCTTTTTCTTACTCCTCCTTGTGGTATGCTCTATTAGTTTTTGTTCATTTGCTTGCTTGCTTGTGATCATATAACATCAATCTTGACATGACATTACCTTGAGATGTGATTCAATTGGCTCTTTTGTATGTTATGACTTTCTAAACTTCCCTGGTGGCTCAGGTGGTAAAGAACCTGCCTGCAATGCTGGAGACCCAGGTTCTAATCCCTGGGCTTGGAAGATCCTCTGGAGAAGGGGATAGCTACCCACTCCAGTATCCTTGCCTGGGAATTCCCATGGACAGAGGAGCCTGGTGGGCCCCAGTCCATGGGGTTGCAAAGAGTTAGATATATCTAAGTGACTAAACAACATCAAGGTGGAAATTAATCTGATCAAACTCTTAAAGAATCTGGAAAGTAATAGAAAAAAAAAATCTCTATTTCTTTGTATCTCAACCAGAGTAATCCTCTATATTTAGTATGAAAGTTGACCCTTAGCATTTATGAACTTAAAATTTATAATGTCAGCTATTCAAAAGTTACCCTGATTATTCATAATGTAGTTTTTTTTTTTTTTTACCAAACTCAAATTTAAATTATGGATGCTGTATAGCTAGAGCTTTAGGGATAAGACACAAACAGGATGAGTCTCTCCAGCCACCTAGAACCCACATCTCAACACAGTATTGTTCCATATGTCATAGTGTATATGCAGTCTACAGAGATCACAAGATTTTCAGTTCTATTTTACTGCATTTTAAGGGGGAATCTTCTACGTTGTGGCAGTGTTCACAAACTAGAGGACTTACTAAAGAACACATACTTAAACTATGTCGAAGATAAAAAAATGAATACCTCTTACAGATAAGTAAGCTAGGTTTTGAAAGATTTACACTAAAGTAATATAGAAGGCAGAATGAAATATTTAGGTAATTATTACTCCTGTCCTTGCTACAGTTGTAGAGCTCTAGGCTTCCGATCTTTTATCTTTGTAATTGCTTTCACCCCAAAGAATATAAAAAGTCAAAAGAACTTTTGAGATTAACAAACAAAAAAATCAAGAAAAATTAATAGACAAAGCAGTGATTTATTTTTTTAAGAATTTGAGAAGTAATTATGTAACATCTCAAGAGAAAATAAAGACCAAAGGCTATATACTAAAATACTTTTAAATAACTAAATGGGAGAAGTGTATTTTACTAAATCAAAGAGTACAGAAATTATAGTAATATTTCCAAATAAGTTAATTACAGTTCCCAAATTTTTACTATATTGCTTAAACATCTTTAACTTCATAGTGCAAGTGGTTCAGTCATGTCTGACTCTTTGCAACCCCATGGACTGTAGCCTGTTAGGCTCCTCTGTCCATGGAGCTCTCCAGGCAAGAATATTGGAGTGGGTAGCCATTCCCTTCTCCAGGGGATCTTCCCAACCCAGAGATCAAACCCAGGTCTCCTGCATTGCAGGCAGATTCTTTACCATCTGAGCCTCCAGGGAAACTTCATAGGAGAAGTTAAATTTTCTGACAAGTGAATAAATTTTATTCACTTAGGAAAACTACTTTCATTAAAACAAGTGTATCTTCATCTGTGTGAATAGGCCTCTTTTGTCAATCATCGTACACTGTGTAAAATTTTTTTGGCTATTTATGAATATGTTCATATCAAACTTTAACATTTAGGATCCAATGTTAGCGTAAGACTTAAATCTATATATATTCTAAAATTATAACAGTTTAAATCCTGGTCATCTTGGAAGAGAAGAATAGCAACATAAAATTTTAAATTACAGTATCTGACTTTTTTTCTTTTTAATTAGATATGATAAGGTGCTTGGTGCACTGCTGGTTTTAACTAAAGGTGCCAGATTCTCTCTCCCCATAATGAATATAGAGTTGTTTTCATTTCTTATTATCTTTTCTCATCTAAAGTAGAATTCATGAAAATAAAATATTATTATTGAGTGATCTCTAGGATCTGTATTTAAATATGAAATCATGTTCACATTTTCCACTAAAACCATCTGTTTCAGCACTCAGATTCAAACTAGAAGTTGTCTGTATCCACATTATAAAGCATTATTGTCTTTCTGTTTGGCAGCTAAAAGTCAAATTGGAGATTAACTTGTTTTCAAAATTTTTAATTGTTCAGGTCATTGATAATCCAGCTGTGGTCTTACAGATCCTATATTTGCATTTAAAATTTCTTAATGGTTTTAGTGATGTCAAATATTTAAAAACATACTTTTCATTCAGAATTTTTCTGATTTTTTATTTTTTATTTATTTATTTATTTTTACCATTTCATCTGTAAATACTTTAATGTATATCTTTAATGATTTTTTAAAAAGCATGTTATTTTATGCAACAGTATTTTATGATGAGTATATTTTTGAAACCATGTAATTAATATAAAGATTTTAGAAATCATTGACTTAGCAAAGTTCAAATAAATAAGTTTAATAAAGTGATTAGTTCACTAACATATGTATATTTGAACATTAGATTGTTACATTCTTTCTCTATTTACAGTATTTTAGCTCAAACTGATATTTTTCAATGCACAGAAAGATGATCAATCAGCTTGTTAAGATTCTCTCCTACGCATATTTTGCCTTTAATAAAAAAAACAGAGTAGGTGGTATTTAAATGTCAAATTATTCATACAGTATTAAGATTCAGGTTTAGAAATGCCTAGTTAACAGAAAACTCTTATAATTTCCACATTGACTATGCCTCATCCTAGCAATACATATGCTGAGTTTCTGTATATAGTCTTTAATACCTCAGTGCCATACACTCTATAACAAGAATCAGTGATGGTTTCCACAGCAACTCTATCTGGCTTCATTACTCTTAGAAATGTAAAAGTTAACACTGTACTGAAAAATGATATTTGCAAATAAGGTGGCAAGTGAGTAATAGCTGTGGGAAAACCAAGAATTTTTGATTTATGTAATTAAAAAAAAAATTCTTAACTCCTAAAGTATTATTCCATTTTTAATGACCATCAAATATGTACAAGAAAACACTATACAAAATATCAAGTTAGAAACCTAGGTATACACAGAATAACCAAAAAGAATCAGTTACTTTTTTTTTTCTGAAGGGCCATCCACATTCACATGAAGTGAAGTATGGTTGATTAGCAGCCAAATGACTATTCCCTTTTGTGTCTAGGGTCCCCAAGACGACCCCCAGGTTAGGTGATTCACTAGTAAGATTCACAAAGTTCATCATCTAGGGATAGTCAGGGAATGAATATCTTACATTGTAATAAGTACCTTCATTGTAAGGTATCTTACAAGAAAGTTTATAAAGTGAAATCAACAAAGGGAAAAGGCATTTATGGTAATGTCCAGAGGAAACCAGCACAAACTTTCGAGTCCTTGCCCAAAGGGGTCAGAAGGCAAACTTTATTTCTCCAGCAATGAATTTTGGCAACATGGATAAAATGTTGTCTACCAGGGAAGTACAGTAAAGACTCAAGGCCCAGGGATTTTATTGGAATCACATGTACATCTTCTATCTGGCACATACCAGAATCTGCAATTCCCACAACCAAAGCAGATGTTCAGCATAAGCCATATCGTTTGTAGTAAATCTAGGTGCACTGAGCACCTAGATTTCTTTTTCCCTAAAGAAATTTAGGAAATTTCTTTTCAGTTTCTGGAACTGTGACCATTCCAATTCCCAGATACCTGCCAAGGGCCAAACTTGCTGACAGGCCTTCCTCAAGGGTAGCAGTCTCAAGCCTGCTATATTATCTCTTTTCTGTATATTCCTAAATAACATACACATATGCAGATATACCACTTCGCTTTTTCGGAGGCTCCACTGCTAATACTTTTTTGAGAAATTAAAATGCCATTTTTTATTTGGCCATGGCTACAGTCAAAGACACTTATAGTACTCAATAGTTATTTTCATAAAATACAAAAGCAGTTATACTATATGCATAAAATCCAGGGCAGTTTTTTAACACTTTGCTGTGAACATTTAAAATTCTTAATACCTGCTGTGAGACAGTCCTTACCTTAGTAGTCCTATGGGCAAATGACTGCATTTCTGCAACCATCTGAATTCATTATATCTATGCACTGTTTCTGCATAGGTGAGGAAAGATCAGAAAGCCCACAATCATGGTGCTAATATAAGTATTTTGTTAATGCCCTAGATGTTTCTTTTTATGTATATAGGATCCAGTCCTATGAGACTGACTCCTATGAGATGGTGTGGAACTTAGCACCGTATCTGCTAGAAAGTATGTATGAAAAGTTATGTGTTCTGAAAAGTTAACTAATGTATATGCTCAGTTTTGCTAGATAATTTTTTAAGTAGGATCATAGGTTTCTTAGAGCTATACTAATTTAGAGAAAGAATTTCTTAAAATTTATCCCAGTATGCAATGTGGGCAGAAGTTGACAGATTATTGACTGTGTACAAACTCTTTTGAGTCATTTAAGCCCAGTAAATTTTGTCCTGATGCAGGATAAAATGTTACTAGTTGAACAGTCTTTTCCTCCATAACTGCAGAAGAATAGCAGTAAAAAATTTCTCCTCTTCAATCAGAGATAAACTTTGTAATTTCTGTGATTAAGCTAAAAATAGACAAACTTGACTTTTGTCTCATTTTGTTTCTAAAATTTAAAAAGAGTGAATTTAAATCATCCGTTTGGATGGATACTATAACAACATACACTGATTTTCTTCTTGGATATAACTTCCTCTTAAATTTTTAGAAGGTAATAGTTATTCCTAAAACCAAAATGCACAAGACTTTATAATTGATGTTACAGCTGAACAAATATTTGGTTGTTTGCTCAGTTCAAACTTAATTTCATAGTTATTTTAACATATTGTGTAATATAATTTTACAAAGTTAAGGTATCAGCTATATTCACAATTTTGTCCTTATAAAACAATGCTTTAGTTGTCTATTTTCTCCCTCACTCTATCAAATTTAAGTGCCTTAAGAGAGTTTGTTTGTTGTACAAATTTAAAAGGTGGAGCATGAGAAAAGAAGAAAAGAGGAACTTATTATACTCTGCAATGACTTTTCTAGTACACTCTGTCCTTGAGTAGTCTGGAAACATAATGATAAATATTGCTGACTTCTAGGTTCCTTTTTTGAATCAGAAATTCAGCTTCAGATTATTAAGATATTATTCTAAAATGAAACATGTATTGAATTAGTGCCTATAAGATACTAGGCCAGTTTCATAGGGAATTCCTTGGCAGTCCACTGGGTAGGACTTGGTGATTTCACTGCTGTAGTACTGAGTCGCTCAGTCATGTCTGACTGTGTGATCACATGGACTGGAGTTCACCCGGCTCTTCTGCCCATGGGATTTCCTAGGCAAGAATACTGGAGTGGGTTGCCATTTCCTTCTCCATCACTGCCGTAGACCCAAGTTCAGTTCCTAGTTAGGGAACTAAGATCTCACAAGACATACAGCATGGCTGGAAAAAGAAAAGGCAGTTTCATAAAAGTTACCTAATTTCTTTTCATACCTGCCAGATGAAATATACTTTTATCATTTTACAGATGAGATAAGTGAGGTTATCTCACTTACCAGAAAGGTAAAAGTTTGCCTAAAGTATAAAGAACTAGAGTTGGGATTGGAACCCAGGTATTCTTTCTACCAAAGAAATAGCTTAGTAGAATTCTTGAGATGATAAGAATGTTCCATTTATTTAGTTTAACTCCCTTATTACTATATGTAGGTAAATCAGGGCTCTGAATAGCCCAAAGATAAAAGCTGCTGCTGCTGCTAAGTTGCTTCAGTCTTGTATGACTGTGCGACCCTATGAAGAGCAGCCCACCAGGCTCCTCCATCCACAGGATTCTCTAGGCAAGAATACTGGAGTGGGTTGCCATTTCCTTCTCCAAGATAAAAGCCAGTTAGTGGCAAAGCAAGAAATAGAATCTAGTTCAGGGCTTTTTTCATTATTCCTTCATTTGGCTTCAGTGACTCTTCATGATCTTAGCTTTATTCCTGAATTACTCATGTTTCCTTTTTTTTTAGTTGGCTTAAAAAACATAATTCTCATAAAACTCTTTAAAAAGGGGATGCTAGAATGCTTGGATTTATATCCTCATTCTTTTTCTTTTAATTTTTTAAATTTATTTTAATGGGAGTATAATTGCTTTGGCCACCTCATTCGAAGAGTTGACTCATTGGAAAAGAAACTGATGCTGGGAGGGATTGGGGGCAGGAGGAGAAGGGGATGACAGAGGATGAGATGGCTGGATGGCATCACCGATTCAATGCACATGAGTTTGAGTGAACTCCGGGAGATGGTGATGGACAGGGAGGCCTGGTGTGCTGCGATTCATGGGGTCGCAAAGAGTCGGACATGACTGAGCGAGTGAACTGAACTGACTGAATTGCTTTACAATGTTGTGTTAGTTTATGCTGTACAACAACGTGAATCAGCTATATACGTAAATATATCACTACCCTCTACTCATCTTTCCTTCTAAATCTCTTTGGCTTGATCTTCTTTTTTTGCACATCTTTCATTGGTGGTCACATCCTCTGTATAACTTTTAATACTAGCTATAAAGAAAGAAAGTGAAGTCACTCAGTCGTATCTGACTCTTTGTGACCCCATGAACTGTAGCCTCCTCCATCCATGGAATTTTCTAGGCAAGAGTACTGGAGTGGGTTGCCATTTCCTTCTCCAGGGGATCTTCCCAATGCAGGGATTGAACCAGGTCTCCCGCATTGCAGACAGACCATCTGAGCTACCAGGGAAGCTTAATACTAGCTATATGTGACTCGTAAGTTGCATAATTTTGTATCCAACTTCCTGAGATCTCCCACTCAGAGGTCTAATAAATATCTCAAATTCAACCTGTCTAAAACTGACAGATTTTTGTTTTCCTCAGCAAATCTGTTCCTCACACCATCTTTCCCATATCATTTGATGGCAGCATCATCCTTTCAGTTACTTTCAGCCACTCAGGCCAAAACACCCCGACCTTCTCAATCCATATTTGATGCCTAGGAAAGACATATTGCCTCTATCTTTAGAATATGCACAGAATTCAGCTACTTCTTACCACCTCCACTGATACTGCTGTCTTTTGAGTCACTAGAGTGGTTCTTTAAAAAACATTGTCAAATCTTGTTACTCCTTTCAGAACCTTGCAGTGACCCCCATTTTCTTCAGAGTAAAAATTTTAAGACTTTACAAAGAAAGGTTTTGCCAGAAATGATGGATGACAACATTTTTAGAAAGTCACATTTGTTGTTAAGTTTCTTTCTCACTAGAATGTGAACACTGTAGAGGCAGGAATCTTTGTCTTACTTTGGTTTTTCTACTATACCCCAAGCACATCCGTGCCTAGCATACAGATGGTATTGAATCAGTGTTTGTTGAATTTAAGTCCATGCATTTGTTAGATATTTATTAAGCTCATAGTATATGCACAGTGCTAGATACAGCAAATCGGCTGTGGCCTCTGCCTTCATGAAGCTTTCATGAAATAGATGCCCACTCTCAGAGGTACCAGTTCAGTTGGTCTTCTGTGTATTTCAATTATATGTATATTTTTTAAATTATTTCAGATGATTTTCATGCACATCATGTATTGAAAGCTTATGTATGTGTACCTCACTACAGAAGTAGATTTATTCTTAAGAATATATCATTAGGAAACTCAGAACTAACTTGGTCTCTAAAGGTTGAAAAAGAATCCTAAACAGGAAATATTAGAGGATAAACATCCGAAACACTTCAAGGAGCACATACTGCACAAAGCCCTCTTCATGTTAAATGATCCCAGTTTCCAATAACCTTACCACTTACATCCACCGGTTTAATGGGGTTAGACTGTCTCTTTTCCAAATCTAGCTCTTTACAGCTGCTTTCGCATTTTTTGCTCTATCACATATTTTGTGCTATCCTGGCCTGAAGAAAGATGTAGGAGTCAAGAGAATCAAGTTATTTTCCCAACAATGAAACTGAGTTGATAGTCTCACTGGAGCTCAGGTTCCTTATTTTTATTTCTTTTAAAAAAAGGTTCTTTATCTTTAAAATGAAGCTTTAGACTAAATTAAACTCCCTCTAGCTGCAGTATTCTAGAATTCTGATTTTACTTTCTATGTCTACATATGTTAGAATTGATAACAGTTAAAGAAACAATGCATATCAGAATTTGATGCAGTTTTGAAGGACAAGTTCATCATTTTTCCCATTATAGAAGTCTTTGGTGTTTCCAGGTTAACATACTATAAATAAAAGTCTTCCATTTAAAACGTCAGTCAGTTCAGTTCAGTTCAGGCTCTCAGTCATGTTCGACTCTTTGCGACCCCATGAAATGCAGCATGCCAGGCCTCCCTGTCTATCACCAACTCCTGGAGCCTACCCAAACTCATGTAAAGGATATGACAGATACCCATTAATATGGGTATCATTAATATGGCTTACTGTGGGAGTGTGGGCTACCTATCATAATCTCTGGGGGAAAAGAAGGTGTGATGTGGAAGTGAAGAGGACACGTATAGAATTTCAGTTTCCAAAATGATTCTGATATCTACCATCACAACCCTCTACCACTATTTACCACTTGAGAAACACTGTTCTGAGGATTAAATGAATAAACATACTCATTAACTAATTCAGGACCATCACTGTATTTGCATTCCAAGTAAGGAACTATTTTATTTAGGTGTCATTCTTTTTGCACTTCATTGCAAATCACCTGAATTCAAAAGATTTATTTGTAGTACATCACTATCTACCATTCTGACATCATGAAGGGGAGAATAACTGACACGTTACATTGAACAGTTCATGAAACCTCTATTCTAAATGAAGATAAGTCTACTTCAAATAAGTTATTTCTTAAGAATCTAAACAAAATTAGAATATAATCATTTTAAATTTTTATATAAAATTTTTATATAAAATTTTATATAAATTTTTTAATATAAAATTTTTATATAAATGATATAAATCATTTTAAATAATTGTGGTATTTTTCAAGTGGATGGGGTGTCTTTGAATACCTTGTATCCTCTAGTTTTTACTCCAAGTAGGATAAAGAAATGTGTAGATATTTTTAAGATAAAATTTCAGTCTTTTATAAGGTTCCTGACAGTAACCTGAAGTTAAAGAATATACCCTGAAGTCAGAGTCCTGGTTTGCTATTATAGCTCTGCCACGTACTAGTTCTGTAATCTTGAGCAAATTGCTTAATCTCTGTAGGTCTTAATCGCATCAGGTGTAAAATGGGGCAACCATACTTAGGTAGCTATTATATTTTGGATTTTATAAGCCAGTGTATGTAAAGTATTTGGCACAGTGCCTAACTTCTAATAAGCCCTTGTGTCAAAAGTAGGAACTAGAGAGGGTGGTAGTTCACATTTTTTTTTTTAACATATAACTTCATAATCTGTACTAATACAAGCTTTGCAAAAATGACGTTTTTTAGTCGCTAATATGAGTTGACGCCAAACCTTCAACTTTCAAATAGTCTTTGGTTACTTGACACAAGTACTAGTTTTCCTCTGTTATGAGGGTGATTTTAGTTTATTATTTATACTAAAATTGTTTTTTGATCTGTCACTAGCAGGAAAAAAAAAAAAAACTTCTGCTTGATGTAGTAAATAGCATTGCAAAGAGTGTTTCCCAAGCTTTCATGTATAAATGATTTGTTTAGAGACAGAAGCTCAGATTTTCAGGCCAGTACCATTATCACCTTTGAAGTAAGCCCCAGGAATCTGCATTGTTATCTTCTTCCTAGTAGATGAAAGTGATCCCTGGAACCACCTTTGAGAAACGTTTATTTACAGAATAGCTGGGAATGGCGGTCAGAAGACTATGATGATGAACCTAGTGTTGCCATGAATTTCTAGCTCTGCAGCCTGTTTTAACTTCTGCTTTGAGAACATGAGAATCTATGTCAAGCACGTTGAACTTTTTCAAAGTCAGAATATAATAAATTAAAAAGTTCTATAATTTTGAAGTGTAAAAAAGAGTAAAATTCATGGGGCTGGGAATTGTAAGACTACGATTCTAGTCTAGTTCTGCTGCTTTCTGGTGTGATGATTGGGTAAGGTGTATACTGTCTCTGAATCTTAGTTTCTCTGTATTTATTAATAGAATATAGGTAATACTGTATTCATCAAGAATGTCATACTGGACTAGGATGTAAGTGCCAAGAAATCAGAGACTTGTTTTCGTTCACTGTTGTGCATCCAGCACCTAGAATAGTACCTCTCACATAGTAGGTGCTCAATACACTACTGTCAGGTAGGTGAACTGTCTTATTTGAAGTGATCTAATAAATCCTGGAACTACAAACACGAAACTGACACAGTGTCTTCCCTGCAGAAGTTCACAGTCGGGGTGGGACATACATGCACGAATGCTGCAGCAAAGTTAAACGAATGAGTGCGTGGTGAAGATCACCTGAGGCAGTGTCATGATACACAGCGCACGTTATAGGTGCCGGTGCGCTGGCAGAGAGCCAAAGAAAGAAGGCAGGTTCAGAAATGTATCTATTAACCCTTCAGAGCACTTCTTCAAGAGTTAAGGTCATGATAATCCAGAGAATGGTGTTTGTGTTTAGTGAGGGTGGGAGCATGAAATTGGGCACACAACAGGAAAATGGGATTAAAATGAAAGTGCACGTGCTCACACACACGTAGCTATATGCATACATAGGACATGTGTGTTTGATGGGGAAGAGAGCAGTGGAAATGAGTGAACACAGGTGCATAGGACAATGCAGAAAAGGTAATAACGAAAGAAAATAGTAAGGAGGCATAGATATAGCTATTCATTCTAAATCATCCCTTAATAGTACCCATTTTAATTTTTCAGTACTCGTATTAATAATAAGGTGAGAACTGGGAGTTAGGTTGGAATAGAGAGTTAGAGGAGAAGAGTGTTTAAACAAAACAGAACGTCTACCTAGGTCTCCAATGACTGGTGGTTTATTTTATTGATATATAACATCTTCACTTATTTGGAGTTTTTTTCTTTGTTTTTAAGGCTGGAGGCCAATCAACTAATTTTAAAATCTTCACAATATAGAAAGTGGAAACTGCTTTTAAACCAACCTGAATCATTTTTATACTATTGCATAATAGCAGAATTATGCTTAAAAGTCACCCACTAGTGGAAGAAAAGTGGTTTCCTATGCTATGAAAGGCAGTGTGGGTTTTTATCATCATTTTTAGACTGCTTTTTTGATCATCTCTTTAAAAAATGTGCATACTGATATCTTTCATATGCTGCTTTTTCTATTTAAATTACAAGTTTAAATTTGTTTCTAAGACAAAAGTTTATAATATGGAATCCAAGGGGTCTCTCTTGAAGATGGCTAAACCTTCTGACATTGCTGGAAAAGTTCCGTAATTATGCATATTTTTCTGGAGAGGGGTCCATTTTTCTGGAGTGAAGGTGAAAGTGTTAGTCACTCAGTCATGTCCCATTTTTTGCCACATCAACAGTAGCTCCAAAGTTTATGACCAAAGCAAGATCTTAAGAGAACAGTTTTAATTCATTCACTTAAATAATTATCTTTTTTAAGGACTACTATGGAGAGTGAAGTACGTAGTTAAAAGTATTTGAAAGTCATCACTACATATTTTTGTTTATATAATGATCTATCACATTTAAAAAAATACCTTTCAGAAATATCTTGAATTTTAGAATGTGTGTCTTACCACATGGTCTGTCTTGCAGGTTCGATTCCCTTCTCACTTCAGTTCAGATCTCAAGGACCTTCTAAGGAACCTGCTGCAGGTAGACTTAACAAAGCGGTTTGGAAATCTAAAGAATGGTGTGAGTGATATAAAAACTCACAGTGGTTTGCCACAACAGACTGGATTGCTATTTACCAGAGAAAGGTGAGCCTGTTCTTTCTTTAATTTGAAAGCTTTTTAAGTTACTATTTAAATTATATGTAGCAGAGGTATCTTCAACTTAGCACAAAGTTTTAATATTTTTTACCTTTTGAATTAATCTTATGTAGAACTTAAAGAACCTGTATAGGGCTTCCTTGGTGGCTCAGTGGTAAAGAATATGCCTGTTAATGCAGGAGACATGGGTTTAATCCCTGGGTCAGGAAGACCCCTGGAGAAGGAAATGGCAGTCCACTCCAATGTTCTTGCCTGGGAAATCCCATGGATAAAGGAGATTGGCCAAGCACAGTCCATTGGGGTTGCAAAAGAGTCAGATATGACTTAGCGACTAAACAACAAAGAACCTTATAGCTCACAACTTAAATGAGTTTTCTCCTTGATAGAAGGGAAAGCGTACAGTCTGTATAGATCATCAATTGGAAATGTTTTCCTTGTCAAATTTTTCCTACCCGTACCTTTTATTTTCATATGCCATGGCAAGTACATATTAGTGTCCTAATAATCTGCACTTCAAAGCTGATGTAAAGTCACATTAGTAAGACAATATGTAAACAAATATACCCAACTACCCAGAAGCACACAGCCAGATTTAGTAACATTTAATTGTTGGATTCACTAAGATATTTTTCAATCATCATTACTTTACCTCTGGGATAAATTGAGACATTTAAGAAAAACTTTTGCTATGCTGAATTACCTTTATCTCTCCTTTTCCTTCTTAAATGCCCAGTTAAAGATAATTCATATGAATGAAGTGTTTTCATCTTGAATATGTTAATTTTTTCTTTCTTTTCCTATAAAACCAAAATATCTAATGTCTCCGAAATTCGCCATATCTAATAATGCCATGAAGCCATATGAGTGAATTTCCTTGGGAAAAAATTGTAAATGCTCTAATTGTAAATGGTTGTTTTTCTAATTTATATTCTGATAAAAGATTTTTTAACACTTAAAAAAAAATTTATTCGGTAAATAGAAAACATAGCAAGACCAAAGCAATGTGAGTCCAGTATAACCTTTGTATCTCAAAGAGGGATTCAGATACTCTCTGGCCATTAAATTCATGAAACATTGCTCTTAGCATTATTATCTCAACTGAATGTGTTATGTAGTCAAGAACAAAGTCCAGAGCAACTGAAAATAGATTTTAGACGTAGTGAATAAATAATGTGCTTTCATGCTGTCATGTCTGGCTCTTTACCACCTCATGGACTCCAGTCTCCTCTGTCCATGGGATTTTCCAGGCAAGGATACTACAGTGGGTTGCCATTTCCTCCTCCAGGAATAAATAAACATATCATATTTTCCCTAAATTTGCCAGCACCAATGTAGCGCTTTAAAATTTATAAAAGCAACACTGTAATGTCTCATTTTAATCTTTGAAGTAATACTGTGGGATAGGTGATGCCATTTTCCTCGATTAACTGATAAAATCAGCTTAGAAATGTTAAATGCTTTAAATTGTTTGAGCTGTTAAATAACATCTATATTAGCTTCCCTGGTGGCTCAGTGGTAAAAGAATCCAGCTGTCAATACAGAAGACACAGGTTTAATCCCTGGGTCAGGAACATCCCCTGGAGAAGAAAAGGGCAGCCCACTTCAGTACTCTTGCCTGGGAAATCCCATGGACTAAGGACCTTGGGGGACCACATTCCTTGGGATGCAAAGAGTTGGACTGGACTTAGTGACTAAATAACAACAACATATTTAATTCTGGGTTCTTCAAATTCCCAATTCCCGGACCACATTAGCCCTTTCAGTTCAGTTAAGTTCAGTGACTTAGTCGTGTCTGACTCTTTGTGACTCCATGAACCGCAGCATGCCAGGCCTCCCTGTCTATCACCAACTCCCAGAGTTTACCCAAACTCATGGCCATTGAGTCAGTGATGCCATCCAGCCATCTCATCCTCTGTCATCCCTTTCTTCTCCTGCCCCTAATACCTCCCAGGATCAGGGTCTTTTCAAATGAGTCAGCTCTTCACATCAGTGGCCAAAGTGTTGGAGTTTCAGCTTCAACATCAGTCCATCCAATGAACACTCAGGACTGATTTCCTTTAGGTTGGACTGGTTGGACTCCTTGCAGTCCAAGGGACTCTCAAGAGTCTCCCCAACACCACAGTTCAAAAGCATCAATTCTTTGGCGTTGAGCTTTCTTCACAGTCCAACTCTCACATCCATACATGACCACTGGAAAAACTATAGCCTTGACTAAATGGACCTTTGTCGGCAAAGTAATGTCTCTGCTTTTTAATACGCTGTCTAGGTTGGTCATAACTTTCCTTCCAAGGAGTAAGCATCTTTTTAATTTCATGGCTGCAGTCACCATCTACAGTGATTTTGGAGCTCAAAAAAATGAAGTAAGCCACTGTTTCCCCATCTATTTGCCATGAAGTGATGGGATCTTTGTTTTCTGAATGTTGAGCTTTAAGCCAACTTTTTCACTCTCCTCTTTCACTTTCATCATGAGGTTCTTTAGTTCTTCTTCACTTTCTGCCATAAGGGTGGTGTCATCTGCATATCTGAGGTTATTGATATTTCTCCTGGCAATCTTGATTCTACCTCATGCTTCATCCAACCCAGCGTTTCTCATGATGTACTTTGCATATAAATAAGCAGGGTGATAATATACAGCCTTGACGTACTCCTTTTCCTGTTTGAAACCAGTCTGTTGTTCCATGTCCAGTTCTAACTGTTGCTTCCTGACCTGCATACAGGTTTCTCAAGAGGCAGAGGCAGGTCAGGTGGTCTGGTATTCCCATCTCTTTAAGAATTTTCCACAGTTTATTGTGATCCACACAGTCAAAAGGCTTTGGCATAGTCAATAAAGCAGAAATAGATGCTTTTCTGGAACTCACTTGCTTTTTCAATGATCCAGTGGATGTTGGCAACTTGATCTCTGATTCCTCTGCCTTTTCTAAAACCAGCTTGAACATATGGAAGTTCATGGTTCACATATTGCTAAAGCCTGGCTTGGAGAATTTTGTGCATTACTTTACTAGCATGTAAGAGAGTGCAATTGTGCGGTAGTTGGAGCATTCTTTGGCATTGCCTTTCTTTGGAATTGGAATTAAAACTGACCGGTTCCAGTCCTGTGGCCACTGCTGAGTTTTCCAAATTTGCTGGCATATTGAGTGCAGCACTTTCACAGCATCATCTTTCAGGATTTGAAACAGCTCAACTTTGATCTCTGATTCCTCTGCCTTTTCTAAAACCAGCTTGAACATATGGAAGTTCATGGTTCACATATTGCTAAAGCCTGGCTTGGAGAATTTTGTGCATTACTTTACTAGCATGTAAGATGAGTGCAATTGTGTGGTAGTTTGAGCATTCTTTGGCATTGGCTTTCTTTGGGATTGGAATGAAAACTGACCTTTTCCAGTCCTGTGGCCACTGTTGAGTTTTCCAAATTTGCTGGCATATTGAATGCAGCACTTTCACAGCATCATCTTTCAGGATTTGAAACAGCTCAACTGGAATTCCATCACCTCCACTAGCTTTGTTCGTAGTGATGCTTTTTAAGGCCCACTTGACTTCACATTCCAGGATGTCTGGCTCTAGGTGAGTGATCATACCGCCGTGATTATCTTGGTCATGAAGATCTTTTTTATACAGTTCTTCTGTGTATTCTTGCCACCTTTTTTTAATATCTTCTGCTTCTGTTAGGTCCATACCATTTCTGTCCTTTATCGAGCCCATCTTTGCATGAAATGTTCCCTTGGTATCTCTAATTTTCTTGAAGAGATCTCTAGTCTTTCCCATTCTATTGCTTTCCTCTGTTTCTTTGCATTGATCACTGAGGAAGTCTTTCTTCTTTCTTCTTGCTATTCTTTGAAACTCTGCATTCAGATGCTTATATCTTTCCTTTTCTCCTTTGCTTTTTGCTTCTCTCCTTTTCACAGCTATTTGTAAGGTCTGCCCAGACAGGCATTTTGCTTTTTTGCATTTCTTTTCCATGGGGATGGTCTTGATCCCTGTCTCCTGTACAATGTCACGAATCTCTGTCCATAGTTCATCAGGCACTCTATCTATCAGATCTGGTGCCTTAAATCTATTTCTCACTTCCACTGTATAATCATAAGGGATTTGATTTAGGTCATACCTGAATGGTCTAGTGGTTTTCCCTACTTTCTTCAATTTAAGCCTGAATTTGGCAAATAAGGAGTTCATGATCTGAGCCACAGTCAGCTCCTCGTCTTGTTTTTGCTGACTGTATAAAGCTTCTCCATCTTTGGCTGCAAAGAATATAATCAATCTCATTTCAGTGTTGACCATCTGGTGATGTCCATGTGTAGAATCTTCTCTTGTGTTGTTGGAAGAGGGTGTTTGCTATGACCAGTGCATTCTATTGGCAAAACTCTATTAGTCTTTGCCCTGCTTCATTCTGTATTCCAAGGCCAAATTTGCCTATTACTGCAGGTGTTTCTTGACTTCCTACTTTTGCATTCCAGTCCCTTATAATGAAAAGGACATCTTTTTAGGGTGTTAGTTCTAAAAGGTCTTATAGGTCTTCATAGAACCGTTCAACTTCAGCTTCTTCAGCATTACTGGTTGGGACATTGACTTGATTACTGTGATATTGAATGGTTTGCCTTGGAAATGAACAGAGATCATTCTGTCGTTTTTTAGATTGCATCCAAGTATGCATTTCGGACTTTTTTGTTGACCATGATGGCTACTCCATTTCTTCTAAGGGATTCCTGCCCGCAGTAGTAGATATAATGATCATCTAAGTTAAATTCACCCATTCCAGTCCATTTTAGTTTGCTGATTCCTAGAATATGATGTTCACTCTTGCCATCTTCTGTTTGACCACTTCGAATTTGCCTTGATTCATGGACCTAACATTCCAGGTTCCTATGCAATATTGCTCTTTACAGCATCAGACCTTGCTTCTATCACCAGTCACATCCACTACTGGGTATTGTTTTTGCTTTGGCTCCATTCCTTCATTCTTTCTGGAGTTATTTCTCCACTGATCTCCAGTAGCATATTGGGCACCTACTGACCTGGGGAGTTCCTCCTTCAGTATCCTATCATTTTGCCTTTTCAGACTGCCTCAGAAGGCAGTAAAGTGTGAGCGTGAACTATAGGGTTAGGTAGACATTGATTTGAATCCCAGATCAGCCAACCATTAGGAGTGAGAGCTCAAGCAAATTACTTAACTACTTTAAAGCGTCAGATTTCTCATCCACAACATTTAGGTTAAAGTAGAGAATGCAAAAGAAAGTAGTTTGGAGAGGAAAAGTAAATAGATTGGCTCTATTTTTCTTGCTGGTTGAGGTGCGTTTCATACAGTTGTCATGAGGTAATTTGTTAAGTAAATAGATTTTAAATCATCATAATCCCGTCATTCAGACAGTACCTCTATTAACAGTTGGCATATTTCTTCCTTTTATTTCTGTACTTTTCCTCACTACAGTCCATTCCCATGACTTTAGTAACACCTTCAATAGTAAATCTGCTTCCTCCAGGCTTTCACTTTCCCCTCAACTTCAGACTGTGCATGCATACTTAGTCACGTTCAGCTCTTTGCAGCCCCATGAACTATGTAGCCTGCTAGGCTCCTCTGTCCATGGGACTTTTTAGGCACACTGGGGTGCGTTGCCATTCCCTCCTCCAGGGGATCTTCCCCACCCAGAGATCAAACCGCAGTCTCCTGCAGTCCTGCATTGCAGGAAGATGCTTTACTCATTGAGCCATCAGGGAACCACCACATCATTTTATGTAGGTTTATAATGTGATTTTTTTCAATTTTCAAGATACTTATATATTTAATATGTGAAATTTTTATAAATATTTATGAAAAATACATATTTCAGTTTTCTCCAGTTTTATTGTAGTAAAGTACATATAACATAAAATTTAAAATGTTAACCAAATGTAAGTGTTCTGTTCAAGGACATTAAGTACATTCATACTGTTGTGCTACCATCACTGCCATCCATCTCCAGAACTTCCTCCTACAAAACTGAAACTCTGTACCCAATAAGCAGTAATTCCTATGTTTTGTTAGTCTTCCCAAATATTTATGTTGTATTGGGGGATCTTAATTGGGATTACGTGTATTAATTAGAAGAAAACCAAAATCTTGAAAATTCTTGATAATGAACATGTTATATTTGTGCAGTTATTCAAACATTTTCTGTTATTTGGTAAGGTTTTAGAAACCCCTTACTTCATACAAGTCCAATTTCTTTCTCCAGGTTTTTCCTTAAATTTATATTTTGGTTGCTCCTGTATGTTTCTTTCCCATTAAGAGTATGGGGGAGAAAACATTTCTATGTTTATTATGACTGGCCACCTTACCAAGTAAATTCTGTTGTTGATTTCCTTAGATTTTACTGGAAGGTCATCACAGTGGGTAGAGGTGTCATTTCTCATTTGTCTTCTTTTTAATATCTTTTATTTCCATTTTATTTGTATATGCGAGAATGTCTAGAACAATATTTTAAAATAGTGGGCCTGTTGAACAGTCTTATCTTTTTCTCTTTTGAATAGGAATGCTTTTTATGCTTTACCACCAGATATGATATTAGCTGTTTGTCTTGGATAAGTATTCTTGAGCAGGTTAAGGAAATATCTTGACTGCCAGTATATTGTATTTTATCTTCTTTGACATGTTAGTATAAAGAGTTATATTGGTGAGATATCCTAACATTCCTGAAATGAATATCTTTCAATCATGGGTATTATTATTTTAATATCTGCCTGAAATTAATTTGCTAAAGCTCTATTTAGGATTTTTATTTCTATAGTCTTAAATTTTATCAACCTCTAGTTTTTGTTTTTCTGGAGTTGAAATTATATAGATTCATAAAATTAGGTTGGAAATTTTCCATGTTTCTTTGGGAAATTTAAGAAAGATAGAAATTATATTTATACCTTAGAAATGAAAACAAATTAATTCTGTGGATGTTGGCCTCTTCAAATTTTTGCCTCTTATTGAGTTAATTTTAGAATTTTATATTTTCCTATAAAATCATTTATATACCTTTGTAATTATCACTATACTATCTTTATTGTTATAGTATTGTTAATTAATGCTATATTTAGATGGATCAATTAGATTTCCTTGAGATTTGTCCTTATTAATAGTCTAAAAATTTATGATGTGTTTTGACTATTTTAAAACTTATATTTAGAAATAAACATTTGTTACTTAGCCAATATTTACTATTCTGTGCATACCATGTATTTTAAACAATTACTCTCACAAGGTGTAGAACTGCTGCTGCTCATCCAAGTGATGAATCTAGGTTAAACAGCCTATCTGCTGAGAAGTAGCACAGTATAACAGATTATTGTATTGGGCAAATTGATTGATAGTAAATCTTGATGATTAACAGAAGTGAACTTGGGAATCTCTGAATAATTTACAAATAGAAATAATTCAGTACTTTAAAATAGCCATTTGTTTTAGTATGTCAGTGATAAGTATGTAGATAAGTACAAAAATGATAGTAAGTTTGAATAGTTTTCATAGTCTTTATTCTTTGACCAGGTGCTCTTGAACAAAAAAATAGTCAAAGTCATCTGGCAGAAAGACAGAAATGGAAGAAAATGGCCTGGACAGCTCACACTGTACAGTCATTTTCTAGAGATGATTGTCTCAATAGGTGTGATCCTAAATTACTGCCTGGCTAGACATGAAGCGACTGTCTGCTTAGCTCATTCTTGTGTGTCATGCAGACCTGCAGGCCCCCATAAGGGCACACAAGGCAACCAGTCAGACTTCCCATTCCTACTTATTTTTTACCTTAGTTTTTTAGATGTCTTGTTTATTTGTATCTTGTAATAATTTAGCCATGTATGTAAATTATTTATAAATAATAAACTGTATATTTATTGGTGATATATACTCCAAAGATGTAAAGGCATATTAATCAAAACTCATTGAAAATCACTGGTATAAATATTAGAAACAGCTCTGGACTAAAAGTAAAATTTGAAACCTACTTTAGCTACTTACTAGTCATATGAATTTGATCACCTTTCTGTTTTATATTCTGTAAAATGGGAAAAAGGCTCCCTGCCCTGCCTCTCTCACAGTGTTGTTTTGAGAACAGAATGAAACCACATGCATATAGTTGTCTATATACATTACAGATGCTGTGTCGATGGTGATGTTGTTTTTTCAGCTTTTAAAATCTCTTCCTCAGACATACTCAATACACAGCATCATCTTTACAAAGACTTATCTTAAATAATGGAAAGACATTTTATTTTTAGGATCCAAAGAGAAAAATGTTCAGAATTTAACAATTTTGTAATTCTAAAAGACTTTTTTTCAAATTTCCTAGAAAGTTTTGATAGCCAGATATCTTAAACAAAATAATCTTGGGAATAAAAAAAATAAACCTAAAGAGGAAGGAATTAAGGAAAGGAGGATAGAAAAATAGACTCAGAAATAAGGAACTGATAAAGGAAAACTAGAGTTCTGTAACTTTCAGTCCAGTTCAGTTGTTCAGTCGTGTCCGACTCTTTACATCCCCATGAACTGCAACATGCCAGGCCTCCTTGCCCATCACCAACTCCCGGAGCTTGCTCAAACTCACATGCATCACGTTGGTGATGCCATCCAACCATCTCATCTTCTCTAACCATAAGTACCAGCATTTTGATGGCAGCAGTGAATTATCCTAGAAATCTCAAGTTTGTTGGCCTGTACCATATTTTGAATGAAAATGTTGAGATTAATAGCAAACCTATAGTTAGTTTCTTCTTTTAAGTTGCTATCATTTAGGGACTTAGAGGCATTTAAGGATTGCCCCTGCGTTAGTAATCATAAGAATTTATTTTCTTCAGTGTTTGGAAAGTCTCAGGCATTTCTTTTTCCTCTTTTTCCATGCAACCCAGCAGCTAACTCACCTCTGACTCTTCCTGTCTAGAGATACCAACTGCAAGTCTAGTTTGTGCTTCTGACTAACAAGCATAGATCAAGATTCCCCCGAAACCTTGGGGTTTGATTAATTGGCTAAACTGGCTCACAGAACTGAGAAAAGGTGCTTACTGGGTGACCAGTTTATTATAAACGGTGTAACTCAAGAATAGCCAGATGGAAGAGAGGCCTAGGACAGGGTGTGCAGAAAGTGGATCCTAGTTTCCTGCTCTCTCCAGGAATGCCATTCTCCTCAAGTCCCCACTGGTTCACCACCCCAGAAGCTCTCCAAAATCCAAAGTCTTTCCTTTTGGGGTTTCATGAAGGCCTCATTATATAGGCATGATTGACTCAATTACTGCCCTTTGGTGTGAGTGTTCAGTTGCTCAGGCATGTCTGACTCTTTGTGACCCCAAGGACTATAGTCCTCCAGACTCCTCTGTCCCTGGGATTTCCCAGGCAAGAACACTGGAATGGGTTGCTGTTTCCTCCTCCAGTGGATCCTCTCAACCCAGAGATCGCACCGTTGTCTCCTGTGTCTCATGTATTGGCAGACAAATTGTTTACCACTGAGCCACCAGGGGAGTCTAATTGAACTCAATCTCCAGCCCCTCTTCCCTCTCAGATCAGGTTGTGGTTTTAATTGCTCCGTCGTGTCCAACTTTTTACAACCCCAAGGACTGCAACACCCTGTCCTTCACTATCTCCCAGAGTTTGCTCAAACTCCTGTTCATTGAGTTGGTAAAGCCATCCAGCCATCTCGTCCTCTGTCATCCCCTTCACCTCCTTGCCTTCAATTTTTCTCATCATCAGGGTCTTTTCCAATGAGTTGGCTCTTTGCATCAGGTAGCCAAAGTACTAGAGCTTCAGCTCAGCATCAGTCCTTCCAATGAATATTCAGGACTGATTTCCTCTAGGATTAACTGGTTTGATCTCCTTGCTGTCCAAGGGACTCTCAAGAGCCTTCTCCAGCACCACAGTTTGAAAGAATCAATTCTTCAGCACTCAGCCTTCTTTATGGTCCAGCTCTCACATAATCAATACATGACTGCTGGAAAAACCATAGCTTTGACGAGATGGACCTATGTCATCAAAGTAATGTCTCTGCTTTTTCATACGCTATCCAGGTTTGTCATAGCTTTTCTTCCAAGGAGCAAGTGTCTTTTAATTTCATGGCTGCAGTCACCATCTACAGTGATTTTGGAGCCCAAGAAAATAAAGTCTGTCACTGTTTCCATTGTTTCCTCATCTACTTGCCATGAAGTGATGGGACCAGATGCCATGATCTTAGTTTTCTGAATGATGAGTTTTAAGCCAGCTTTTTCACTCTCCTCTTTCATGTTCATCAAGAAGCTCTTTAGTTCCTGTTCACTTCCTGCCATAAGGGTCGTGTCATCTGCATATCTGAGGTTTTTGATATTTCTGCCAGCAATCTTGATTCCAGCTTGTGCTTCATCCAGCATGGCATTTTGCATGATGTACTCTGCATATAAGTTAAATAAGCAGGGTGACAATATACAACCTTGATGTACTCCTTCCCCAGGTCAAGTAGTGAACTGAAAGTTCCAACCTTCTAATCACAGTGTGGGGTACCCTGGCAACCAGCCACCCTACTTAAGTTACCTATGGGCTTTCCCAAAGACACCCCATTAACATAAAAAAAGACACCTTTGCCATGCTCAGCTCAAGAGATCCAAAGGCTTTAGGAGCTTGTGCCAGGAACTGACACTAAGACCAAATATATGTATTTCTTATAATAAATCATAATATCACTCTTGTTTTCTCTGTTTCTCAATTACAGGTTGAAGCTCCATTCATACCAAAGTTCAGAGGCTCTGGAGATACCAGCAACTTTGATGACTATGAAGAAGAAGATATCCGTGTCTCTATAACAAAAAGTGTGGGAAAGAATTTTGTGAATTTTAGAGCAACAGGATGATGTCGGAGCTCGCACTCAGTCTTTGCACTCTGTTAAGAGAGAAGGCAGAGCTGAGACCGTCCTTGTCAACGCAGCTACCGAGTTCCTTCATTCCAGCGACTGAGTGAGGTCTCTATTCCCGTCATCCGTGTGTGCACTCTGCATCCACCTCTGTAACAAGGCACCGCTAAGCAAGCATTGTCTGTGCCGTAACACAGAACTAGACACTCTGCCGCTTCCCTTTGGTTCGTCATTCTTCTCTTCTACATCCATTCCGTCCTGTTTCATTTCCATTAATTTTTCTGCAAATAGTGCTCATTTTATTTTCTTGGTATTTCAAATGGGCAGTGTTATGGCTATGTGACTTCGGAAGGGAAGGATAAATGTTGCTTTTAGTAACTCTTAACCAGTATTTGTGTTGGTCACTTGCTTGAGGATATGCTTTCTAATAATTATTTTTACTTTGAATAGCTCATACTCAGTTTTTGCCAAAACGCTGGACAGTTTTTAAAGATAGAATGTCTTTTCACCAAGGATATTCACACAGATAAAACATGAACTTTCCTAGAACTCACTGATGCAGAGTGGCTAGACCCAGCAGTTTGGATTCACGCAGATCAGAAGCTCTGTGTCACTTCACTGCCTTTTCTGTCCTCCTCCCCTCGAGTAAACACGTGGCCAACCTGTGCAGTGTGACAGTTGTGTCTCATTTGCAGGAAAAGCTAATAGCATGGATCATAATCATCCAGATTCTCTCACTTGGTACCAGCACTTATGTAGGTATCAAGAGCAAAGTTCTAAGATTTATAAACTTTAACTTTCCATAAGGATATTTTAGACAGTATTTTAATAGAACATGACTAATGAAAGTGACGAATTTTTAAGTTTCTCAAAAAGTCCCCATTGTAAACTTTTTAAAGGAAGAGAAATGAACTAAAAAGAACATTGATATGAACAAATACTCATCTAAGCCGAACAAATACTCATCTAAGCCAAACCATGGCTGGATTCTTGTAAATGATATAGAGGCACTTTTGTTTAGAGGTATTTTGTTTGTTTTGCTTTGCTTTGTCACAGTTAAGAACAAAATTTGTTGCCAGGTGATTATGCTGGTGTACTGTATGTGTCAGCCTGAGACAGAGGCACTGCTGCAACTTCAGCTTTCGTCCTGGGCCTCAGCAATGAGGAAAGGGGACAAAACTGCCACAGTTGTATTTTAATTTTGAGGTGTGGTATTTTTAGATATGTCATAATTTCTAGCTTCTTTCAGTAAATGGAATTATCATGCAAATACAATTTTAGTATTTGTTTTTTCAATATACTTTCTTTTTTTGCCAGCTGACTTAATAACATTGCTATCATGTGGAAATTTCAAGCATTTTTGCCCATTTCATTCACTGTTTGTGGAGAATCCATGGCTTAACTCAATTTTTTAATGTTTTTTTTTCTTTGCTTTTAAATTTCCCGTCCAGTTTTATCTCTGTGTGTCAGTGACCTATCTTAAAAAACACACCAAAATAGTTGAAAATAAACTGTGTTCATTTTTATGATCAATTTACATGCATATAAGATGAGTTGTGTTTAATCAAACTGATCTTAATGTATATAAACTCTCTGCTTCATTATCGGTGCAGGTAGGTCACTGATTCTACTTCTTTTCATGTGTACCACACCTTTGTAAAACCTTTGAAGATGCTGGAGAAATCTGTCTGAGCTGTTCTCTGCATCAGTCTGTACATCTTTTGGTTGTCAAGTGTTTCTGCATGGTCATGTCACTTAAAGCTGATACTGATTTGTTGGTCCACTTATATTTAAAATGTGCAAGGAAAATATGAAATACTTTGCTGTAGCAAATTTTATGTAATAATATATCATGTTAATAAATCTAAAACATCATTTGTATAAAATAATTTAGTTTTTTTGTATTTCATTTAGACCCAAGAACAAGCTGATCATGTATTCAATATGTATGCTATAAATGCTATGGTACCTATGTTGTATATTATTGTAAAATTATTACTAATAATTTTAGTAAATCATGGGGTGACAATTTGATTATTACATTTTTAGTTTTCAGTAATTAAAAAGATTTCTATGAATTCTTAAAAAAAATCATGAAATTACTACTGCCTGGCACAAATTTGCTATAAAATCTGCCTGGGTGGATGCCCCGTAGGCATGCATTGGCTTTGAGGGCTATTTAGCCATTCCATTTAACTTCCCATTTGAAGGATATCAGCAAGCTTTGTCCCAATCCATCAAGGGAGTCTCAAATACACTGAATTAGAATATCTTAGAATTATATAAAACTCCCAGTTTCAGCCACAATTTAGCC
This sequence comes from Aepyceros melampus, assembly GCA_006408695.1. NCBI lineage: Eukaryota > Metazoa > Chordata > Mammalia > Artiodactyla > Bovidae > Aepyceros > Aepyceros melampus. The sequence goes on from SJXQ01006203.1 coordinate 54,570, forward strand.
AAAAATAAGATAAAAACTTGAATAAGAAATAAGTGGAATGAATCAGTATTTAATCTCAGATTTCTTCTGTTATTTGAAACAGAAGAAATAAATAAGGAGATGACATCGTCAGGAAAGGAGCCATAGACTGAAAGTCAAGGTATCTGAGTGTCAAGCCTTGTCTGTCACTATCAGCAGTGATCTTGGCCTCAGTTCTCTTACCTGTGAAATGGATGAGTTCCATTAGGCAGTTTCTAAGGTCCCTTCTAACTTCCCCATGTTTGATGACATTCTGAGGGGATAACATGCTTTGAAGTAAGTTTCAGTGAGGTGATATTCTAGGGCATCTATCTTCTCCTTAATTCTTGCAGTGTTCTTACAGTTCTTTGAATATCATGAGAACTTCGTGTCTGTTCTGATTCCTTCCTCCTTCACTGATGCTAAATATCCAATTGATATCAAACTGTCAACCTACCAAAATGATATTGTGGCTTGTGGGCATTGCTGTCTTGTTCTGATATGTTCCTGTGGTGAGTGCCCATTGGCCTGAAAATACTCATTGTAAACCTAAAAAAACCATTTTTCTTTCCTACTGTTTTTTCTGCTTGTTGAAGAATCAAATGAAAAAATGTATGTGAAAGCACCTTGTAAACTGTAACCTATCAATGTAAAATGTTAAGGTGTGTTGTTATTTCATTAATTACTTCTTTATTTAGAGTGGAATTTCCATGCACTCCTGTAGCTAGGAAATGCTGAAAACAACTGTGTTTTTTAATTAATAACTGCAAAATTAAAGTATCTTGAAAGGATAGAACAATTTGAGTCTTGGATTCTATTTAGTACCCTTATTTCCTGATTTATTTTCTGTGTATACTTCAGATGCTTATGGATTCTTAGTTCTTATCTATTTGGGTAAGAACAGAGCAGTAGAGGGTCAAATGGCCACTAGCCTATTCTAACTGGGTGTTTACTGAGAAACTACTAGATTTATTCCATAGTCTCTAAAGTGTTTCTACTTTTTCCTAATACTATTAGTCTAAATTACTCATAAAATAATGTTGAAAATAGTCATATTTTAAAGATTAACACTAGAAGAGCCCTCACCCTTACTTTGTAATAGTGAACTATGAATATATATATTTTTTTTCTTTAGAGGTGTTTTTAAGCTTCAGCATTACCTCTTCTGGTTTTAGCCAGGTTGACTAATGTGTATTACTATAGTTGTCATTTGCCTCAAGAAATGCCTTTTTAGGTAATTAATAACTTACCATTTTTTTGCTTTGTTACTACAAACGTTTATAAACATTGATGCGTTGTATAACCACTGACTGCTTCATTTTATCATTGTTAAGCTTGTGTAAGTTCTAGTTTCTTCATTTCTGTATGTAACTGGTTCTAAAGATCTGGGCATATCTTCACTCCAGAACTATCATCATTTGAAATTCTCTCAACTTTTCTCTTACAAATATTGGATATGATGTTAAATACCTTCAGTTTAGCTTTGCTGAACACTTTCTATATGCCTCCTGATAAGGGCTGAATTGTGTCCTACCAGAATTCCCATATTGAAGTCCTAACCCACAGTACCTCGGAATATCGTATTTGAAGGTAGGCCCTTTAAAGGGATAATTAAGGTAAACTTAGGTCATATGGTTGGGCCCTAATCCAATAAGACTGTGTCTATATGAGAGGAGATTAGGACAGAGACCACAGAAACTGAGGGAAGACCATGTGAGACCATAAGAGGAAGGGAACATCTGCAAGCCGAAGTAGCCAGCCCTGCTGACACCTTGGTCTTAGACTTCTGGCCTCCAAGAATGTGAGGCAAGAAACTTCTGTTGTTTAACCACCCAGTCTGCAGTCCTTTGTAAAAGCAGTCCTAACAAGTACACCCACTGAGCATACTCCCATGGTGAATGGCTTCCAGTCATCTCCCCTCAAATGCTTTCTACTTGGCTAATACTGTCTTCCCCCATGGCTCAGTGGTAAAGAAGCCATCTCCAAGGCAGGAGACACCAAGAAGCAAGTTCGATTTCTGGGTTGGGAAGATTGTGTGGAGGAAATGGCAACCCACTCCAGTATTCTAGCCTGGAGAATCCCATGGACAGAGGGGCCTGGCAGGCTACAGTCCATGGGATCACAAGGAGTCAAGACACAACTGAGTGACTAAATAACATCAAGACTCACCAGAAACCAAAAAGAAAAAAAAAAAAAACCTGTGGTCACAGACCTCACTTCACCTGCTGCTTGTTTCTATTCTTCCCTGGGGTATTAGCAGGAAACAGTAGCTAATGAGAGTGAGGGTGATAACTGAAACCAAGATTAACTCCTGGTCTGACTTACCCTTGGCATCAAACTATCCTCTTGATAATGCAACATAAAATTGAACACACCAGACTCGTTGAGTTTAGAGTCTTTCAGTTCAGTCCCTCAGTAACCTGCAACCCCATGGACTGCAGCATGCCAGTCCTCCCTGTCCATCACCAACTCCCTGAGTTTATGCAAACTTATGTCCATTGAGTTCATGATGCCATCCAACTCTCTCATCCTTTGTCGACACCTTCTCCTTCTGCCTTCAATCTTACCCAGCATCAGGGTATTTTCTAATAAGTCAGTTCTTCGCATCAGGTGGCCAAAGTGTTGGAGTTTCAGCTTCAGCATCAGTCCTTCCAATGAATATTCAGGACTGATTTCCTTTAGGATAGACTGGTTGGAGTCCCTTGGACTGCAAGGAGATCCAAAGAGTCTTCTCCAACACCACAGTTCAAAAGCTCAACTGTTCAGTGCTAAGCTTTCTTTATAGTCCAACTGTCACATCCATACATAACTACTGGAAAAACCACAGCTTTGACTAGACGGACCTATGTCATCAAAGTCATGTCTACTTTTTCATACACTATCCAGGTTTGTCATAGCTTTCTTCCAAGGAGCAAGCGTCTTTTAATTTCATGGCTGCAGTCACCGTCCACAGTGATTTTGGAGCCTAAAAAAATAAAGTCTGTCACTGTTTCCATTGTTTCCCCATCTCATGAAGTGATAGGACCAGACGTAATGGTCTTAGTTTTCTGAATGTTGAGTTTTAAGTCAACTTTTTCACTCTCCTCTTTGCTTATCTCTTAATGCTGATGTTAATGCAACAGCCAAAAGGAAAGTGGGATGGGGATAAAGGGCTGGTGAGAGAAACCCAGTTGGTTCATTGTCTGATTATTGATGGGGTAGTAATACTCACAGCCAATGATTACTTTAATGTGTTAGTTTTTCCTTGGCTCCTGTAACAAATTACCTCAAAATTCATGATTTAAAACAACACAAATTTATTATCTTAGAGCTGACATACAAAGTGAGTCTCTCTAGATTAAAAATCAAAGCATTAGCAGGCTTGTATTCCTTTCTAGAGGCTCTAGGTTTCCTTGCCTTTTCCAGCTTCTAGAGGCTGCTTACTTTCCATATAGAAATGATAGAATATATTTTCAAATATCTTTAAGGATACATTAATAGATTGCACTCAAAATAAGACAAACATCTCCACAGACAGAAAAGATGAAAATACACAGTGGTAAGTGGGGGCTAAAGCCACAGACATACTAATAGGTGAGATTTATTATTACAGTGAGATAATGATACTAAATGAAAATGATATTAAAATTCAGAGGTGGTCATGGACACTGTGAACAAAGATAATTCACAACTGGCATCCTTGAATTAAGAAACTATCGATGAAATAGTGTGTGAAAAAATATCTTTTCAGGAAAAATTGACACACAGGTTTCAACACCAAACCATAGTCTAGTGAAGTTTTGAACTACAAAGATTAAAATTTTTATGCATAAAATTAAGACCCTCAAAGTGATGGCAGAATCTGGCTATCTCAGATGTCTCCTTAGTATTACTTGGTGCCAAACAACAGTGATGGTATGAAGTTCTAAGTGAAAGACAATGTGAGCCAAGAGTAGTATACCCAATCAAGGTGCATTTAATTTAAAGGCACAAGGTAAGTCTCTGAGTAATTAAAAGAAAACCTATGGCCCCTTCACATCTAACTGGATCTCTGAAAAAGAACTCAGTAATGAGGAAGCAGAGATACGAAACCCCTGGTGAACACTGAATCTGTTTGTCATACTAACCACACACACAAGAGTGGGAATTAAAGTTACAGAACCAGATGTAAATGTTTTAAGCCTTAGCAAAATTAGAAAAAGATAGCTAACAAAATTGGAAGGTAGGAAAAGGAAGTAAGACTGGTCATTTCCTTATCTTTTATGGCAGGAAGTCAACTAATAGAATCTAAAACTAGTGCATGTGGTAATATAATGACTCTAACTTCTCAATGATTCTTTTTATAATTTCGTAATTATTTTGTGGGGAAAGAACATTTATCAGCAGCTTTCATTTTTACTTCGACTTCTTGTGTTGAATCTAATTACATTTATTTTCATTTCAGTTTCTTCTACTAAATTGGATTTTATAAGTAAAATTAAATTGGAGATGTTCTATTAAAAAGTATGATATAATTTTTATTAAATAAGTGCTATCTAGTTAGTACCTCTCTGTGTCTCTAGCTTTCTATTTCTGTTTGCACATAGAGGAAAGCCCAGCATGGTGCTGCTGCTGCTGCTGCTAAGTCGCTTCAGTCATGTCCAACTCTGTGCAACCCCACAGACGGCAGCCCACCAGGCTCCCTTGTCCCTGGGATTCTCCAGGCAAGAACACTGGAGTGGGTCAGCATGGTACTAATGGTGTGGAATTTGGAGTGATTTTATAACTTCTCCTTTGCACTTTGCTGAATTGCTTGCATTCTTTATAATGATAGAGTAATCTTCAAAAATAAACATGCCCCATGTCAGAGCATTATCTTCATCCATTTTAAAAATTCAAATATTATGATACTTTTAGCAATTAAGCCAGTTCCATCAGAGTTCAGCTTTCTAAAGAAATCCTGATCCATTCTTTTTAGGACTGAAAATTATACTTATGAGCAAGCCATTTGATGTCACTGAAATGGCATCACCAGCAGTATCATTGCCATGAAGAAATATTTTCATCTCATTCCTCATTTCCCAAGCTCAGGAGCAACTTTCCTTTTAACAGCCAACATCATTGTCATGTGGAGAAAAAACTCTTATCTTTGCTGCCTATTTCTTCATACATTATGATAAACTCATACTCGGTGACCACAAAGTGAAGTCGCTCAGTCGTGTCTGACTCTTTGTGACCCCATGGACTAGTAGCCTACCAGGCTTCTCCCTCCATGGGATTCTCCAGGCAAGAGTACTGGAGTGGGTTGCCATTTCCTTCTCCAGGGATCTTCCCGACCCAGGGATCGAACCCGGGTCTCCCGCATTCCAGGCAGACACTTTAACCTCTGAGCCACCGGGGAAGCCCTAGTGACCACAAGCTCCCTGTTATTAAATTCTTCACTATTTTCTGTAATAAAACTGTCAAAGTCAAGAAACACATAGTTAAGTGCAGAACATTCTCCATGAATAAGTATGGTTACTAGCATCCAGAAAAAAGCCTTTTTCATTCAAGTAGCAATGTTCTTCTTTGTCACTTACTGATCTGCAGATAACCTCATTTCTATCTATACTGTGGCTAAGAAAACAATCACTAACAAAATAAAAGTTTTCTTCCCTGGGACAAACGAATGAAAAGTTGCTGAACCTTTTTCCTTCACATACAATTCAACACCAAAAGCCCAATGTATAATCTCTCATCAGTGGCTTTACCTACATTGTTCTAGACAGTATGCCACCAATTTTTTCTCACTTTGCTTTCCCTCCACACATACTTGTCATTTATTTGGGGCTGATTTTTCACAATTCTTAATTTAGTATGCTTAGTACAATTTTTGCTATCAGGGGGAAGACTGAATCTTGCTTTTATACTTTGGGAATTGATACTAGTCAAGGCTCTCTCAGCAAGTGACAGACCACTCAATGCAAAGTAGTTTTAATAAAAAAGGGAAACAGTGGACTCACAGAACCAGGAAGTCCAAGGGTGGGTTTTTGTCACAATAGAAGATCAAACTATATATCATTGGAACTCTGCCTCTCTCTCACTCCACCTCTTAACCCTGCTTTCCTCAGAATTGACTTCAGTTTCCATGGAGACACTTTCCATGGGGCAGAAAATAAAACCACCAGCACTCTAGACTTACACTTTCAGAAGAGTTCACAGTCCTTCCTGAAGGAGAAGGTCTCTCGTGAATTATGTCAATACCTGAATGGGACTAGTGGTCCTGCCTGGGTCAGACCTACCTCTGTGCCCAAGTGAGAAGAGATACATGACAACAGCCTCACTAGAATGACACGGGTTGTGGGAGGGGCAGTTCTCAGAAGAAAGATGTGTCAGAAAGTGGGGGGGGGGGAGCCGATATTCACTAAAATCTGTTCTACATCTTCACCAACAAAAACCAAAAAATCTGTATGGAAAATAATTATTTTGGACATTGTGGAAAAGCTTTATAGGTCTACCAGAATGAGAGGCATAAAAACACTGGTACCATACCACTTATTAAGACATGATCCTAGTAAACAACATCACTGGCTAGGGGCAAAGAACTGATCAATCCCACAAAATTCTATTCTCAGAGATATCTGAGTCTTCCCTCTTCTCATTTTCATTGTCCCACAGCTTTGCCACAATTATAATTTAGGAAACCATCAAACTGAAAGATTTACTTGTTCCAATACACTGATTCCCAATTAATATTCTCACTGAAAACTACTTCACTATTTAAGATATTAAAAGTATTATGAAGTACTTATTTTGTTATTTCCTCACTATTTTTATCCTTCAATAAACTTTTTGGAAACATTTAATATCTTTCTATAAAAACATAAAATTTAATAATAACATGTAAAATATTATTTAAAATAAACTACACCCTGTTAACTGAATGTTATTTTAGAGAAAATGACTGAACAGCACCTGTGGGGGGTGACAGCTGTTCTAAACATGGTCACAAACTCAGATGTTCTTCCCATTGAGAAGCGAGGTCTGTGCCCCTTCCAGTAAAGATGCTTTCAGGTGGCACCAGCCCCCTCCGTGGAGATGCTTCCAGCTGCATAATATTCCCAGTTAATGCCCCAGACATCTTAATGGCAAGACAAACCATTTCTGCTCCTATCTGTTTGAATTTGTGACCCATGAAACATCTGTACTTAATAAATGGGTGGCTTTAAGAGGCTAACTTTTGGGGTAATCTGTTATGCAGGAAAAGATATGTGTAGCAGGCATACCATCATAAAATGTTAAGAATGTAATGGCTAAACCACAGTAAGACTATCACATGCGTGTCAGTTGGGCAAAAACTAGAAAGCTTTATATATAATTGTAGCAAAAATGTGGAGCCATCAAAATTCTCATACACTGCCATTGGAGATATGAACTAGTCAACCATTTTGGAAAGCAAACCCAGAAAAATCTAGTAAAATTGCCCATATATGTGCTCTGTGAGCCCCAGTTTCACTCATACAATAGAGCCTAGAGAAACTCATTTGTCCTGTAGGGGATATGTATTTAAAAAATCATTGCAACATTACTTGTAACAGTAAAAATTTGAAAATAATCTAAGTATCCATCGAAATGAGAATGAACAAATAAATAGAGGTAACACCACAGGGTTGAGCTCTATATAGGAGATAAAATGAATCAACTAGAGCTACAAATCTTAATGTGGATGAAGCTCAGAAGTGTAAAGCTACAGACAATTTCAAAAAAAATAAAATGAAACAGCACAGTGCTAGAAAACAAGAGGAAGCAAAAAACCTGGCATGAGAAGGAGCTAATGTCAGGGTGGCTGATGGAATATTAGACTAGCTTGAAGCTCTAGGATGGCTGAAGAGGTTTTATTGCCCACTAGGGTCAGCAGAGAATACGCAGCCTTCAGTTCAGTTCAGTCGCTCAGTCGTGTCCGACTCTTTGCGACCCCATGAATCGCAGCACGCCAGGCCTCCCTGTCCATCACCAACTCCCAGAGTTCACCCAGACCCACGCCCGTGGAGTCAGTGACACTATCCAGCCATCTCATCCTCGGTCGTCCCCTTCTCCTTCTGCCCCCAATCCCTCCCAGCATCAGGGTCTTTTCCAATGAGTCAACTCTTCGCATGAGGTGGCCAAGTACTGGAGCTTCAGCTTCAGCATCATTCCCTCCAAAGAAATCCCAGGGCTGATCTCCTTCAGAATGGACTGGTTGGATCTCCTTGCAATCCAAGGGACTCTCAAGAGTCTTCTCCAACACCACAGTTCAAAAGCATCAATTCTTCAGTGCTCAGCCCTCTTTACAGTCCAACTCTCACATCCATACATGACTACTGGAAAAACCATAGTCTTGACTAGACGGACCTTAGTCGGCAAAGTAATATCTCTGCTTTCGAATATGCTATCTAGGTTGGTCATAACTTTTCTTCCAAGGAGTAAGGTGGGTGACAATATACAGCCTTGACGTACTTCTTTTCCTATTTGGAACCAGTCTGTTTTTCCATGTCCAGTTCTAAATGTTGCTTCCTGACCTGCATACAGATTTCTCAAGATGCAGCCTTAGGCCACGTTAAAANGCCAGGCCTCCCTGTCCATCACCAACTCCCAGAGTTCACCCAGACCCACGCCCATGGAGTCAGTGACACCATCCAGCCATCTCATCCTCGGTCGTCCCCTTCTCCTTCTGCCCCCAATCCCTCCCAGCATCAGGGTCTTTTCCAATGAGTCAACTCTTCGCATGAGGTGGCAAAGTACTGGAGCTTCAGCTTCAGCATCATTCCCTCCAAAGAAATCCCAGGGCCGATCTCCTTCAGAATGGACTGGTTGGATCTCCTTGCAATCCAAGGGACTCTCAAGAGTCTTCTCCAACACCACAGTTCAAAAGCATCAATTCTTCAGTGCTCAGCCCTCTTTACAGTCCAACTCTCACATCCATACATGACTACTGGAAAAACCATAGTCTTGACTAGACGGACCTTAGTCGGCAAAGTAATATCTCTGCTTTCGAATATGCTATCTAGGTTGGTCATAACTTTTCTTCCAAGGAGTAAGGTGGGTGACAATATACAGCCTTGACGTACTTCTTTTCCTATTTGGAACCAGTCTGTTTTTCCATGTCCAGTTCTAAATGTTGCTTCCTGACCTGCATACAGATTTCTCAAGATGCAGCCTTAGGCCACGTTAAAAAAAACAAACAACTCAATCAAAAAATGGGCAGAGGACCTAAATAGACATTTTTCCAAAGAAGGCATACAGATACAGGCACAAGAGAAGATGCTCAATATCACTAATTATTAGAGAAATGCAAATCAAAACCACAGTGAAGTATCACCTCATATCAGTCAACTAACTTCAAAATGTCTACAAACAACAAATGCTGGAGAGGGTGTGGAGAAAAGGGAACACTCATACACAGTTGGCAGGAATGTAAACTGGTGCAGCCACCATGAAAAACAGTATGGACGTTCCTTAAAAAACTAAAAGCAAAGCTGCCATATGGTCTAGCAATTCTACTCCTGGGTGTGTATCCAGAAGGAAAAAAAAAATCCTGTAATACAAAAGGGCTTCTTCAGTGGTTCAGCAGGTAAAGAATCTGCCTGCAATGCACAACACACAGGAGACATGGGTTAGATCCCTGGGTTGGGAAGATCCCCTAGAGGAGAGCATGGCAACCCACTCCAGTATTCTTGCCTGGAGAATCCAATGGACAGAGGAGCGTGGAGGGCTGCAGTCCATAGGGCCACACAAAGTAGGACAGCCCTGAAGTGACTTAACACAGCACGCATACATGGAACTAAAACAAATTAGTGAATATAACAAAAAAGAGAGATTCGTGGTCATAGAGAACAAGCGTAGTGTTTACCAGTGAGAAGAGGGAAGGAGAAAATGTAGGGGCTTAAGAGGTACAAACTATTACATACAAAATAAATGCCTTAAGGACATATTTTACAACACACACTATTTTATAATAAATAATGAAGTATTATCTTTAAAAATTGGGAATCACTATGTTGGACATCTATAACTTATAAAATATTGTGCAACAAATATACCTAATTAAAGAAAAACTTTCATTAAAATATATATATATATCCATTGAGGAGAGGAATAGAAGATCATTGCATAGTAATCTACACACTGCTGAAGAAAGAATTTGAAAACTGGAAAGTAAAACTGAATGAATAACTCAGAATGTGGCAGAGAGAGATAAAAGTATGTACAAGTTTAAAGGAATTATAGGATAAAATGAGAAGATCCAAAATACATCAAAGGGAAAGTAATAAAGACTCAATTGTCATAGCAACAGTGACAGAATTTTCTACAATTGAAGAAACATGAGTTTTTAGATTGATAAGTACATCAAGAAAGGTAAATAAAAGCAAATTCACACTAAGCAGCAGAGAAAACTAGAGCATCAAAGCATAGGAGAAAATCTTCAGAGTAAACAAAAAAAAAAAGCAACCTACAAAAAAGACAATTAGACAGACTTTTTTTTATTAGCAAGTATACAGGCTGGAAGATCACAGAGTAATATTTTCAAGAGCTGAGAATAAGTATCTGTCAGCCTAGACTCCCATTTCAAGCTAAGCTATCCTTGAAGAGAAGGAAAAACAGTGAAGGCATTTTCAAAGTCAGAACTAATCACTCAGCCCCTCACTGAGGGAAATATTTTTTTAAGTACTTCAGGAAGAAAGAAAGCAAATCCAGGAGGAGTGGATGGATATAAGAAGCAATAGTGAGCAAAAAAATTAGCAAATATCTTAGTAAGCATTAATAGATAAAAGGAAAATTTGTGAAATGAATATGAATCAGATTTATCATAGATCTTTCCTTTTAAGCCACGAGCAATTTCTAAGTACACTTTGAAAAACACTCAGATAGGTTTTTCTCCAATAATTCAAAGGAAGTTCAACCTTAGTAAATCAATTATTCTATTATTATAATTCACTACTTAGCATTCATACCTAATTTTAAATTTTTTAAAAAAATCTTAGTATTAATAAATTATGAATAGAAGGAAGCTATAGTAACATGATTGGAGAAGGAAATGGCAACCCACTCCAGTATTCTTGCCTGGAGAATCCCATGGACGGAGGAGCTTGGTGGGCTATAGTCCACGGGTTGCAAAGAGTCGGACATGACTGAGCGACTTCACTTTCACTTTTCATAGTAACATGATAGTGGTAACTACAAAAAAACCTATCACAAAACATTTACTTCACAGTGAAATAGTGCAAGCACTTAAATTTAAGTGAAGAACAAGGCACCATTTATAATTCAACCTTTTCCTGAGACCTTAACAAAACAATTCCAAAAAATAAACAGAGGTTTAAATATTGACACTAAAGTGGAAGTTCATGATCCAGATAATCATGATAGTGTGATCACTCATCTAGAGCCAGACATTCTGGAATGTGAAGTCAAGCAGACCTTAGGAAGCATCACTATGAACAAAGCTAGTGGAGGTGATGGAATTCCAGTCAAGCTATTTCAAATCCAAAAAAGATGATGCTGTCAAAATGTTGCACTCAATATGTCAGCAAATCTGAAAACCTCAGCAGTGGCCACAGGACTGGAAAAGGTCAGTTTTCATTCCAATCCCAAAGAAAGGCAATGCCAAAGAATGCTCAGACTACTGCAAAATTGCACTCATCACACACGCTAGCAAAGTAATGCTCAAAATTCTCCAAGCCAGGCTTCAACATTACATGAACCATGAACCTCCAGATGTTCAAACTGGTTTTAGAAAAGGCAGAGGAACCAGAGATCAAATTGCCAACATCCGCTGGATCATCAAAAAAGCAAGAGAGTTCCAGAAAAAAACCTACTTCTGCTTTTTGACTATGCCAAAGCCTTTGATTGTGTGGATCACAACAAACTGTGGAAAATTCTTAAAGATATGGGAATACCACACCACCTTACCTGCCTCCATGTAGAACTGGACATGGAAAAACAGACTGGTTCCAAATAGAGAAGGAGTCCGTCAAGACTGCTTATTTAACTTAATATGCAGAGTACATCATGAGAAATGCTGGGCTGGAAGAAGCACAAGCTGAAATCAAGATTACCAGGAGAAATATCAATAACCTCAGATATGCAGATGATACCACCCTTATGGCAGAAAGCTAAGAAGAACTAAAGAGCCTCTTGATGAAAGTGAAAGAGGAGAGTGAAAAAGTCAGTTTAAAACTCAACACTCAGAAAACTAAGATCATGGCATCCGGTCCCATCATTTCATGGCAAACAGATGGGAAAACAATGGAAACAGTGAGAGACTTTATTTGGGGGGCTCCAAAATCACTGCAGATGATAACTGCAGCCATGAAATTAAAAGACACTTGCTCCTTGGAAGAAAAACTATGACCAATCTAGGCAGCATATTAAAAAGCAGACATTACTTTGCCAACAAAGGTCCATCTATGGTCAAAGCTATGGTTTTTCCAGTAGTCATGTTTGGATGTGACAGTTGGACTATAAATAAAACTGAGCACCAAAGAATTGATGAATTTGAACTGAGGTATTAGAGGAGCCTCTTGAGAGTACCTTGGACTGCAAGGAGATCAAACCAATCTATCCTAAAAGAAATCAATGAAGATCTTTTTTGTATAGTTCTTCTGTGTATTCTTGCCACCTCTTCTTATCTTCTGCTTCTGTTAGGTCCATACCATTTCTGTCCTTTATTTTTCTTTTTTTTTTAATTTATTTATTTTAATTGGAGGCTAATTACAATATTATATTGGTTTTGCCATATATCAACAAGAATCTGCCACGGGTGTACACATGTTCACCATCCTGAACCCCTCCCCCACCTCTCTCCCCTTACCATCCCTCTGGGTCATTCCAGCGCACCAGCCCCGAGATCCTGTATCTTGCATCGAACCTGGACTGGCGATTAGTTTCGTATATGATACTATACATGTTTTTTATTTATTTCTGACCTGATGCTGAGAAAGATTGATGGCAGGAGGAGAAGGGGACGACAGAGGATAAGATGGTTGGATGGCATCACTGACTCAGTGGATAGGAGTTTGAATAGGCTTCGGGAGTTGGTGATGGACAGGGAAGCTTGGCATGCTGCTGTCCATGGGGTCTCAAAGAATCAGACATGACTGAGTTGGACTGAACTGAACTGAAAGTGGAAAAACATGCTTAAAATTTAAGACAATGAATTGAAAAATGACTAAATTTAATAAGAGAGAAGTATAAAATGGCTAAACCCAGAATCAACCTACAGAAATCAGGTTTCCCCATATGACTCAAATAAAAAATAGGAAATGTAATTTTTAAAGCCTCACAATATTAACAAAAGCTGTATCATACTGAAGAATATAACAAAAAAGGAGTAAGTTCTGATTAAAGAAAACTGAATCTTTTTACAAGTACATAGTATATAATTTGAGTAATATAGAGAACCATTATGCTTCTGGATAGAAAGAGTGACAAAAACTCCCTCTCTGACCAAATTTTAGACTTTCTCTTCTGTGCCCCTTTTCACTCAGCCTTATCATTGGTACCTGTCTTTAGCCTGCTTTGCCCTGCATTAAAAGAAACTTGCAAAGTCAGTTTAGTGAGAATCCCCCCAACCAATGCTTGATATCTTATCACTATTACCTTCCTGCAGCAAGATTCCTGTTAAGCGAGTTTACAAGAACACCTTCTCCCTCAGTGTCTCTTCTTAATAATTTTTCATCCACTGACACCCCGCTCTGCTCATTGGCTATGATCTTCGCTTGTCTTTGTTGTATTTAGAATTGAAGCTGATCTCTCTCCCGTTATGTGATACTCTTGACACCTATTGCAGTAGTCCTGAATAAAGTTTTCATTATCATTTTAACAAGTGTCAGAATGATTTTTTCTTTAACAGGAGTCAATATTGTATTGGCATATGGTAGTGTTTATTTCTCAATGTTACCTTCTCCGTTCACTCCATTCACTCTTTCCTTCCCCCACTGTGTCTACTCGTCCATTCTCTATATCTGCCACTGCTACTAAGTTGCTTCAGTCATGGCCAACTCTGTGCGACCCCATAGACGGCAGCCCACCAGGCTCCCCCATCCCTGGGGTTCTCCAGGCAAGAACACTGGAGTGGGTTGCCATTTCCTTCTCCAATGCATGAAAGTGAAAAGTGAAAGTGAAGTCACTCAGTTGTGTCTGACTCTGCGCGACCCCTTGGACTGCAGCCTTCCAGGCTCCTCCGTCCATGGGATTTTCCAGGCAAGAGTACTGGAGTGGGTGCCATTGCCTTCTCCCCTCTATATCTGCATCTCCCTGCAAATAGGTTCCTCAATACTGCTGCTGAATCCAACACAACATTGTAAAGAAATTTTCCTCCAATCAAAAAAAAAAAAAAGTTTTAAAGTCAATATTGTGAGGTTTCTTCAAGTTAATCTATAAATTCAATGTTATCCAATCAAAATCCTAGATAATTTTTATGGAGTTTATCAACCTTATTCTCAAGATTTTATGAGAATACACATATACAATTCATTAAGATGATTCAGTAAAATAACAAAGAGAGGTTAAGTTGTCCTGAGTATCTAGAGTTTAAAACTATTGTAATTAAAACAACACGGTACAGCTGAGGGACCAGATCAACACAAAACAATAGTTCAGAAATAGTCCCAAGAACATACAAACTAATAATCTATTTGTATTTCAAACAGTGGGGGGAAAAGATAAACTGAATATCTAAATGGTGTTGATTTGTTTGAAATTTTTAACAAATTATAATAAACAGAATCAAATTCAAGATGGATTAAAAATAAACAACAAAAGTACATATTTATTAGAAAAAAATCAGAATATTTATATAACTTGGAATACATAAGTCTTCCTAAACAAAACCCCAAAAGCTGAAGTCATGATATTGAACACTATAAATTTAAAAGATAAATTCTAAATATCAAAATAAAAAGATCCACAAAAATATTTTTAATAACTGTTTTCTGGAAGAAAATTTTGCAGTATTTATTACAAAGGATTAATCTTCACTATATATAAATATAACTCTAGCAAAAGATAATCGAACTAAAATTTTGAACAAAAAACACAGATAATTCACAGAAAAATATAAATGATACTTTTCTTTTTAGAAAGCCAACTTATATTAGAAATCAGAATCAAGGGAATACAAGTGAATACAACAAAGCAATGCAAAAGATTCAGAGAGGTCATTTTTCAGATATAAGAACTCAGAGATGTTTTCTTCCATTCATTGTTTCATGAGAAGTTCCTTGGGAATTAGCGAAAAACGACAAATATGAAGATGTAGAGTATAAGTAGTGGGCTTTACCAAGAATTCAAGGACAAGAAACCCAAGGTGAAGATAGAACAGTAGGCCTAGAGAGCAACTGGTCCAAACTAGAACAAGAATCAGGTGAGCTCAAAAAATAACTTTTGTTTTTTTTAAAAAAAAAAAAAAAAAGGGAAAAAAAGACTCAATCACACTTCAATCTTTAAAAAAAAATTAAAGATGTAGATGATTAACAATACAGAAAAAAGGAGGTAGGTATTATTAAGGATTTGGTAAGGAGAAAAAGCCTCTTGATGAAAGTGAAAGTGGAGTATAAAAAAGTTGGCTTCAAGCTCAACATTCAGAAAACGACAATCATGGCATCTGATCCCATCACTTCATGGGAAATAGATGGGGAAACAATGGAAACAGTGTCAGACTTTATTTTGGGGGGGCTCCAAAATCACTGCAGATGGTGACTGCAGCCATGAAATTAAAAGACGCTTACAAAGAAAAGTTATGACCAACCTAGATAGTATATTCAAAAGCAGAGACATTACTTTGCCGACTAAGGTCCATCTAGTCAAGGCTATGGTTTTTCCTGTGGTCATGTATGGA
>SJXQ01006203.1:70648-117225 GCA_006408695.1 Aepyceros melampus
GAGCGCAGAAGAATTGATGCTTTTGAACTGTGGTGTTGGAGAAGACTCTTGAGAGTCCCTTGGACTGCAAGGAGATCCAACCAGTCCATTCTGAAGGAGATCGGCCCTGGGATTTCTTTGGAAGGAATGATGCTGAAGCTGAAGCTCCAGTACTTTGGGCACCTTATGCGAAGAGTTGACTCATTGGAAAAGACCCTGATGCTGGGAGGGATTGGGGGCAGGAGGAGAAGGGGACAACAGAGGATGAGATGGCTGGATGGCATCACTGACTCGATGGACATGAGTCTGAGTGAACTCCGGGAGTTGGTGATGGACAGGGAGGCCTGGCATGCTGCGATTCATGGGGTCGCAAAGAGTCCGACACAACTGAGCGACTGAACTGAAGGAGAAAATGTATTTCTTCTAACAAAAGTCTTTACTAAAAATAGTAAAAAAGAAAAAAACCTAAGTAAGAACATTGCAATCCACAAATGAAGCACATTAAAAATGTGGTGTGAATTTTGAGCAACTGATGAGGCCTAAAAGGTAGAATCCATTTTTTTTCAACATAGGACCATTTCACTTTGGGTGGTAGGCAGGACAGTAACTCCTCAATGATGTCCATGCTCTAACCTCTGGAAACTGTGCTTATCTTACCTTACAGAGCAGAAGGGATTTTGCACATGTCATTAAAATTATGGAATTTGAGATGGGAAGATTATCCTGGATTATCCAGGTAAGCCCAATCAAATCATGTAAGTCTTTAGTAAAGGAGGACTGTTATGGGCTACGGTCAGAGAGAAATATGGTGAGTAAAGAAGGACCAGAGAAATACTGCTTTGAAAATGGAGGAAGGTGCCACCAGCCAAGGAATTTCGATGACTTTTAGTAGATGGAAAAGGCAGGGAAACAAATTTTCTCCTTTAAAGCCTCCAGAAGAAACCAGCATTGCTGACACCTTGATTTTAGCCCAAGGAGACTCACGGAGGACTTCTGACTCCCAAAACTATAAATCTGCGTTGTTTAGCAAGCCATTATGCAACCATGGTGTGTAGTAGGTGCTAAGCTTAATTTGTTACAATGGCAGCTGTGACCCTGAAGGTGCTGGCATCATGCTATTGACAGGGCCCTGGAGTGAAAAATATTTCATACTCAAAATAACAATTTTATTTTTGATTCTTGACTATTTTGATCAACCTATATATAATGTATAATAAGACTCAAATATAGTTACAGAAGATAAACATTAATTAGCCAAATGATAGAAATTAGAAGGTGGAAGATATGAAGTGCTCAAATCTAACATGATAGAAACTTGGGGTATCACTGAAAGCAGATGGGACAAGAAAGAGAGATTTAAGCATGTAATCCGAAGTTGCATAAGGTACCAACAGAAAAACTAAAGATAGTGTTATTAACTCTCAGAAATTACGATGAAAAGGGAGAAAACGCCATGGAATGGCATAAGAGAATATCTAAAATTGAAAAACCAGCAAATAGCAATGTAAGTGTTACAAAGTCACAAAATTAATTTCACACTCCACTCAGGGCAGAGAATATGTAGCTGCTTTACATTATCGCTTTTTAATCTGACCTCCCACCAGTCCACCCTGCCTCTGGCCCCTATTCTCTGGCTAAGGGAGAAATGAATTTTCATGTTATTCAATTTAAAAGATAGTCCAGTTTGATAAGTCATGCAGTTCCTTTAGAAAATTCAGTCTGCCTGATTCACTGAGATAATGAAGCTACAGGGAGGGAGGCGAGGGGGGTTACCTGCCTATCTGCATTGAAGGAAGGAGGTCCTGCCTTGTGCTGGACCTTGGATGCAACTGGCCAGGATTTGCAGGTCTTTGGTATTGTTGCCCTGCATTTTTCAGTTCAGCTCATTTGTGAGTCTCCACATGTCAGGAACAATGCTAGACTTGAGTCTGTGCTGCTGCTGCTAAGTCACTTCCGTCGTGTCTGATTCTGTGCAACCCCATAGACGGCAGCCCACCAGGCTCCCCTGTCCCTGGGATTCTGCAGGCAAGAACACTGGAGTGGGTCACCATTTCCTTCTCCAATGCATGAAAGTGAAAAGTGAAAGTGAAGCCGCTCAGTCGTGTCCGACCCTCAGCGAGCCCATGGACTGTAGCCTTCCAGGCTCCTCCATCCATGGGATTTTCCAGGCAAGAGTATTGGAGTGGGGTGCCATTGCCTTCTCCAGCTTGAGTCTATAGCATCTGTGATTTCCTACAAGACACCCTAGTGTGCTTCAGCCCCATCAAGTTCCCCCTCCTCTCATCTCACAGTGTGTTTGGTCCACATGAGACCATTGGCAGTCCCCTGCAGTGATTCTTGGGCTCAGTAGCTCCACGCACAAGGATGTCCTGTCATTCGTCGTGAGATTGCAACTGATATTTAGTACTAATAATTAAAATGCCAAAGATCCTTTCTGATTGGAGTGATCTCTTTGACAAAATCCTCGCAATTATTTGCAGTCTAACACACTTTATATTACATTGAATTTAACATTCAAAAAACTAAGATTATGGCATCTGCTCCCAACACTTCATGCCAAATAGATGGGGAAACAATGGAAACAGTGACAGACTTTATTTTCTTGGCCTCCAAAATCACTGCAGATGGTGACTGCAACCATGAAATTAAAAGACGCTTGCTCCTTGGAAGAAAACCTATGACCAACCTAGACAGCATATTAAAAAGCAGAGACATTACTTTGCTGACAAAGATCCATCTAGTCAAAGCTGTGGTTTTTCCAGTAGTCATGTTTAGATGTAAGAGTTGGACCATAAAGAAAGCTGAGTGCCAAAGAACTGATGCTTTTGAACTGTGGTGTTGGAGAAGCCTTGTCAGAGTCCCTTGGACTGCAAGGAGATCAAAGCAGTCCATCCTTAAGGAAATCAGTTCTGAATATTCATTGGAAGGACTGATACTGAAGTTCCAATACTTTGGCCGCCTAATGCAAAGAACTGACTCATTTGAAAAGACCCTGATGCTAGGAAAGATTGAAGGCAGGAGGAGAAGGGGACAACAGAGGATGAGATAGTTGGATGGCATTGCCAACCTGATAGACATGAGTTTGAGCAAGCTCCAGGGCTTGGTGACGGACAGGAAAGCCTGAGGTGCTGCAGTCCTTGGGGTTGCAAAGAGTCAGACATGACTGAGCAACTAAACTGAACTGAACACACTTTAAGTGGGCAAAAGAGGAGATGTGACAGCTATGACCCCACAAATACCCAGGAGAGTGTATCACACATTGTGAGTGTCACAGTAGAAAGATCCAGAGTTGCTGACATGCTTACTTGCCACAGTTCCTATGCTATGACAGTGCTCTTGTGTTACTCTTTACTTTCTTCATCTCTTCAGACAGCCTGTAAGTACTGGCAAGTTAGGGTTGAGTCCTATGCCTCTTTGGATCAATTTGTAACCTCTTTACAGAATGTGTGTTGATTGATTGCCCGAATATCGGCCTGAGAATACTTTGGACATATTAGTCCAATAAGACCATAAACTGGATGAGATAACATAAGCTGAAGTTTCTGGTACATAAGCACAAAAATTAGATTTTACAACTATTTTTCTGTATCGGCAGTATCATAAGTGGAATGAGCATGGGCTTTAAAATAACACCTACCAGGAATAAACTTCAGCCCTACCATCTCCTGGTTATGTAGAATTGAGCAAGTTACTAGACCTCACCTGTCCTGTCTCCTCACTTGTAAAATGGAGATTTAAGAATGCAAATAAAATTAAAATATGTTAAAAGAAGAAAGCCTCTAAAGCACCTAATGTACTTCCTAATTTGTGTTAGGTGTGCAGTGGGTGTTAATTCTTTTTCCTCTTGTGCCTTTCCCCCAAGGAGTGGTGGTGCGGGGGATTGGTGCTGATATACCAGGGAGACAGGAAAAGAGGAAAACCTCAAACAACAAAACAATGACTGCTGTCTGGCTCAGTTCAGTTGCTCAGTCATGTCTGACTCTTTGCGACCCCAAGGACTGCAACATGCCAGGCTTCCCTATCCATCACCGAGCCCCAGAGCTTGCGCAAACTCATGTCCATCAAGTCGGTGCTGCCATCCAACCATCTCATCATCTGTCGACCCCTTCTCCTCCTGCCTTCAATCTTTCCCAGCATCAGGGTCTTTTCAAATGAGTCAGTTCTTTGCATCAGGCGGCCAAAGTATTGGAGTGTCAGCTTCAGCATCAGTCCTTCCAATGAATATTCAGGACTGATTTCCTTAAGGATGGACTGCTTTAATCTCCTTGCTGTCCAAGGGACTCTCTAGAGTCTTCTCCAACACCACAGCACAAAAGCATCAGTTCTTCGGTGCTCAGCTTTCTTTATGGTCCAACTCTCACATCCACACATGACTACTGGAAAAACCACAGCTTTGACTAGATGGACCTTTGTCAGCAATGTCTCTGGTTTTTAATATGCTGTCTAGATGGTCATAGCTTTTCTTTCAAGGAACAAGCGTCTTTCAATTTCATGGCTGCAGTCACCATCTACAGTGATTTCGGAGACTCCCAAAATAAAGTCTTTCACTGTTTCCATTGTTTTCCCATCTATTTGCCATGAAGTGATAGGACCAGATGCCATGATCTTAGTTTTTTGAATGTTGAGTTTTAAACCAACTTTTTCACTCTCCTCTTTCATCAAGAGGCTCTTTAGTTTCTCTTCACTTTCTGTCATAAGGGTGCTGTCATCTGCATATCTGATATTATTAATATTTCTCTCTGCAATCTTTACCAGGCGATCTGTCTGGTAACTAACTGAAAAGTGATGTGGGTCCAGGAGCTGAATGTTCACTTTTTAGTCTGCCCTGCTACACCTGGGCCAGTGGTAAGTGACTGTGAGACTGCCCTTAAGGCTGATCTTCAGCCCACCTCTTCCAGTCGGTCTTCAAGGTTTGCTGGCCAGGCTCCCCAGGATGACAAGTGCCACTTTGTGCCTGTCCTTCCATTTTTAGAAAACTAATCTGCTCCCTGTCTGAGAGAGAAATGCCTTGTAAATTGCCATTCTTGCCCAGATCCATGACTATATTGCAGGTGGCTGCAAGGTTCACAGGTCCCTGGCACTTCCTGAGGTGGCGTCACTGCAGGACTAAATATCTGACCTGGTGTGGCTTTCCCCTGCACATCTAGACAGGAAAGAGTCTTCACACCTGGACAGGAACACCTACGGAAGACCAAGGAAATGAGAAAAACTAAAATTCACTCCCCTTAACCCTCCTTTTACCAAAAAAATCCCCTTTATATGAAACATTAGCCAAAGGTTGTTGTTTCGTCTGGGTCATGGGGGAAAATCATGTTATTTTAGAAAGGAAATGAAGTGGCATTTCTTGGCAGCCAATTTTGAATTCTGCATTTTAAATCATTCAAAGAGCTTCTGCAGCTGGCGGAAGATAGAAACTTATTTGAAGGGAGAAATGAGAAACTCATCAAAGAATTACAACTCCTTGGGGTAATTTGATTATAAATAGGACAGATGCCATCTGTCTAGCATGGTTCCTTCCTTCATTCATTCATTCAGAAATATTATTAGGCTCCTCTGTTGTGAGGCCCGGGGTTAAGTACTCGTGACAAAAAGATGATACGACACAAAGATGGGAGACGTATGTGTGAACAAATTCTTGAAGTCACATGAGACAAGTTCAATAAAAAATGCATAAGCAAAGCAGTGAAAGCTGCAAGGAAGGGCTGTGAAAAGGCAGAGGGGAAAGGGGGAGCATCTCAGAGAGCAAGACCTGAGCTTGGGCTTAAGGATGAGTAGGTTTCCAGGTATATGAGTGGGGAAGGGCACTTCAGCCCAAGGGATGAGTGGGTGTTACACCACATCAAGTTCAGAGGGGCTACAGTGACCGTTCTGTAATACAGGAATCCCAGCCAGCAATGAGAGAGCAGTAAGAGAGGTGGTGGGAGATGTAAAGCAGGCTCTTATCATGACAGGCATGGAAGGCCATACTGAGGACCCTGGACTACATCCTGTGGGATACTGGAGAGCACTGAGGATGGTCAGTAGACGTGAAAGTTCAGGCGGCCTGTTGCCTTTTAGAGCTTAGGCTGCAATCAGGTCAGGATGAAGAATGAACTCTACAGAATGAGTATAAAGTGTGTGACAGTAATCCAGCAAAGGAACAAAGACCCCTGTAAGGTGCAAAGGTGGAATGAATTATGGGGCCATTGAATCAGAAAGTAAGGGACCCCCAGGTTTCAAGCTTGAGAAGTAGATTTTTCCAGGCAGCTCATGAGTGAGTATGGCCCTGGGGAATGTAGTCATAGATGCTGTTCTCAGCTTATCAGAGAGGTCTAGATGGACTCAGAGGTTTGGGAGTCATCCCGCATAGTGTTGGGGGTGGTTGAATGTTTGGGCTTAGTGAGATTGCTTTCGGTGATAACATACAGGGCAGAGGTTACAGACAGACAGCTCGAGGCTGCATACATCAGTAGATGTGTTCGGTTTGGCTTGTATGATACCTTTAAATATTTAACTCTTAGCCAACACTTAAAAGTTGGAGGATATAACAAAGAAAGGAAATCTAAAATTCCAGATTAAAAAAAAAAAATCAGAAGATCTGGCAAATCTGGGACCACATTCTCACATAGCAACAAATGGCCAGAGTGGATTAGCTGCTGCCCATTTAAAAGGGATATCCAGTTCACTCTGTCTCTCTGTCCTGCCTCACTCACTCATGTGGCCTGTTTAGCCTCTGAAAATTGCAAAGAGGATAAACAACAACAATGAAGGGTGCTGCAGCCGCAGAGTGATGCCCTCCCCACAACCACATCCAAACCCTCAGGAGGCTGCACACCAGCAGACCTTAAAATAGAGTACTGTAGATTAGCCATGTGGGCCCAACATGATAACAGAAATCTTTCAAAGTGGAAGCAGGAAACAGAAGAGGAGGTCAGAGTGACACAGTGTGGGAAGCGGCTGGCTTTGAAGATGGAGGAAGGGAGGAGCCCCTGAAAGTGGAACAGGAAGGAGGGAGGAGACCCAGAAACAGAGATGGGACTACAGATGCATGGTCAGAGCAATGTGGCGTGAGAAAGACTCCACCGGCCATCACAGACTTTGAAGATGGAGAAGGGCCACCAGCCGCCAGAAGCTCAAAAGGCAAGGAAGTGGATCCTCTCCTAGAGTCTCCAGAAAGAAATGCAGCCCTGCTGACATTTTGGTCTTAGCCCACAGAGACCCACATCGGACATCTAACCTACAGAACTGTAAAATAATGAATCTGTTTTATTTCAAAACACTAAGTTTGAGGTTTTGACAGCCATAGAAAGCTAATGTGTGGCTTGTAGAAAAGAAGTAGCAAGGGAAAAGGCTGAGAAAAGGGGACAGGAGGGAACCAAAGGAAAGAATGGTTAGAGAGTCGAGTGAGGGAGTGTGAGCGTGTGTGCTTAGTTGTGTCCAGCCCCTTGTGACCCCATGGTCTGTAGCCCACCAGGCTCCTTGTCCAAGGGATTTTCCAGGCAAGAATACTGGAGTGAGTTGCTATTTCCTACTCCGGGAATCTTCCTGACCCAGGAATCAAACCCCCATCTCTTATGTCTCCTGCACTGGGAAGCAGATTCTTTACCACCGCACCACCTGGGAAGCCCAGAGAATCAAGAAATGACCCATTTTCAAGAAGGAGATACCATTAAACGACCCCTAGATATTAAGTCCAGTTCTGAAGGCAAAGGGCGAAATGGATCCATGATAAGCTTAAGGGCACATCAGAATCACTCAGGGGCATTGTTAAAAATTCCAGGGTCTACCCCAAACAATGGTGCTAGACTCTGATATGGAACCAAGTTTAGTCATCATGGAATGAGATGACCTGGTTTACCAGATTAAATGAGTACTTCACACTTGTTGACTTAACTCTTAAGTCTCCATGTGGCCTTTAACAGAAGGAAACCTATTTAAAATTTAATAGCACATTTTATTAAAGCTATTTATCTGCATGAGTTTTGTTTTTATATGGATAATAACCCCCTTGCAGGTGGTAGACACTTGCCAAATGTTTGCTGAATAGATAAATGAAAGAGATGGAGCCACGGGAGGATGTGGTGGTTTTCCAAAGCCAGCAGGATGAACAGAGATCATTTACCTCTTAAGCCTTATAAATTATTCATTTGTGCACACTGACTTGTTGTATAGACAAAGTCACGCTTTTTCACTTAGATGCCTGGAATCCTCCACTACCTGCTAGGTCGTCAGAACCAGCCAGGATTAACCTTCAGAGGGATTCCAGGGTCAGGGAGACAAGGCACTTCCTTTCATAGTCTCCCTCCTGAAATGGCCTTTGATGGTGGTTGTTCCAGCTATTGCCTTAGGTGATAGTACAATAACCTGAATAAAATGAAACTTCACTCTAACCTAATCCGAGAGGTGGCAGAGAACACTCCCAGTGCAATACCTAAAGGGCTGACCTAGAAGACTGGCCCCTGAAAATGATTGAGCTGAGAGTGCCAGCTGTGGTATAAGACTTGGCATAAGTCTGAAGGTCAATGTGTGACATGAGTGTGGGCCTTGAACACCCTGGCAACTGAGGCCTGACCTACTTTGCCACCTGGGGAAAAATACAAAGGCCAAGGAGAAAGCTTGTGCCACGGCAGTTCCAAGGCAGGAAGTAAATTTCAGATGCGCTAATGGAAGGCCAGACTTCAAGCAGAGCTTTCAGGCAAAAGGAAGAGCTGTGAGCTGAGATTCAGTGGGAAGAGTCTAGGATTCTGAGGGACATCCTGCCTCCTAGAAAGAAGGGGGATCAGTCGGCTATGCAGATATAATGAGGGGTTGCAAAGTCTTGACTACATTCTCTCATGTCGGTGGTAAGTGTGACATTGTTGAAAGAGTTGGGACAGAAGCCAGGTTGCTGTGAGTTAAGAATATGTTTCTGAAGAGCTCAGAAGAGATGGAAAAGTAGGTCAGGGTGCTAGAAAGAAATGCCATAAGGAAGGAAGATTTTTTTATTTTGTTGTTATGTGCTTGGTTTTATTTTTAGGATTAAGGGCACATGAACATTTACAATGTCTGAGGAAGGGAGAGGCTCCAAAGACGGGAAGGGAAATGATAAAAAAAGACAGAGGTGAGGTAAAGAGAAGGGATCATCAGCCCTAGTTACAGGCAGTGTAAGTTAATATTATTTAATGAAATATTTACTGAGTACTGACTTATGTGCCACGCACTACCCTGAGGTGCTGGAATGAACAACACAGACAGAGACATAATCCTTTTCTAGTGACATTAAGGTTTAAAAGGGAGGGTGTTTTCTTTCAGACCTCCTTAGTTGAAAGTGCCAGTAACCCGACTCACTTAAGAGAAAAAGAGAACTGACCAATTCATGTAACTGAAAAAAATCCAGGCATGGCTGCCTCCAAAGACTCAACAAAATGTTGTCAGGCATCTCCCTCTCCCTCCATCTCCCCTTCCCAGTTCCACTTTTCTCAAGCAGTCTGCACCCATGTAGTAGCAAATATGGTGCCCCATCTCCAGCATTATATGATCCATAAGCCTGATGGGCTCAGTAAAATAAACCACATCTCAGTGGCTCTGGACTGATTCCGAGGGCCCAGGTTTCATTTATGTGCTCACTCTGACCTGTTTCTGTGGCAAAACGTTGGAGTGTTTTGTTTGGCTCTAAATTGGTTACATGTCCTCTCTGAAATTGGGGTGGGGTCAATGCCAACTCAACCATGTGGACAAAGAAAGAAAGAGGATGATTCCAAAAAGGCAACTGGGCTTCTTCGCCAGAAGAAGGGACACCGAGGAGAAAAAAGAACACAAGTTCACTACAGAAGGAGTGCCCCTGAGTAGAAGGCAAGGCCTCCCATCTCTTCAGGCTGGAGAGGAGGAGGGAGGGCCTGCAGCCAGATGGACAACTGTGAAGACGCAGGCTGGGGATGGGAGGCAGCGTCTCGCATACTGGTTTTCCTGGAATAGTGGAGGCCAGCGCATGTGCAGAGAGGGCGAGGGCAGAGGCAAGTCAGGAGACTTCCGGGCAAGGGTTAAGGTTTGGAAGAGCAGCTGAGGGAAACACAGGAGAAGGAGTTGGCCTGTGACAAAAGGATTGTTAAGGGTGGATTTTGAAAACCATGAAATTTGTCATGGCCCTAATCTGCAGTTACACGATTTTCTCCACAGGCTCAGCCCTGCATGATGACAGCTGTGGTCATTTGTCAGAAGCACACAGCGAGGAGCCCGATCTTCCTACTCATTCTGGGACAGTCTGGCCATCAGGCAGACCCCCAGGAACTGTGCTTGTACCAGGGCTCCTAAGCCTCCCAGGAGAAGTGGTGATGGAGGACAGAGGACGGGCCTTTAGGACACCGACTCTAGCTGCTACAGCCCTCCCACACCCCAGGAAAACACCAAGGACAAGAGACTCACTGGGTGGCAGGAGGTGCCCAGTGCTTGGACCCAGCTCTGTGGAGATGAAGAATGGACAGGCTGTTCCTCAGGCATGTGCCTGGAAAATGTCTCTCAGCCCTGCCCCTGGTACTTCTCTCCACCTCTGAGTTGAAGAACTAACTTTTTTAAGCTTACCCCGAATACCAGGCACTTTAAGTTTGCTGTCTCTTTTAGCCCTCCATCATATTGAATAGATAGATATTACCACTCTAACTTTATGGAAGGGGACACTGAAGCTCAAGATGCTGATGAACTTGCCCAAGGTAACCCAGACAGCAGCTCTGTCCTAGCACAGCCTGGAAGCGGGGAGGGTCTGGGGCGTGGAAAGGCCATGCCTCCATCATTGGGTCTCCAAGAACACTGCTCCCTGCACCAAGACCCAAAGATTCCTGGAGG
Source organism: Aepyceros melampus (assembly GCA_006408695.1). Lineage (NCBI taxonomy): Eukaryota > Metazoa > Chordata > Mammalia > Artiodactyla > Bovidae > Aepyceros > Aepyceros melampus. The sequence goes on from SJXQ01006203.1 coordinate 81,425, forward strand.
TCCTCAAGTGTATTCTCAGGATCTGTGAGAAGGCTTTCTGTCTTTAGAGACTTTGACCTGGACAACTGTGCTCGCTTGTGGGGAGGTACCTCTGAGTCCTGAGCAGGGGTGGGAAGGAGTTTTAAGAGCAAGTACTAGGCTTGTCCTGGGCGGGGGGCGGGTCGCTGATGACCCGGGCCACCCTGGCTGCCCCCAGCAGTGCCGTTGCCAGGGTGTGATAGAGAGGGATGGCTGTAGCTTCCCAGCAGGTCAGGAGGATGCACGCAAGCTGCCAAGTGGAAAATGTCAAGGACAATAATGATAACAGCAGAAAAAAAATCTGACTGACCTTCAAGAGGCAAGGGCCCGGGCACTCGGTGCTCAGTGTTAACACTCAAGGAGGCTCAGACCATATTTCAGGTCAAGCGTCCCCCACTCCCAAGCTTGTTCCCAGGACTAGGAGGATGTGGGAAAAGGACAGTTTGCATAGAACATTACAGGTAAAGAGCACTTCCACTTAAAAAACCTTTCATACTGTTCACAAACCTCTCCAAGGAGGAGTTATTAAGCCCAATTTATCCGGGAAGAAATAGAAGTCCGTGAGGCAGGTCAGACAGCAAGACAGTAGCGGGGAGAGAAAGCAGTCCTAGGACCTTCCAGTCCAGGTCCGTTCCACTGAGTCCACTTACAGCACCTTTCCCTGGAGGAGACCAGTGTTGGTCAGTTGCTGTCTCCTTGAGTTATCTCATTTAACATACTTTCATATAAATGTGCCATTTTCTCTTCCTGTAAACAGTCAGTGAATCAATACAAGTTTTATAAAGGATATTCTTCGGTGGAAAGTTGTACAATTAAACAAAAGTCTTTAATACTTCACATTCAGTTGATGAGAATTTTTCTCTGACTCCTCACCAGGTAAAGCCCTTTATTAAATAAAGTTAAATACCTCATTTGCTTTTATTGCCATGGTGAGCACAGGTGAGGCATATGGATTTCAGCTTTGGTAATAAAAAGGAAGAAATGGAGCTTTGGGAAACACTGCTGTGCTGAGTTGCTCAGTCGTGTCCAACTCTTTACAACCTGCCCCCCAGGTTGTAGCCCGCCAGGTTCCTCTGTCCATGGGGATTCTCCAAGCAAGAATATTGAAGTAGGTTGCTATGCCCTCCTCCAGGGGAATCTTCCCAACCCAGGGGTGCTTCCTGGGTGGCTCAGATGAAAAACACAACATGTTGTAAACAGTGAATGCTTTCCATTTAGTCCTTCCCACCAGGCTTTGCTTTCTGGACAATGCCCCTCAGAGCCATCCACACTTAAGGCCAAGGCAGTGACCAGGCAGTCCTTGGGCAAGAGCCACCTGGCAAATGGAATTCGGCCACCATAGTTTTTTCACAGTATTTTTAAAAATATTTATTTTGTAACGACTATTTAACATTTGGCTCAGATGGTAAAGCATCTCCCTACAATGCGGGAGACCTGGGTTCAATCCCTGGGTCAGGAAGATTCCTCTGGCAAAGGAAATGGCAATCCACTCCAGTACTCTTGCCTGGAAAATCCCATGGATGGAGAAGCCTGGTGGGCTACAGTCCATGGGGTTGCATAGTCGGACACGACTGAGCGACTTCACTTTCTTTTATTTTGTAAAGACCATTAAAAAAAAATCAGATTTCTAACCCAACTCGAAAACCAACAAACTCATTAGAAAATGCACAAAAGATTTGAATAGACATTTCTCCAAAGATATACAAATGGTCAATAACCACATGAAATGATGCAGAATATAACTAACCATGAGGAAAATGCAAATCAAAACCACAGTGAGATGCCACTCTGCACCCATTAGGAGGGCTATACCATTAAGGAAGGGAGGGAAGAAGAGAGAGTGAGAAAGAAAGACAGGGAGGAAGACAGAGAAAGAAAGTATTGGTAGGAATGTGGAAAAGTTGCTGTGGGGTACAATGTAAAATGGGATAGCCATTGCGGGAAATAGCATAATAATTCCTCAGAAAAAAACAAAAGTTACCATACAGTCCAGCAGTTCCAATTCTGGGCATATGCAGAAAATAACTGAAATCATGAATGTAAACACATTTGTGCATCCGTGTTTATAGAGATTTATTTACAATAGCTAAAAGGTGGAAGCAACCTAAATGTTCAATGAGGGATGCATGGTTTAACAAAATGTGGTAGGAAGGAATTTCTGACACATGCTGAAACTTGAATGAACCTTGAGAACATTATGCTAAGAGGAATAGATCAGTCACAAAATGGCAACTACGGTATGATTCCACCCATATGAGTTACCTATAGCAGCGAATTCACAGAGACAGAAATCAGAATGGTGGTTGCCAGGAGCTGGGGGTGGGAGGAATGAGGAGTTAGTGTTTAATTGGTATGGAGTTTCCATTTGGGAAAAGGAAAAAATTCTGAAGAGGGATGGTGGTGAAGATTACACAACAGTGGGAATTAATGTACTTAATGCCATTAGGTGGTTCCAGTGATACCCTTTATGTTATACATATTTTACCACAATAAATAAGTAACCATTTTTCCATTTTTTCCTGGAAGAAAAATAGACTAAGAGTAGGCAGTGAAATTGGGCCCACATCCTCTTGGTCAGCATATTCATGACAACAAAGGAAGCATCTGAACAGAGTGGGTAACGTGAGCCCACACAGCCAAGCAGCAGATCACTCTGTCAGCCAAGAAACCTACAGTGAAGTTTCAAAAGGACGGAAGGGACCTACGCAGTCAAAGTGGATATAAATGACAAAGCCTGGGGACTCTAGGTGTTATTTCTGGGCATCTGAGTTTAATTCTCAAGGCTCACAGGATTGATGACTGGCCATGTGAGCATTCACTGTCTGGCCTACTTGTACAATCCGCTCTCTCTATCCACAGGTTCCACATCCACAAGTTCAACCAGGGCAAAAGAAAAATTTTTAATTAAATTCTAGAAAGTTTCAGAAAGTAAACCTTGAATTTTCCGCACTCTAGCAATGATTTATATGTAGCATTTACAGAGGTGCTGGTGGTATAATGGTTAGCAGAGCTGCCTTCCACAGCATTTACGTTGTATTTACAACTATTTACAATAACATTTGGGGCTTCCCTGGTGGCTCAGAGGTTAAAGCGTCTGCCTGCAATGCGGGAGACCTGGGTTCGATCCCTGAGTCGGGAAGATCCTTAGAGAAGGAAATGGCAACCCACTCCAGTATTCTTGCCCATGGACAAGAATCCCATGGACAGAGGAGCCTAGTGGGCTACAGTCCACGGGGTTGCAAAGAGTCGGACACAACTGAGCGACTTCACTTCACTTCACAATAGCATTTACATTGTATCAGGTATAAGCAATCTAGAGATGATTTAATGTATTCAAGAAGATATGTGTGCTATATGCCATTTTATATAAAGAACTTGTATATCCTCAGATTTTTCACATCTGCAGGGAGTCCTAGAACCAGTCCCTTACAGATTCCAAGGGACTGCTATACATCCACAGATCTTATCTCAGGCAGGATCCCATCTTATTTTCTGAGCAGGAAGACTCTCCTGCATGCAAATATTTCTACTGGGCCTGAATGGAAAAGCTTATAACACACAGTATGTCTCGGCTGGGACCCAGGTAGCCTGGAAATTCTATAAATCCCTCCAGCTGGGGCCAGAAACCCACAAATACCATTTTCAGTCCTGAATATAAGGACCTTACCATCACCACTAAGGGCTAACAAGTAAAAAGCTAAGTGGGACTTCCCTGGTGGTCCAGCGTTAAGACTCCATGCTTCTACTACAGGAGGCCCCAGTTCAATCCCCGGTGGGAAAAGTTCCACAGGCCACACAGCACGGCCAGAAAACAACAGCAACCAAAAGACTGAATGGACTGAAAAATAAGCAGCCTCTTGGATTCATAAGAGAGGGAGAACACAGAACAAACCACTGCTCCTAATAATGAGGAGACAGACAGGCAAATAAAGGGAGTTACAGCTTACCTGAGCAGAGATTCTGGAGCAGAAGCTACGGTGGGAACCAGTGACAGGATAGGAAAACTGAAATGCACTCAATGAATTAAAGAAGGCTCAATGTGGACAAATCTGAAAGTTAAAAACTACAGGGGACCCAGTCTTAGGGGAAGCCCCAAACTTCTGAGAGTTTTACCTTCTAGAACTTGAGCAGGTTCTCACAGCAAACCTTGGAGGAAAAACTCCTTCAGGCTTCCTGCAGGGGAGAGGCAAAAGCAACCATTTTGAACTACCTCAGAGCACAGCTGTTCTTAATAAGGTCAATCAAGAGACTGGATACAGAGCAAACTCACTGAGGTCTTATCATGAGCCTAACTTCCCCTTTGGGGAAGGGGTATACTCAACTCCATCCCATCCTGTCCCACCAAAGTGTGGAGAAAAATACTTGTGAAATTCAAAACTACTTGTGAAGTTCAAAGTCCAGACACACAGGCTCACCAAGAGACTGAATCCTGAAGACAAGACAAGACTATAGAACTCTCCATCTCTTCCCACACCTCACTGCCATACTCCCAAAGGCCCATTTACAGAAGTTTCTTTTAACTGGTACATCAGGCCCAGTTATCAAGAAAAAACTGCAAAGCATACCAAAAAGGAAAAAACACACACACACACTTTCTTTGAAGAGACAGATCAAACGTGTAAAACACAAAACTATGAAACTCCTAGAAGACAACATAGAAGAAAATCTAGATGACTTGGGGTAAAGTGATGACTTTCCACATACAAATCATGCTCCATGAAAGAAATAATTGATAAGCTGGACTTCATTAAAGTTAAAAACTTCCATTCTGCAAAAGAAAATGTCAAGAGAATGAGAAGATGACCAAAAGACAGGGAATATATCATGCAATACATATATCTGATAAGGAACTGTTATCCAAAATATACAAAGAACCTTAAAACCCAACAATAAGGAAGTAAACAAACCAGTGAAAAATGGGCCAAAGACCTAACAAGACTCACCAAATAAGATACGCACGTGGCAATTAACCCTGTGAAGCCTTTGCCACGTCTACTGCAAGAATGAAGACTGTTCTCAGCAGACTGTCCACATTTCAGAAAATGTTGACATCACGTCAAAGTGACACAGTTACTATGAAGGCTCCCAGAGGAGCCCTGGAGAAGGACGTCAGTCATATCGGTGTAGAAGTGTTTCCTTGGAAAGAGACAGCTCCAGGCTGACAAATGGTAGGGAAATAGAAAGGCGCTGGCTACTGTTCACACTATCTGTAGTCACGACCAAGACTGTCACGCTGGGCTTCCATCACAAGATGAGGTCTATGTGTGCTCACTTCCTGTCAATGCCATTGTTCAGGAGAACAGTCTGTCATTGGAATACAAAATTTCTTAGGTGAAAAACAGATCCACAGGATTTGGATGAGCTGGGAGTTTCTTGCTCTGTATCTCAAGCCTTGAAAGAGTTAACTTTTGCAGGAAATATCATATGTCATCAGGGAAATGCAAATTAAAAACACAGTGAGATTCCATCATGCATGCAGAAAAATGACCAGAATCCACAACAATGGCAACAAATGCTGGTGGAGCAAGAGTAACTCTCATACATTGCTGGTGGGGAGGTAAAATGTATAGCCATTTGGAACACAGATTGGCAGTTTCTTACAAACCTAGTGATAGTCATTCAGTCGTGTCTGACTCTTTGCAACCCCATGGACTGCAGTCTGCCAGGCTCCTCTGTCCATGGAATTCTCCAGGCAAGAATACTGGAGTGGGTAGCTGTTCCCTTCTCCAGGAGATCTTCCTGACCCAGGGATCAAACCCGGGTCTCCTGCATTTCAGGCAGATCCTTTACCATCTGAGCCCACCAGGGAAGCCCACTCTTACCACATGACCCAACAGTTGTGCTCCCTGGTATTTACCCAAGGGAACTGAAAACTTATATCCACACAAAAACCTGCAATGGAGGTTTATGGCAGCTTTTCTCATAATTGCCCAAACTTGGAAATAACCAAGATGTTGTTTCAGTAGATGAATGGATAAATAAACTGAAATACGTCCAGACAATGAACTATTATACAGCACTGAAAAGTAATGAGTTATTAAGTCATGAAAAAACACAGAGGAAACTTGAATGTATATCATTCAAGTGAAAGCAGTCAATCTGAGAAGGATACATACTATTTGATTCCAACTATCTGACATACTAGAATAGCAGAACTATGGATAACCCGTAACCAGGGGCTAAGAGAGGGATGAATGGAAAGAGAGGGATGAATAGGTGAATCATAGCAAATTTTTAAGGCAATGAAAACACTATATGAAACATGTCATTATACATTTTTCTGAACTGGGAGACTGTACAACACCAAGAGTTAACCGTAATGGAAGCCATGGACTCTGAGTGATTATGCTGTGTCAGTGCAGATATACCACTCGTAGCAAAAGTACCTTCTGGCAGGGGATGTTGATGTTGGGGAGGCTATGCATGTGTGGGGTCAGGAACGTATACGAAAAATCTCTATGCCTCCCTCTCAATTTTGCTATGAACCCAAACTAATCTGAAAAAAAAAAGTCTTGAAAGAAACCCAGGAGCTGGTTGTGGTCTCCCTGATACACTGAGATGGACCTCACAGGGCAGGGGCCGGGAGCCCCCTACAGCAGCACCCAGGGGTGTATTGTGAAAGTGATCCTGGACTGAGCAGGAGAAGTCAGTTACAAAGACAGTATTTGACACAAGCACCAGATCAAAGAATAGATTTGAGAAAACAGATAAAGGATATGGAAGCAGGAAGAAGAAGGAAGCCCACCAGTTGGAATAGTTACTATTGGACAAACTAACAAGATGACAACTGGAGGCAAAGGTAAAAGTTAAACTGGAGTCAGAGTCAGGTGCTGGGGCTACTAAGCTGGTTCCATTTGTACCTCAGAGGCAGCTAGCCCCTATCTGAGTACTCCTGTCACATATGGGTCTGGGGCACTTCTCTCCCTATAGATAGCTGCCTGTGTCCCTGAAAAGGAGGAGAACATCAAACACATCAGAAGCCAGCCAAAAAATACATTTACAAAATTTTAGCTCTCTGGAAATCTCTCAGACAATGTCTATTTCAGTAATATTACTTCTTCAACAGGCATAGTTTATAACAGTAAAATTAGAAAGACAATTATAGGGACCAGTCATGCCCCTTAGGAACAGAATATTGTTCCTAAGGTCTCACACAGTCAACACTGACTAATATCCTGATCTTATGTCCAGTAGGCACTGACTCTACAGTGCCTGAAAGGTTTCTGTGATTGTGGCAGATGGAAAAGCTTCAACCCAAAGGCTGAATTTGTTCATAGACTGACTTCCTTCTGGCCCTGAACCAATTTCCCATGACTGACTTAGTAATATAATTTGTGGTAATAATCTGTTAACATGTCATATAAATCTTCATATATTCAGCACTGACTTCATTACTGTGGGCCTCCTGGGGTGTGGCTTCATTTCCTGTTAAGCAGTCTTTCCATGGTTTTTACTTTCCTTAGCCCATTTGTGTGAAATTGTGCATTTTTACAATGTTCCTGCAAAGAAGTGTATGGACAGGCACGTAAACACCATATTAATTCTTAACTTGGACCAGAGAAGTTACATAGTTTTACTTCTTTTATTTAATAGACATTTCATTGCACAGAAAAATAAAAATGAGAAGGAAAAAATCATTATGTGTTAAATTAGTTAGAAAACTCAGTGATGTTTTAGGTTGGTTTTTAAACATTTTTTTTGGAAGTGGACCATTTTTAACATTTTTATGGAATTTGTTATACTACTGCTACTGTTTTATGTTTTGGTTTTATGACTGTGAGGCAAGTGGGATCTTAGTTCCCTGACCAGAGTTCAAACCCACACCCTCTGCACTGGAAGGGGAAGTCAACCACCGGATCATCACAGAGGTCCCCATTTTAGGTTTTAATTAAATCAATTTTACTTAAGGGCCAATATTTTGAAACCAAAACTAGAACCAGAATTCTGTTAAGGCGTATGGGTTAAACACAACCGGGAGAGCTGTGTTCTGGAATTTGAATAATGACTTAGGGCTCCCCCAGATTCTGAGTTGCTTTACTTACCTAACTAACAAATATCAAAAGAAATTAGGATAGAACCCATATTCCTACTAACCCTGATGCCTGCTAGATAAACACAGAAAGTCTGATGTATGGTCAGGTATCAACAAAGGCAAAGGCCTGAGTCCTAACTGAACAATGTGTTCAGTTAGGAAGATGTGCTGGTTTCACCAGGTTCTGGGTATACGTGCAGGGAGTGGGGTGGGGGGTGTGTCAGGTCAGGGAGACGGGAAAAGCAGTTCTCTGATGTCCAGAGTTGTCTGGGCATTTCTATGGCTAAGTTCTCTGAACTCATTGCTCACTTCCCTACTTCTCTAGTTTCAATAAGCTTGTTGCTTGGAAACTCACAGAAAATGTGAAGTGGGAGCATGGCAAAGGAACCTGTCATAACCCACCATGCCCGGTTTTATTACCTTTATGGCATTTCAAGGTGAAAGTCTATATTTAGCCTTGTCTTCTGCTTTCTCGGGGGAAATTCCGGACGGCTGCAGAGAAGCTGTGACAGTTTCCCTGCCAGTCAGTGAGATCCTGCGCTCTCACACCCTGATCTGTGAGAAGCAGGTCTGGGGTCAGCTCTTCTCTAGGACAGGGACGAGTCTAGGAGCCATTTGCAAAGCTGGGCTCGACCACCAGTCCCTTTATCTCTTCTTAAATGTCACAGTACAATCTTAGATGTGAGAACATTTTTTTTTTCTTTTTTAATCTGAGTTTTACATAAAGAAATGGCTCGGAAGCTATTTCCAGACCAATTTATCTGCTGTTATGGGAACCTTCTTTAAGGAAAAGACATAATCTGTCTGACATCCTTCATCCACCCACTCCCCTATCTCTTTTCTAATGAAAAATGTGCTGTGGTTAAACTCCCTCTGCATCCAAAGGCCATCTGGCTAACGCAGGATGCTATACTTTCCAGAAAATGAATAATTTTTTTAAATGAATGAAACCAATTTCTCACATTTTTTCAGATATAGCAAAAAACAAAAACAAAAAGAGAGTCCCAAGAAAGAGCTAGCAAACACTGTCAATGGCCAAAATCTCTCCATGTTGAACAGGAAGAGGGTGTCTGACCTTTCCTCCACAGAACTGCTATGTGGATTTCTGACTTTGCCCCTGCTTTCCTTATTTGCTATCTCTTGTATGGCGGGTGGTAAATCATCACTCCCTGACCCCACCCTGCTTGAAAGTGTCTCTGACTCTAGAAAGCACCGTGTAGGTGACTGTTCAATTAAAGGCACACGGTCTGCAATCAAAAGATCTCAGTTTGAGACCTGTATCCATCAGTACTCACTACATAACCTCAAACCAATGTTACATATTCACAATGAACTGTATATTGTACAACGTATATTCTGCATCTGAAAAAAATGGGAATAGTTGCACCTGCTTCCTCATCTATTTAAAGGAAGTAATAACATTGTTGTTGTTTAGTTGCTAAGCTGTGTCTGACTCTTTTGTGACCCCATGGACTGTAGCCTACCAGTCCATTGGGATTTCCCAGGCAAGAATACTGGAGTGGGTTGCCATTTCCTTCTCCAGGGGATCTTCGCAGCCTAGGGATTGAACCTGTGTCTCCTGCATTGACAGGCAGATCTCTACTGCTGAGCCAACAGGGAAGCCCATGATAACATTACGTATCTCCATAACATTCATCTTAGTGTGAAGATGAAATAAAGAACACCGGGTGCATAGCACAGAGTGTGATATACAGCAGGCAATAAAAAACCGGCAGTCATAAGGATGCTGACCTTATGAGGATGGCATCTAAAAAGTGACCTTCAGTTTAGTTCAGGATGTGATACCAACTCAGAGTGAGAAGAGCGCTCCTCTGGCCAGAATACAATTTCTTTTGGAAAATGCCCAGAAGGGCTTACTGTAGTTAGACTAAACAAGGTTTATTCCTAACTAGCCACCATTTGTCTTTACACCTGTAAGTCCTACAGGCAGCTAGATTCAATACATTCAAATATAGGCATCTTAACTCCTTTTGGCTCTCATGTCAGCCACATCCTTCCTTCTGTAGTATGTTAATGCTACCTATGCATCTTGAAAACCAGCAGCCAGAGAGTCACCCTGAGGCCTTCCCTGACCCTCTGCCTCCCTAATATTTCTCTTCCTGGTATGCCTTGGGTCCATCATCCTTGGCTCTTCCATATTTTTGCCTTATATGAAGCCTCCTCCCCTCTCTCCTGCACGATTGCAATAACTGCTTAGCCACTCCTACTCTCTAATCTATTTGCTCTCTGCTTCGCCCTCCATACATACTTACCACACACATGATCATTCTAAAAAGCAATTTGATCACGTCACTTCTCTAAGCCCCTGCAATAATTCCCTATCAATAAAAGGATTATCTCCAAACCCTTGGCCAAGGGTATAGGTCCGCCATGCTCTAGCCCTCCCTTCCCACATCAGCCTCATCCCCACAAATCCTGCCTGACTGTTGAACATTCGAGCAATGAGAAACTCTTATCATCTCAAGATTACTGCAGGATCTAGACTTCAAGATGGTCCTCATGATCCCCACGTCCTGGTGTTCATGACCTTGTGTAGTCTTCTCCCACACTGTAGCAGAGTTGGTCTGGGTGATCAATAGAATGGTAGAATGATGAGAATCTAACCACTCCTGAAATTCAGTTATAATGACTAAGGCTTCTATGCTGAATTGTCTTTCTCTTGGATTACATGCCCTCCGGGAAGACAGCCGCTGTGTCCTGTGAGCAACCCTATGGAGCGGCCTCAGCCTCCTGAGGAACTGAAACTCCTGCTGACAGTCACGTGAGTGACCCTGAAGCCTGCTTCTCCAGCCCCTTCAGATGACCACAGTCCCTGCCAACACTTAAGAGCAACCTCACAAGATATCATAGGGCAGGAGCATCCAGATTCATGACCCTCAGGAGCTATGTGAAATCCCAGACATTTACTACTGTAAGCTGCCAAGTTTCAGACTGATTTGTTATATAGTGATAGAAATTATTGCATTGAGAAGGCAATGGCACTCCACTCCAGTACTTTTGCCTGGAAAATCCCATGGGCAGAGGAGCCTGCTAGGCTGCAGTCCATGGGGTCACTAAGAGTCGGACACGACTGAGTCACTTCACTTTTACTTCTTACTTTCATGCATTGGAGAAGGAAATGGCAACCCACTCCAGTGTTCTTGCCTGGAGAATCCCAGGGATGGGGGAGCCTGGTGGGCTACCGTCTATGGGGTCGCACAGAGTCGGACACGACTGAAGTGACTTAGCAGCAGCAGCAGCAGCAATTATTGCATAAATTATCTTCATTGAAACCTCCTTTCCCTTGTGCATTCCGTATACATCATACATACCACCCACCCATTGCCACCATGCAAGCCTCAATTAAAATGTCACTTACTCTATAAATCCATCCCACTTCTCCTCCACATCCTGTCTGCAGTGTCATTTATATTTACACAGAATCTGGTACTTAACTCCACTCTGACCCTTGTCACATTGTCCTCTGTGGTATACACTGAATAATGTTACCTCCAAAACGTCAAGGTCCTAATCCCAAGGGCCTATAAATGTTACCTTATACGGCAAATGAGACTTTGCACATGTGATTAAGTTAAGGATCTTGAGATGAGGAGTTTTCCTGAGTTATCTAGATTTCCTGGGTTACCTGGTTATCATCATAGAGACCATATAGGAGGGACCTAGGAGGAGTCAGAGTGAAGGGAGAAGGCGATGTGACCATGGAAGCAGACAGTGGAGTGATGTGCTCTGATGATAGAGGAAGGGACCACAAGCCAGGAAGACAAGCAGCCATTAAAACCTAAAAAAAAGGCAAGAAAACAGATACTTCCCTAGACCCTCCAGAAGGATGGGGCCTCCTGGCACCTTGATTTTAGCCAAACAAGATTCATTTTGGATTTCTGATCTCCAGAACTGTAAGAGAACAAATGGGTATTATTTCAAGCCTCTAAATTTGTTACAGCAGCTATAAAAACTAACACATCCTGTATTTGTTCATTATCTTGCCCTCTGCCTCCCCGCCTGCCCCCATATACAATAGACTGTTAACTCCTTGAAGATCATGTCACATTTATCTGTACCCAGGGCCTAAAATGATGCCTGGCACATATCCATAAATAGGTACTGGTTAGTCAAATAAATGAACCAGTCTAAACTCTTCAGGTTATAACAAGTATTTCATTATAGAATTGCCCCTTCAGTATCCACAGGGAATTGGTTACAGGATGCTTGCATATACCAAAATTTCCTCAGATGCTCAAGTTCCTTACATAAAATAGTGCAGTACAGCCACCCTCTATATCCACAGGTTCCTCATCTGCAAATTCAGAAAGGTGACTATATTATCAAAGGTAATGACTTCCTTCTAGCAATTTTTTTCCTGGTAAAATGTCACTAGTTTTCACAGATCCAGATAGAAATATAATTCTTGTCTAGAAAAAAAAAACACACATACACACAAAAACTCAAAGGTTTATCCTTGAAGTAAAAGAGAATGTCAGAGGTTATCTCCTGGATTTAATAACTGAGGTAGAATATTTTTTCTGGAGTACATCCTTCCCTCAAGCACAAGTCCTAAAAGTGGCATGAAATTGTGGGCATGTCCAGTGAAGTAACTCAAATGCAAGTAAAGGGGTGGGATCTAGGTGGTGGCACCTGCACTTCTAGTCATTAGCATTTGATCTACGGAGGGTGCTTCCACTCTGCCCTTAACTCTCCATGAGACCCTGAAAAAGCCACTTGTCCTCAGTTCTTGACCTGTATAATTAAGTGGTTGATTAAAACTCATTTAGCCTTTCATTCACCAAATATTTGTTGAGTGCCTACTATGTTCTAAGCATAGTTCTTGATGCTAGGAGTACAGCTTTAACAAGATTCCCCACCTGCATGGATTCTAGAGACTCAATTAGTTAATAAACAAAATAAATGCAAATATATATATACTATGTTGTGCTGCGTGCTTGCTAAGTAACTTCAGTCATGTCTGACTCTGTGTGACCTCGTGGACTGTAGCCGGCCAGGTCCTCTGTCCTTGGGATTCTCCAAGCAAGAATACTGGAGTGGGTTACATGATGACAAATGCTATGGAAGAAAATAAATCAGGGAAGGGGCTTGGTGAATACAGGAGTGGAGGTATATGAGGAATTTAATTTCAGCAGGGTGGTCGGATAGGGCTTCGTTGGAAAGGTGAAGTTTGAATAAAGTCCAGAGAAGGTTAAAGAAAAAATCATCCAAATAATTCGAGGGAACATTTTCTAAGAGTGGAACTAGCAAGAGCAAAGGCCCTGAGGCAGGAGGATGCCTGGTAGATTCCTATGTTTGAAGAACAGCAAGGAAGCCAGTGCAGTTGGATTGGACGGGAGTGAACGAGCACTGAAATGAGCAGCCGGCAAGATGAGAGAAGTTTTTAGGGGGGGACCGGACAGTGTAGACTAGTGCTGTCTGATAGAAACTGTAAATATAATTCAAGCCAGAAAGGTGGGCTACCTATGCTGTTTTGTTTCCTCTTAGCCATACTAAAAATGTAAAAAGAAACTGGTAAAATTATTTTAATAATAAATTTTGCTTATCAAATATATTAAAAATACTATAATTTCAATATATAATATATGCATCCCAATGTTTATAGAGGATTACTTACAGTTCCCAAGATATGGAGCAACCTAAGTTTCTATCACCAGATGAGTGGATTAAGAAGATGCATAACATATATGGAATGTGACTATGGAATACTGCTTAGCCATAAAAAGAATAAAATTCTGTCATTTGCAACAACATGGATGGACCTACAGGGTATTAATGCTTTAGGGAAATAAGTCAGAGAAAGATGTGAGATCTCACTTACACGTGAGATCTCACTTACACGTCAGATCTAAAAAAAGAAACAAACAAATTATAACAATAGAAACAGATTAACAGGTACAGAGAACCAACTAGTGGTTACCAGTGGGGAGAGAGAATTGGAAGGATAATATAGGGATAGGTATAAAGTATTGTGTATAAAATAAATAACTACAAGGATATATTGTACAGCACAGGAGCATGCCGATATTTTATAATACCTTTAAATCAAGTGTAATCTATAAAAATGTTGAATCACTAATTTGTATACATGAAACTAATATTTTTAAATACTTGTACAACTAACAGCTGTACATCAACTATCAGTGCAGTCGCTCAGTCATGGCCAACTCTTTGCGACCCCATGAATTGCAGCACGCCAGGCCTCCCTGTCCATCACCAACTCCCAGAGTCAAAACAAGAAAAGAAGAGAAGTGAAAAGCAAAGGAGAAAAGGAAAGATATAAGCATCTGAATGCAGAGTTCCAAAGAATAGCAAGAAGAGATAAGAAAGTTTTCCTCAGCAATCAATGCAAAGAAATATAGGAAAACAACAGAATGGGAAAGACTAGAGATCTCTTCAAGAAAATTAGAGATACCAAGGGAATATTTCATGCAAAGATGGGCTCGATAAAGGACAGAAATGGTCTGGACCTAACAGAAGCAGAAGATATTAAGAAGAGGTGGCAAGAATACACGGAAGAACTATACAAAAAAGATCTTCACGACCCAGATAACGACAATGGTATGATCACTCACCTAGAGCCAGACATCCTGGAATGTGAAGTCAAGTGGGCCTTGGAAAGCATCACTACAAACAAAGCTAGTGGAGGTGATGGAATTTGAGTTGAGCTATTTCAAATCCTGAAAGATGATGCTGTGAAAGTGCTGCACTCAATATGCCAGCAAATTTGGAAAACTCAGCAGTGGCCACAGGACTGGAAAAGGTCAGTTTTCATTCCAATCCCAAAGAAAGGCAATGCCAAAAAATGCTCAAACTACCACACAATTGCACTCATCTCACATACTAGTAAAGTAATGCTCAAAATTCTCCAAGCCAGGCTTCAGCAATAGGTGAACCATGAACTTCCATATGTTCAAGCTGGTTTTAGAAAAGGCAGAGGAACCAGAGATCAAATTGCCAACATTTGCTGGATCATCGAAAAAGCAAGAGAGTTCCAGAAAAACATCTATTTCTGCTTTATTGACTATGCCAAAGCCTTTGATGTGTAGATCACAATAAACTGTGGAAAAAATCAACTATACTTCAATAAAAAAAAAAGAATGAGACTCTTCGAAAACGTTATGGATGTTTCCATGGGCTTTAATCACTTGGTCCAAGTGCTGAGCTTTTCTGAACCCATGTGTCTTTTTCTGTAACATGGAGACAGCATATCAGGAAGAGGAACCTCAAATGCAGAGGCCCCAGGGCAAGAGTGAGCTGGATTTACTCACGGATGACCAGCGTGGTGGAAAAGGAGAAGCAAGGAGGAAAGGGGTGGATGGTCGAAAAGTAATGGGAGGTGGGTGGTAAGGAGCCATGTTACCGTTACTGTTTCTCCAATTTCCAAGAAACAGAATAACAACAAGTAAACACCAACTAAGCCTAGGCCACTGTGCTGCGGTTAAAAACTCAGTTCCAGACTCTTCTGGGCCAAAACTGTCTATTTCTGGAGGTCCCCCCCTTTACATTTCCACAAATTCATCTAGGAATATATATGGAACTCATAGACGATTCGAGTAACAGTGTTCTTTTGATTTGCTCCAGAAGGAGAAAGCTGCTCAGAGGCATAGCTGCTGTACAGGTGATAAAGGTTTTTCACAAGCAGAAGGCTCTTTCAAGGCTATCTTGGATGTTGTATTCATACTTTAATCTTTCTTTCCTTCTAAGAGTATCTCTAAATTATAAGCTACAGGACCAACAAAACCTAGATCTCTCGTACTTAGGAAGAACATTCCATCATAGACTTAAGTTAGAAATAAAATTAACTGACTTGGGTAAAATTTGGGGAGGGACTTGGACACACCTATCTGCTAAGCATAGCTGGGGAAGGCTGGTCGTTTATGCTGCAGAAAAGGAGCTGCCCAGCGACTGCCCTTCAGAAAGGAAAAGTTAAACAAAGAGAATTATGCAGGAAGAGCTCTGTTTGTCCTTCTCAAATCTGTTTGATCATAAAATCAGGTGTGTTGCTTTTAAAATGTATAGACTTCCAGGCCTTACTCCAGATCTACTGATTCAGACTTAGGGTAGAACCCAGGAATCTTTAAGAAAACTCCATCAGTGGGCCCCAGTGTGTTAGGGTTTCTGAAGCATAATTATGAAATAATGAGGCATAACCCTGAACATTTCTGAAAAGAAGAGCACCCTCAGTCCCAGAAATGGGGTGGGAGACTTCCTGCTTGTTGTGGAGAGAGACACTTGATCAATGATTTACTAACTGGGTAGCTCTTCCCCTACACTCCAAAGTACATCCAGTTAAATGAAGGCCCAGCATCAGCTCCCTAAACCAGGCTCAGGTAAGAGGAGACAGACTCCCAGAGGCTGCCTTCAGGTGGCCTCCAAGAATGTGGTCATGCATATCTCCAGGAGGAGTACTGCCCTCTACACCTACGGGGACTTGCGCCAGAGCAGTGGGAATCACTGCCTCCTGGACACCGCGTTCCCGCACCTGTCATGAGTCTGGGGCCACAGGGAGAGGCTGAGGAGAGCAAGCTCAAGGGCGTCCACATACAGGACAGCGCTGCAGTTTAGAAAGGCAAAGTGATGCGCTCGGGGTTGCCCAACCAGTAGATGGTGGTGGATCTGGTGTGACATAAACCAGAAAGTGTCAGGAGAAACAGACAGACTTAGTTACATACGATGAAGAGAGTTTGCATCACAGGGAATTAAACGCACAGAGTCTAACCAGTTGATGAAAATACAAAATGAGCTGAAAGCAGTCATCTCTGCTTAAATCTCACAGTTTGATGGGGAGGAAAGTGGGTGGGAGATGGGGAAGCAGAAGCCTTCCCATGGCTTCTCTCTAGAAGTGCAGAATGGAGAAGAGGGCCCGACCGGCTAGAAGACAGAGGGAGCTGGTGCAGGTGCTGAGAACTTGCAGCCTTACCACTTCCGATCAGATAGGCGTGGAGAAGTCCTCGTGAACAGTTGCTTAAAGGGAAGACATTAAAGGAGAGAGGGTAGAGAGGAGCCTTGAAGAGGGTTCAGCAAGTCACAGAGAGCTGAGAAGGCTAATCCAGAGGCAGACTCTCACTCTCCGCTAACTGAGGGGGATGGACCTCAGGCAGTTGCTTTAACAAACGCCGTTACTTTATTCAAAAGATGCACCATGAAGAATGCCCCATGACCTTGTATATCATTAGTGAGGTAACATAAAAAAGATACATATTTCCTTTGATTCACAAGACACCCAACTTCTAGGGATGAATTAAAGACAGTTTCAATCTCTCTGTAATAACTCTCAAAGTTTGCAAATCTGACACATAGCAAGGAATCAGATGGGTCAATACTTTTAGGACAAATGAACCAGAAAGAACATGAGGTGAAAGAGACCGAGTCAGAGGCAGTGTCAGCTTCTATTTTCAGACAACAGCAGCCTTGGACACAAACCAAAAGGCAGGCGATGTGCAAGCTCCGGCCCTGAGACCAAGCCCACATCAATCTCTGGTCGCAGCTGCAGGCAGAGATAGCAAATCACTATTTCCCCATCTGAGGAACCAAGATAAAGACTGCATGACATCACAATCCTTCTGCAAAGAAAAGTAGCACTAATGGCACTCTGCCTCTGGGTTAAGACGCTTTCTGGCCTCCCCATTGATCTGCAGCCTCTAGCGCGAAGTTCTTTCCCAGCCAAAGAAGCCTGCTTGCCATACTAATAGCCTGTGGACATGCTCAGCATTTGGGAACTCGCCTATCTTAGCATCTAGGAAGAGGCAGAGGCAGAAACTAGGCAAGAGCCTTCGCACTCTGACTTCAAATTTGGCTTTGCTTTTCTTTCCTTTTTCTTTCTTCTAGGGCTTCCATTGTGGCTCAGTTGGTAAAGAACCTGCCTGCAATGCGGGAGACCTGGGTTCAATCCCTGGATTGGGAGGATCCCCTGGAGAAGGGAAAGGCTGCCCACTCTGGTATTCTGGCCTAGAGAATTCCATGGACTGTGTAGTCCATGGGGTTACAAAGAATTGGACACGACTGAGTAACTTTCACTCACTCACTTCTTTCTTCTAAACCTGCACCTATGGCAACCCAGGCCATGCATCCGTTCACCTTCATCTCACCAGGAAGGTGTCAGCACCATGCCTGGTGCTGGGGAGAAAGACTCAAAGACATTGCAGAACCAGTGTGAATGTGATACTGCCATGATCATGATCTGACTACCGACTTGCTGCCTTACTGTCTAAGCCCCAGTTCCTCAACCTCCAAATGCAGCCCTAAATTGAGTTGGATCAAGAATGAGAAATAATATGTGAAATGCCTATAACCGTTCCATAAGTGACATTTATTACTATTATTACAGACCTAAAGGAGGAAATATCTGAGTACACTAAAGTTTACAATGTAGTGCCATTACCACCATGAAACGTTTATAGGATATTTCAGAAACCATGGAGTATTATGGTAGAGCAGAGGAGAGGCTTCTAAACCAATACTGGGGAAAGGTATAAAATGAAGTTTCAGAAATTGGAAGGATGGGTAGGAGTTAGCTAGGTCAAGAGGTTGGAAGAGTGTTTCTGGGCAGACAAAGCAGCATGCCTGAGGAACAGACACAGGAAATACCATATGCAGTTTTGCAAGAGGGTCTGTGGAACTAAAGAAAGGGTTAAGGAATGGTTGTGACCCAAAAAGGATGGTCAGGGGCCAGAGAATGAAGGGCCTGTATGCTAAGCCAGGAGCGTTGAACTGGAGTCCTGATGCCAGGGAGAAACACACAAGAATTTTAAGTACAGAAGTATGATCGTGTTTGTGGGAGGGGCTATTGGACAGAAGTCAAACTAGTGGTAAATGCTTAAGTGCCCCCTGACAATGCAAATTCCAGTGCTCGTTTCAAGACCTACTTCAGAGCAACTATGTCACAAGAACCGGCATTTTAATTTAGTGCATGGTGTGTGTGTGCTAAATCATTTGGGTCACGTCCAGCTCTTTGGGACCCCATGGACTGTAGCCCACCAGGCTCTTCTGTCCATGGAATTCTCCAGGCAAGAATACTGGAGTGGGTTGCCATGCCTTCCTCCAGGGGATCTTGCCTCAGTGTAAATCTTATGACAATAAAGTTGAGGAGCTGAGATGCAGTATACAGTGGTAAATAAGAGTATAGGCCTGGACTCAAACTGTCTGTGTTTGAAACAAGTTTCTGCCACTCCCTAGCTGGCTAGTCTTGAGCAGGGTATCTGTGGGTCTCATTTTGACCATCTATAAAATAGAAATAATAATAGTACCTGCTTCAAAGAGTAGCTCTGTGAATTGTACATGGTTAGAACAATGCCTGGACAGAGCAAGCACACATTAGTGTTGACCAGTAATTCGGGGTGAAGTTGGTGCTAGGAAGACTGTTTGGTCTCCAAGTTCTCTCCATGAACTGGTCACCTTCACTCGACTTCTTGGCTGTGATGCTATGGACAAAAATCAGGTGCCAGTTAAGCTACGTGAGCCACAAAACTCCCACTTACTCAGTTTATGTAAAAGTAGTATTTCTAATGCTCACTTGAGCATCAAGCAAATTGTAATGCCTCAAACACCTCAGTTAATTATTTCAAGCACCACAGGACAAAATCTACATTCTATCATACTTAGGAATTTTTTATTTCCATCTATTTCTTAATATAGTAAATACTCAGTGCTTACAAACCAACACATACAAAACATGTGTTACAAGGCATCATGACAAACCCAGTGAAATCAGTATTCCAGAACACTGCCAGTGCCACTGAAGCTCCCCGTGTGCCTGCTATGGTGTGAATGTTTGTGTACCTTCTGCAAAAGTCATATGTCGAAATCCTAACTCCCAAAGTGATGGCATATGGGAGGTAGGCCCTTCGGAAGGTGATTAGGTCATGATGGTGAACCCTCTTGGAAGGGATTAGAATACTTGTAAAGAGGCTTCCTGTCTCTTCTGTCATGTGAGAACATAGCGAAAAGATGGCTGCCTGTACACAGATACAAAATCTGCCAGCACATTGAACTTGAACTTCCGGCCTCCAGAAC
Source organism: Aepyceros melampus (assembly GCA_006408695.1). Classification (NCBI taxonomy): domain Eukaryota; kingdom Metazoa; phylum Chordata; class Mammalia; order Artiodactyla; family Bovidae; genus Aepyceros; species Aepyceros melampus. The sequence goes on from SJXQ01006203.1 coordinate 101,511, forward strand.
TGTGAAAAATAAATGTATGTTGTTTATAAGCTACCCAATTTATGGTATTTTGTTACAGAAGCCTGAATGATAAGTGTATTTCTTCATCAATCTGCAAGCCCCACCTTCACCACCAGAGGCAACCATTAACGCTGAATGTATTTACGATTCCTTTGCTTTTATTTAGACAGTATGTATTTTACTATGTATATGTAAGTAACAGATTGGACTTTTAACTTTTTAAATTTTATATAAATGACATTCTAACTTATGTGTCTGTCGGTCACGTGCTTTTTCACTCAATATCACGTTGATATATACCTGTGGTTTACTCATTTCACTGGTATGTATTATTCCACAGTATTTGTGGGTCTACTCTCCTAACCATGAAGATCTGGATTATGTTCAATTGTTCATGACTTTGAACAATGCTGCTATATAAAGTTTGCCATCTATCTCCTGCTGCCATTGCACAAAAGTTACTCTAGACTACTGTACCAGTTTCCTGTTGCTATAGTAACAAATTATCTCAAATTTAGATGTTCAGTGGCTTTGAACAACAGAAATGTATTACCGTAATGAACTGAAGGTCAGAAATCTGAAATGAGTCTCTCTAGAATAAAAGCAAGGCTACATTACTTTCTGGAAGTTCTAGACTTTTCTAGCCTCTAGAAACTGTTTGCGGAGAAGGCAATGGCAACTCACTCCAGTACTCTTGCCTGGAGAATCCCATGGACGGCAGAGCCTGGTGGGCTGCAGTCCATGGGGTCGCGCAGAGTTGGACAAAACTGAAGCGACTTAGCAGCAGCAGCAGCAGCAGCAGAGACTCTTCTCATTCCTTGGCTTACAGACCCTTCAAAGTCACAATGACTGATCACTTTCTTCTGGTTTGACTCTTCTGCCTCATCTTCCACTGTTAAGTTTCCTTGTGATTATTGGGCTCACCTGGATAATCTAGGATAATCTCTTTATTTTAATATCAACTGATTGGCAACTTTAATTGTATCTGCACACTTAATTCTCCTTTGCCATGTGACCTAACATATTTACATGTTCTGGGGATGAGGATGTGGACAGATATCCTGGGTGGAGGGTGTTAAATTCTGTCTACCACAGTATAAGCCTAGATGTTGAATTGCTGAATACTAGTTTATGGATCTTTCATTTTATATGATAATGTAAATTTATTTTCCAAAATAATCAGACTAATTTATGCTCCAGCAAAATAAGAGTTCTGACTGTTCCATACCTCACAACACACTTCTTTAAACTATTAAAATTTTGCCAAACCATTGGGGGTGAAACTGCACCTCAGGATTTGAATTTCTATTTTTCTAATATTGATGTTGAGTATTTTAATATTTTTGGCCGTATGGGTTTCCTCTTCTGTGAAATGCCCGTTTTTATCCATTTGATTGTGAGCTTTTTTCTTGAGATTTATATATTCTTTCTTCTTCTGGATATTACTACTTTGTCAGTTAAATATGTTGCAAGTATCTCCTCATTTGTAGTATGTTCTGAAGCAGCTAAGTTTCTAATTAATAAAATTAATTAAAATTTCTTCAATATTTTATTTTTTAAAACTTTTTATATTGGAGTATAGCTAATTAACAATGTTGTGATAGTTTCAGATGGACAGCAAAGGAACTCAGCCATACATATGCAAATCCATTGTCCCCCAAACTCCCCTCCCATCCAGGCAATATTTTTCTTTATAAATTATATTTTTGTGTCTTTCTAAGAAAATTTTTTATCCTGCTGGCATAAAGTCTCCTACATTATCAATTAAAATTTTTAAGGTTTTTTTTTTCCTTTCATATTTATGTCTTCAATCCACCTGAAGTAGATGGTTTTTTTAATATGATGTGAGGCAAAGGTCCAAGTGCATTGCATTTTTCCCCCAAGTGGGTAACCGATTATCGCAATATCAATTACACTCATCTGCAAGGCCACTTCCATCCTATATTAAGTCTCTCATATCCCAGGTGTGTTTCAGGGCTCTCTAATATACTTTGGGTCGATTTATCTCTCCCTATGCTTGTATCACAGTGTCTTCAGTGCAATACCTTTGTAATATGTCTCATCATCTGATAAGACAAATGTCTATTACCCTTCATCTTCTTCCAGAGTATCTTAAATTTTATTTAACCTTTATATTTACCCAACAATTTGCTTTTTTCCTTTACTAACTTCAGTTTTTTTGCTCAGATTTTCTCAGATTGTTTTCCTTCTTGAAGATGTCCTAAGAGGTTCCTTTATTAAGAGTTCAGTAATGTTAAACTTTCTCAGTGTTTGTTTTCCTAAACTACCTCTATTTCATCCCCATTTTGAAAAATAGTTGTGGTAGAAAAAATTAGAATTTATCAAGTATCCACACAATTCTCTTCATTTACCAGTCTCTCGCAGTTACTTTGGGACTTTGAGACTCATTCTGACCAAAGGACTGTGACTAGAAGTGATGTGTTTCACTTCCAGACAAAAGCAGAGAGAACCTGTGCTCCTCCGTGTCCCTCTTTCCCTCCTGAAATGAATGACCTCATATGTCATGTAGCTCTGAGTGATGCCACTACAGAAAGCAGAGCTTATGTCAGCCTGAGGCCCTGAGTGAGTGTGTGGAGCAGAGAGTCCTCTGACCTATACTGGGTGCATAATATGAGCCAGAAACTTCTGTGTTAAGCCACAGAGGTTTCAGAGTTAATTTGTTACCATAGCATAATCTAACTTAATCTGGCCTATAGTTTTAAGGGGTGAAAGTGAAAGTGTTAGTCGCTCAGTCATGCCTGACTCTTTGCGACCCCATGGACTGTAGCCTACCAGGCTCCTCTATCCATAGAATTCTCCAGGTAAGAATACTGGAATGGGTTACCATTCCCTTCTCCAGGGGATCTTCCCAAGTCAAGGACTGAACTCAGGTCTCCTTCATTACAGGTACATTCTTTACTATCTGAACCACCAGGGAAATAATTCTATATGAGTGATGCTATCCCTCAGGACATTTAAAAATATTTTCTTACAATCTTGTCTTTTCCACCTCTGTTGCTGAGAAGTCAGCTGTCTTATTTTCATTTCTTTACCAGTAATCTGTATTTCTTCTTTGACTACTTTTAATATCTTCACTTTGTTTTAGACATTCTGAAGTTTTACAACAGTGTGTTTAAGTGTGTGTATGTCTGCTTAAATTTATCTCACTGGGGATCCTTTGGGTGTTGGAATCTGTGGTTACTATCTTTCATCAATTGTAAAAATGTCCCATTGATGTGTCTTCACATATTGCCTTGTCTTTTCCTCTATTATCTCCTCTTGAAATTCTGGTTAGAGGCATACTGAACCTTCTCACTCTATCCTCCATAATTCTTAACATCTCTGTCTAGCAATTATCCAGCAATTATCTCTCTGTGCTGCATTCTGTGAAATGTCCTCCAATCTATACTTGCCACCCACCTCCCATTGTCTCTTCAGTTGCAGGATCCTCTGCTGTTAATTCTTCCATTAGCCTTTCCATTTTAATCATTTCATTTTTCATTTCTAGAAGTTTTATTTTGTTCTTTTAAAAATATGATAGATACTTTGATATAGTCTCTTTCTCCATCTTCACATTTTAATTTCCTTTATAATTTAACATATTAAGCATGCTCACTTACTTTAAAATTTATCCATGCATTTAAACAATGACATATGTTTCATCACTCATGTTTAGCACTTCAGAGTAAGAGAACTCCTCCACATATTTTAACTTAATATTATTATTATTTGTAATTGCAGATACCGTCAAATATAAAAACTTACCACTGGATCCTTCCCTGCCCCTAGCTATCTCATTCACTATGACCCAGATCTCACTATATACAATGTTCATTATTGTAGGTAAGTTACTATCATCCTATGTCTGCTGTTTAGTGTGTCTTTCCCCTGTTGCCGAGTCTGTCACCAGTTAACCATGGTTCTGCTGCAAATATCACAATTTTAATTCAGGGATCTGTAATTATTTCTCAGAGACCTACCTCCTCCTTTTCATGTTTCTAGACAGCTGCTGGATTTTGGAGAATGTCCAGAAGTTTGACCTTTGTTTAAGGGGTTGAAATTGTACAAACTTTGGTTTCTTAATACCATCTGCCTGGGAATAAAATTCTCTGCATGGGAAGAAATAAAGGAAGGAAGGAAGGAAGACGATTTTTGGAAAATCTGTATATATGTCCTTCCTACTATAGAGAATGTGAGATTGTATGCCAATGATGAGTTTCAATGATTACGAGTAGTTTCAACAGATAGCAGAGCTGCTATCTATCCATTGTTATAAATCGTGGCTTATCAACTGTACTAAAATTAACCTGCACTTCTAAAAAACTGATTTATGGCTTGTAATCATGGGTCAGTCCAATTCTTGCAGTGAAGGACAAGTATCACCTCTTTTGTAAACTTTCTAGACAAAATCATAGCAACGTTCTTTGATTTCATGTGACAAAACAGATTGTCAGGCATTGTACCCGCCAGTGCGCCTGCCATTCGGCGTACCAGCCAGGGTGCCTGCCAGTGCGGCTGCCAACCGTCGTGCCAGCCAGTGTGCCCACACGTGCGCCTGCCAGTAGGGTGCCAGCCAGAGTCCCCGATAGTGCTTCTGCCAGTTCGATGCCAGCCAGCGTGCCCGCCAGTGCGCCCTCCAGTGCACCTGCCATCCGTCGTGCCAGGCAGTGTGCCCGTCAGTGCGCCTGACAGTCGGGTGCAAGCCAGCATTCCGGCCAGTGGGCCCGTCAGTGCGCTTGCCATCCAACGTGCCAGGAAGTGTGCCCGCCATTATGCCTGCAAGTCAGGTGCCAGCCAGCGTGCCCACCAGTGCGCCCGCCAGTGCGCCTGCCATCCGNATTGGGGGCAGGAGGAGAAGGGGACGACCGAGGATGAGATGGCTGGATGGCATCATGGACTCAATGGACGTGAGTCTGGGTGAACTCCGGTAGTTGGTGATGGACAGGGAGGCCTGGCGTACTGCGATTCATGGGGTCGCAAAGAGTCGGACACGACTGAGCGACTGAACTGAACTAAAGTCACTGGTTACCAGGGAAACCTGCAGAGGAACACACCCTCCACTGCCCTTTGATGAACTATCAATGCGGAGATAGTTCTAATCTAAAGATTAGAACAGTTACCATCTGGGGCCAGGAGCAAGTGTATAAGCATTTACTGATTAGGCTCCATGACTGAGAGGGAAGGTCAGTCTTGTGAGTAGGGCATAGGTGAAGAAGGAACCTGTCAAGAAGGGTATACAAGAGCAAAAGAACAGCCATCCTGAGTGGTCTAGCCACACAACAATGTATACGAAAACTTGATTGAGAGAATTAGCATTTATAAACCATTGTTGAACTGATCTACAAAACAATTATTGTTGAATTTATCTATAAAACAAGCTTCCCTGATGGCTCAATTGGCAAAGAGGCTGCCTGCAATGTGGGAGACCCAGGTTTGATCCCTGGATGGGGAAGATCCCTGGAGAAGGAAATGGCAACCCACTCCAGTATTCTTACCTAGAGAATTCCATGGACAGAGGAGCCCACTGGGCTGCAGTCCATGGGGTTGCAAAGAGTCGGAAGTGACTGAGTAACTAACACTTCCACTTTCACAAAACAGTCAGATTCACAGATAGAGAGAACAGATTTGTAGTTGTCAAGGGTGGGGGTGTGGGTGCGGGAGGAAAAGACTGGGAGTTCAGGATTAGCAGATGCAAACTATTATACACAGGATGGATAAACAACAAGATCCTACTTCATAGTACATGGAACTATATTCAATATCCTATAATAAGCTACCATCAGCTCCTTATAGCAAAATTCAGGCTGAAAGTAAAGAAAGTGGCGAAAACCAGTAGGCCATTCAATGACCTCAGTCAAATCCCTCATGTTATACAGTGGAGATGATGAATAGATTCAAGGGATTAGATCTGGTAGACAGAGTGTCTGAAGAACTATGGACAGAGGTAACATTGTACAAAATCAGTCAACAAACCATCCCAAAGAAAAAGAAATGCAAGAAGGCAAAGTCGTTGTCTGAGGAGGCTTTACAAACAGCTGAGAAAAGAAGAGAAGTAAAAAGCAAAGGACAAAGGGAAAGATATACCCAATGAATGCAGAGATCCAGAGAAAAGCAGGAAGAGATAAGAAGGCCTTCCTCCATGAATAATGCAAACAAACAGAGAAAAACAATAGAATGGGAAAGACTAGAGATCTCTTCAAGAAAACTGGATATATCAAAGGAACATTTCATGCAAGAATGGGCATGATAAAGGACAGAAAGAGTAATGACTTAACAGAGGCAGAAGAAGATGCACCAAGAATACATAGAAGAACTGTACAATAAAAGGTGTTGATGACCTGGATAACCATGGTGGTCACTCACCTAGAGCCAGACATCCTGGAAGTGAAGTCAAGTGGGCCTCAGGAAGCATTACTATCAGTAAAGCTAGTGGAAGTGATAGAATTCCAGCTGAACAATTTAAAATACTGAAAGATAATGGTGTTAAAATGATGCACTCAATATGTCAGGAACTTGGAAAACCCAGCAGTGGCCACAGGTCTGGAAAAGATCAGTTTTCATCCCAATTCTAAAGAAGGGCAGTGCTAAAGAATGCTCAAACTACTGGACAGTTGGGCTTACTTCCCATGCTAGTAAGGTTATGTTTGAAATCCTTCAAGCTAGGTTTCAGCAGTACATGAATTGAGAATTTTCAGATATACAAGCTAGGCTTAGAAAAAGCAGAGGAAACAGATCTGTTTGCAATCAAATTACAAACATCAGCTGGATCATAGAAAAAGCAAGGGGATTCCAGAAAAATATTCATGTCTGTTTCATCGACTATGCTAAAGCCTTTGACTGTGCTGATCATAAAAAAAAGCTATGAAAAATTATTAAAGAGGTGGGAATACCAGATCATCTTACCTGTCTCCTGAGATCCCATATGCGGGTTAAGAAGCAACAGTTAGCACCTTACATGGAACAAATGACTGGTTCAAAATTGGAAAGGAGTATGACAAGGCTGTATATTGTCACTCTGTTTATTTAACTTACATGCAGAGTACATCATGTGAAATGCCAGACTAGATGAGTTACAAACTGGAATCAAGATTGTTGGGAGAAATATCAACAACCTCAGAGATGCAGATGATACCACTCTAATGGCAGAAAGTGAAAAGGAACTAAAGAGCCTCTTGATGAAAGTGAAAGAGGAAAGTGAAAAAGCTGGCTTAAAACTCAACATTCAAAAAACTAAGATCATGGCATCAGGTCCCATCATTTCATGGCAAATAAAAAGGGAAAAAGTGGAAGCAGCGACAGATTTTCTCTTCTTGGGCTCCAAAATCACTGCAGATGGTGACTGCAGCCATGAAATTAGAAGACACTTGCTTCTTGGAAGGAAGGCTATGACAAACCTAGACTGCATTATTAAAAAGCAAAGGTATCACTTTGCTGAAAAATGTCTATATAGTCAAAGCAATTGTCTTTCCAGTAGTCATGAATGGATGTGAAAGTTGGACCATAAAGAAGGCTGAGCGCTGAAAAATTAATGCTTTTAAATTGCAGTGCTGGAGAAGACTCTTGAGAGTCCCTTGGACGGTAAGAATATCAAACCAGTCAATCCTAAGGGAAGTCAACCCTGAATACTCACTGGTAAGACTGATGTTGAAAATGAAACTCCAATACTTTGGCCACCTGATAACAAATAGACAATTCATTGGAAAAGACCTTGATGCTGGTAAAAGGAGAAGAGCGGGACACAGGATGAGATGGTTGGATCGTATCACTGATTCAATGGACATGAACTTGGGAAAACTCTGGGAGACTGTGAGGGACAGGGAGGCCTGGCATGCTGCAGTCCACGGGGTCACAAAGAGTGAGACATGACTTAGAGACTGAACAACAACACAACATTAAACCATAATGGAAAGGAATATGAAAAAGAATATATATACACATGCATAACAATGACTGCTGCACAGCGAAAATTGCTGCTGCTGCTGCTGCTAAGTCGCTTCAGTCGTGCCGACTCTGTGCGACCCCAGAGATGGCAGCCCACCAGGCTCCCCCGTCCTTGGGATTCTCCAGGCAAGAACACTGGAGTGGGTTGCCATTTCCTTTTCCAATGCATGAAAGTGAAAAGTGAAAGTGAAGTGGCTCAGTCGTGTTTGACTCTTTGTGACCCCATGGACTGCAGCCTACCAGGCTCCTCTGTCCATGGGATTTTCCAGGCAAGAGTACTGGAGTGGGGTGCCATTGCCTTCTCCACAGCAAAAATCAACACAACATATATCAATTATACTTCAATAAAATAAATTAAATAAAATATTGTTGAAATAAATACAGTTTATCTGTATTAGTTTCTTAAGGTTGTCATAATAAAGGATGACAAACTTTACGGAAACAAGAGAAATATATCCTCTCACAATCTGGAGGCCAGGAGTCTGACCTCAAGTTGTGACAAAGTCAAGTCCCCCTTTGGAGTATCTAGAGGAGTTTCCTGCCTTGCCCCTCCCAGCTTCTTGTAGCCCTAGTTGGCCCTTGGCTTGAGGCAGCACAGCTCCCATCTTCAACACCCCCTTTCCCTCTGTGTCTTCACATAGTCTCTCCTTCTCTGTGTCTTGCTTTGGGTCCTCAGTCGCTCAGTCATGTCCGACTCTTTGAGACCCCATGGACTGTAGCCCACCAGGCTCCTCTGTCATGGGATTCTCCAGAGAAGAATACTGGAGTAGGTTGCCATGACGTCCTCCAGGGGATCTTTCTGACTGAGAGATCAAGTCCAAGTCTCCTGCGTTGACAGACAGATTCTCTACCAATGAGCCACTCAGGAAGGCCTTTCTCTGTGTCTTACTTCTTCTTATGAGAACATCAGTCTTACAGAAGTAGGGCCCTCCTCCTACGCCAGGATGACTTCATCTTAACTAATTATACCTGAGATTATTCTGTTTCCAAATAAGTCGCAATCTATGATGCTGGGGATTAGGACTTCAACATATCTTTCACAAGTACACAATTCAGTCCAGGAAGACCATTTATTCTTCCAAAGAGAATATCTTTCAACAAGCTTGGGTTATGTTGTCTTAGAGCCACTGGGATTTGTTTTCTCTGGAGTATTTTAGATGCCAGGGTTTCAGTTTTCATTAAGCAATGCTATAAGAAATGGCTTAAAGAGAGACACAGTTGTATTTACTAATCAAAGTCAGCAGGAACACTGCCCCATTTGATTTTTTTTTTCGGAACTCAGTGTGACAAAATATTTCCATCTCACTGACTTATTTGTTTCCTTTTAGAGTCAATGGGAATCATATATTTAACTATGTGGATTCTTTTTTTCTTGCTTTGATTGTCAGGAAACTTAAAGATTTGGTCATAACTTAATTTTAATAACTTTGTAGGATGCTGCATCTGCCTATCTGTATTTTTATTTCTCCTCTGGTGTTAATATTTTATTTACATTTGGATGTTAAATAATTTTTAAAATTACTTTTTATATTATTACAAGTTACTTGAATACTTTGTTTAAAAATGTAGGTAATAGGTAGAAAAAAAATAAATTCCCCTTTATCTCTCTCTGCCTCTCTTTCTTTGTCATCCACAGTAGATTTCCCTGTTGTTCAGCTGATCCATCACTGAAAGGTTAATCAAAGATTATAAGCCATCAACATTCTATATTCCAGTTTACTTTTTAAGTGGATGATTCACAGGTAAACAGGGAGAGAGGGGAAGACAATGACTCACTTTATTTTTGAGCAATAATTTAGATCTCACTGACTTCATTCAAAGATTTTTTTGAAAGCCCCCCAAAATAGCATCAGACGTATCACTGAATATCACACTAAAAACACCAAGAAGTAAACTTGAACTGAAGAAAATTGAACTTGGAGGATAAGTTACTGAAAAAAAATCACAGAGAATTTAGCAGAATATGATTTGGAAAGAAAGTAATCACCAGTAAGATGAAAGATGTGGACGACAGTGGAGAACTGACATATGAATGACTCTTGTCTTTGGAGATGTGAATGAATAAATGGAACTGTAAAAATTTACATAATAGAAGAGTTTTCTGAAATAAAGGAGATCTTGAAATTACACTTTGAAAAGGCTCACCACATTCCAAGAAAATTTAATAAAAGCTTTTTTCTAAAACTTCAAGGATTGAAGAAAAAATCCTACAGCAATCTAGGCAGAGGGAAAAAGGTCGCCTTCAAAAAAAAGAGAAATCATATGCTTAGAAGAAAAAATGTAGAAAACATATACCAAACATTTAATATAAATTACTCTATAAATGGATTTATTGGAAATTTTTACTTTCTATTATTAATTTCTGATTGTTTTAATTTTTACCACATAGTTTGTTTTCATAATGAATAAAAATTTTAAGACTCTTGTTTTTGGAGATGTGAATGAATAAATGGAACTGTAAAAATTTACATAATAGAAGAGTTTTCTGAAATAAAGGAGATCTTGAAATTACACTTTGAAAAGGCTCACCACATTCCAAGAAAATTTAATAAAAGCTTTTTTCTAAAACTTCAAGGATTGAAGAAAAAATCCTACAGTAATCTAGGCAGAGGGAAAAAGGTCACCTTCAAAAAAAAGAGAAATCATATGCTTAGAAGAAAAAATGTAGAAAACACATACCAAACATTTAATATAAATTACTCTATAAATGGATTTATTGGGAATTTTTACTTTCTATTATTAATTTCTGATTGTTTTAATTTTTACCACATAGTTTGTTTTCATAATGAATAAAAATTTTAAACATTTCTTTCTTTTGACTCTTTCTGATTAATCTCATTGTCTTTCTTTCCTTTCTTAGGGGAAGAACTGTTCCATCTTCCTTCCAAGAATAAACATCTCATAGTTCCATCCTCTGTGGAATATTAGTCTATTGATTATCCCCTCTGTTCTGAATTTCCATGTTTCTGGTTCTAGCAGCTTCTTCACTTCACTCTATAAACACAGTTGTCTCCTGTCCCTAAGCCTAGAGCAGACTCCCGGTTCCCACCTGAAGTCTCATTACGACAAGGCTCCAAACATCCCCTAATCTGTCTCCATCTTCCAGCTTCCCCAATCCCTGAGACTCTTCTAGTGTCCTGGAATTCATGAGTCCTCACTCACATCACTTTTCATTGCTACCACTGTGGTTCAAACCACTATTATTTCTTGCCTCCATTATTGCAATAGCTTCTGGCCTATTCACCATTGTTCTGTGATTTATCCTAGAGAGAGAAGCCAGAGTAACCCTTTAAAAAATATGCCTGACCATATTATTGTTCCACCCAAAAGTCTACAGTAGCTTCCCATTCCATTCAGCATGAAAAGCAAAGGGCTTGCAAAGTCCTCCACCCTACATCCTCTGTTCCAACTCAGTGGTCATCCTCAGTTCTCCTGCTTCTCACCCACAACTCTCTCTAACCCAGCTACACTGGCATCCTTGCTATGTCTTGAAAACTCCAGACACATACTCACCCTGTTGTTCAGTCACTCAGTCCTGTCTGACTCTGCAACCCCATGGACGGCAGATCGCCAGGCCTCCCTATCCCTCACAATCTCCTGAAGTCTGCTCAAACTCATGTCCATTGAGTCAGTGATGCCATCCAACCATCTCATCCTTTGTTGTTGCCCCTTCTCCTCCTGCCTTCAATCTTTCCCAGCATCAGGGTCTTTTCAAATGAGTTGGCTCTTCGCATCAGGTGGGCCAAAGTATTGGAGTTTCAGCTTCAGCATCAGTCCTTCCAATGAATATTTAGGACTGATTTTCTTTAGGATGGACTGGTTTGAGCTCCTTGTAGTCCAACGGACCCTCAAGAGCCTTCTCCAGCATCACGGTTCAAAAGTATCAATTATTCGGTGCTCAGCTTTCTTTATGATCAAACTCTCACATCAATACATGACTACTGGAAAAACCATAGCTTTGACTAGATGGACCTTTCTTGGCAAAGTAATGTCTCTGCTTTTTAATATGCTGTCTAGGTTTGTCATAGTTTTTCTTCCAAGGAGCAAGTGTCTTTTAATTTCATGGTTGCAGTCACCATCTACAGTTATTTCGGAGCCCAAGAAAATTAAGTCTGTCACTGTCTCCATTGTTTCCCCATTTATCTGTGTGAAGTAATAGGACCAGATGTCATGATCTTGGTTTTTTTTAATGTTTTCTAAAGATTTTTAGTTTTTTAAACCAGTTTTTTCACTCTCCTCTTTCACCTTCATCAAGAGACTCTTTGGTTCCTCTTCTCTTTCTGCCATAAGACTGGTAACATCTGCATATCTGAAGTTATTGACAGTTCTCTCAGCAATCTTGATTCCAGCTTGTGCTTCATCCAGCCCTACATTTCACATGACGTACTCTACAATTGCAGTCACCATCTACAGTTATTTCGGAGCCCAAGAAAATTAAGTCTGTCACTGTCTCCATTGTTTCCCCATTTATCTGTGTGAAGTAATAGGACCAGATGTCATGATCTTGGTTTTTTTTAATGTTTTCTAAAGATTTTTAGTTTTTTAAACCAGTTTTTTCACTCTCCTCTTTCACCTTCATCAAGAGACTCTTTGGTTCCTCTTCTCTTTCTGCCATAAGACTGGTAACATCTGCATATCTGAAGTTATTGACAGTTCTCTCAGCAATCTTGATTCCAGCTTGTGCTTCATCCAGCCCTACATTTCACATGACGTACTCTACATAAAAATTAAGCAAGCAGGGTGACAGTATACAGCCTGATGTTCTCCTTTCCCAATTTTGCACCAGTCTGTTGTTCCATGTCCAGTTCTAGCTGTTGCTTCTTGACCTGCATACAGGTTTCGCAGGAGGCAGGAAAGGTGGTCTAGTATTCCTATCTTTATGCCTAAGTCTTCTCTCTCCCTGAAATATTTTTCTATCAAAAATCCACAAGGCCACTCTTTTACCAATGCCCATTCTTCCTTTGAAAGTCACCTTCTTAATAAAATTTACTATACTTAACATTTCAACCCACACTCTCTCCTGTATTCTCAGTCTCCTTTGTGTGTGTCCATGCTAGGTCACTTCAGTCATGTCTGACTCTGCGACTCTAAGGACTGTAGCCCACGGGGCTCCTCTGTCCATGGGATTCTCCAGGCAAGAATACTGGAGTGGGTTTCCATGCTCTTCTCCCGGGGATCTTCCAGACCCAGGGATTGAACCCAAGTCTCTTATGTCTCCTACAATGGCAGGTGGATTCTTTACCACTAGAGCCACCTGGGAAGCCCCAAGCTCCTTTATCCTGCTCATTTTTAAAAAACATTTGTCACTTTCTAATATATAGAATTTACTTATTTAGTTATATTTATCAATTTTTGTCTGTCTCTCCTCCACACACATTAGAATGTAAGCTCCACAAGGCAGTAAACTTTTTATGTTTTATTTATTGATGTATCTCAAGTATCTATTAATAGGATGATGCCTAGTACATAGCAGTCACTCAAAAGAAATCTGTTGACTGAAAAAAATGGTTCACAGCCTTGTCAAACCTAATGCACCCTTTAACAAGAAATATGGGTTAATATCCTCTAACATTGTGAAGGGGAAGTCATAAGCTACCCACACATGTAATTTTTAAAAAATTCAAATACTGCTGCTACTGCTGCTGCTGCTAAGTCACTTCAGTCGTGTCCGACTCTGTGCGACCCCATAGACGGCAGCCCACCAGGCTCCCCCGTCCCTGGGATTCTCCAGACAAGAACACTGGAGTGGGTTGCCATTTCCTTCTCCAATGCATGAAAGTGAAAAGTGAAAGGGAAGTCGCTCAGTCGTGTCCGACTCTTAGCGACCCCATGGACCGCAGCCTACCAGGCTCCTCCACCCATGAGATTTTCCAGGCAAAAGAACTGGAGTGGGTTGCCATTGCCTTCTCAGGAAAATATAAACATGTGATTCAATGTGGAACTGCTCAGGTATCCCTAAACTAAAAGAATCAATGAAGCAGTCAGATGCTTGCATCCATCTGTAGAATCATCATGAAATGGATAGCACAAAATGAACTGTATTGCTGATTTTAAGTCCAGGAATGGCATTGTCATTTCACTATGTGAAAAACAGTTTATGTTTATATATAAAATAGATTCTAGACTCACATAAATATAAACAGCTTTTTCATCTACACGAATGAGCAGCAAGACAATCAATTCACACAGGATGTGGGACCATTCTTTGCTGAGCAGGACTGTCCTGGGCATTGCAAGATATACAGTGTCATTGTCCCAACCAACGACCTTCCAGTAGTTCTCTACCTACAATCATTGGAACAAGCCAAATCACTCTGGTGAATTTCCAAACCAACTCCTGGAGGTACTTTCATCCCAAGGATCTTGATCTGTAAGTCCAGCGGCCTTTGACAAGCTCCTCCTCACTTCTCTTTCCTTCATCTTTCCCTTTCCCCTCCCCCAGTTCCTGCCTGGTGTCACAGTCTCACTCCTCCCCTCCCCCTGCCCTCCTCTGCTGACCTTTTTCCTCTCCACATGATCTTCACCTAAGTCTCAGAGTTCTGTTTCTACTCATGGTATCCAAAGTCACACTTCCAACTGCCACTTTGTCACTGAGACACAGAAAGCCTCCAGTTATAGGTGTCCAAAATTAGTCGCCTTCTTCCGAAACCTGTTATTCCATCAGTTGTACCTATTTATGTGAATGACATCATCCACTTAATCTAGAAAGGACAACCATCTTTGTTTCCTACTCCTCACTCTTGAATCCAGTTGATTGTACCATTCTGTCCATTTGCCCCCTGAGGTGTCTCATATTTGCTTCTTTTTTTTAATCACTAGTTCAAACTCTCATCACCTATAACTTAGAATATTGTCACAGCCTCCTAACTAGTACTTCTACACCAATTTATCTTTTGATACATTCACAAAAGGAGTTTCTCCAGACACTATTAATATCTATTAATAATATTATTTATACTTAGCTTTAGGAACTTACTTGGCAGCTCAGTGGTAAAGAATTAGCCTGCAATGCAGGAGATGTGAGTCAGGAAGATTCCCTGGAGTAGGAAATGGCAACCCGCTCCAGTATTCTTGCCTGGAAAGTTCCATGGACAGAGGAGACTGACCAGCTACAGTTCATGGGGACACAAAGAGTTGGACAGGGCTGAGCAACTAAGCATGCGTACACACACACACACACACACACAGAGTACTTGGCATATTATAAGCATTCAATTATAATGTTTAATTGAGTGTTCATTATATGCCAGGCATTATACTAAATGCTTCTCACTTTTAGTCTGTACAGCCACATGACAAGATAGGAATGATTCATTATTCATAGTAAGAATTATTATTATTTAAAGATGAAAAAGAAGTTTGGGGAGGTTAAACAACTTACTAAGGTCACAGAACTAGCTCCAAAGGGGCAACAGCAAGATTCTAGGTCTATCTGGCTTCTAAAAAATCCCTGATTTTGCTTTTTTTTTTTTTTCTTTTCCTTTTAATTTTTTGGATACAACTTTCTCATATTGTCTTTAGCCTAATCACTACCTCCTATTCAGTCTCTGCATCTGCGCCACCTGCCTTTTCCTTCCCCTTCCATTCTTCCAATCCATAGGTTCTTCTTTTGGTTTCACTTATTTCCATATTTAGTAGATTTATTATCAGCTCTTTCAAGGAAGTCCTTCACAGCAGGCTCCCCTCTTTCACTGCGCCCACCACATCCGACACAGCCCTCCTCCCTACGCTCTCTTCCCAGCTGCTAAGAAAAGGGGTGGAGAAAAAAACGAAT
>SJXQ01006203.1:117959-179019 GCA_006408695.1 Aepyceros melampus
GGGGGACCCCCAACCTCCGGAAGTGCGAATACAAAAGACCCCTTGCATTTTTTAGCTTTCCTCCGCGTATCTGTGTTGCTTTCTGGTTCTAATAAAATGAACTAAGTCAGTAAAAAGTGCTTTGTAAACGGTAAAGGGCTCTCCAAATGTGATGGGCAATTATTCACTCTCCCTTTGCACGCCCAGGCTTCAACTGAGTGAACCACACAATAGGTGTTCCCAGCAGAGGATGCCACTTGCATGTTTGGGTGAAAGGAGTAACGCTCTAATGTGGACTTGGCCCGAGGAAATCTCTGCTTGTCATAACTGCCAACCCCCAGCTCAAAACTTCATCAGAATTGCCACGTGCGAATAAGACAGGAAGAAAATGGTATTAGCCTGAAAACTCCCTGTTAAAAAACCTCTCTCGGAGTGTTTCACACCTCCAGCTCCCAGGAAGTTTTAAGTTTTTGTAAATGTCCTCCCTTTACCTTCTCAGCGCCCCGGCCCCATCTCTTCCCTCCCGGGCCTCTCCGCTTCCTCGCCGACCCAGCCCTCGGACCCTCGCCCCGAGGGCGGAGACTACAAGTCCCGGCGTGCCCCGCGCGCCCGGCCGGGTGCACTGGGGCTGGGCGCGTGGCGGCCGGCGAGCTCTGCACCGGGGAAAGCCTCCCGGCGCTGGCCATGCGGGGAGGTAAGTGATCGCTCGTGCTACGAGGGCACTGGGAATGCGCCCGTCCTACCCCCCCCTGTCCAGGATGGAAGGAAACGAAGAAAGCCACGAGAAAAACTGCCCTGCCCTCCCTCGTCTCTGCTGTGTGTCCGGTGCTCCTGCAGCTTGTTGTACCCCCCGAGTGTGTTATCTGTCACCCCGGAGTGGAAGTGGGGGCAGAAGCGTGCCCGGCCCCGTGGAGCGCTGCGGCTCCCCGGGGGCTGCAGGGCGGAGCTAGCAGGAGGGGACCTGAGATGGCAAGGCTCGGCTGGGCGCTTACCGAGCGCCACACCTCCCTACTCCCTTTCCAAATACGAGTTCCCCTGGGGAGCTCCCAGTCCCAAAGACAAACGATCTCTTCTTGAAAATCTTAGCCAGAAACTTTCCCCTCTGTCACCAGTGCCACAAGCGAGTCGTTCGGCTGTCGGACGTGACCGCTGATTCAGAGTCTCTCCGGCATCCCCTCTCCTGCCCTATGTTCTGCCCCCACCGCCCCCTCTCCAGGCCCTCCTCAGTTTCCCCTAGAGACCCTCTAGGGCCCTGCTGAGCTCGGCCCTGCCCTTCGGCGACTTCTTGAGATGACTTCTGCAGCGCTGTGTACCCAGGTCTGCGCTCTGAGATCCGGGCTGGAGACGCCTGCGGGCGGATGGTTCCCCCGGGAGGGTGCTTTCTCACTGGGGGATGAGAGATCAATAAAAGAAGCCGATTGAGACACCCGTTTCCCATCCTTCCTGACCCATCTCCCTTCCCATCTAAGCCCATTTCCAAGTGTCCCCGAAAGTACAGCTCTGGAATCTCAGCATGAGGACCTCTGAAGTTACTTTAGCACATCCCATGATATCCTGGATTAGAGGGTCTTGTTGGTTTGTATCTCTCTCACTCCTCTTACACACACAGACACAAACACAATGCTTACTGCACATTCTGCAAACACACGGATACCACGACACTACGCACACCACAAACACACACCTATACCACAGATACAACACCCACACATATTACACAGCATACGCTTATCACACATACTGCATTTATGCTATGCCCTACACACACACCAGGCACCACACTACACACAAATGCACTTAATTTTTATTAGCAGAGAAGAGGGTTAATATCCCTTTGTTGGAGGGAGTGAGGAGGAAGTGGTTGAGTACTAGTATAGATGCTTATACCCACAAATGTCAGTTTACTCCAAAATTAGAAATTAGCTGATGAATGAAACCTCCTGTTGTCAGGATATGTGGCTCATTTTTTATAAAATAGGGTTGATTTTTCACAACACCTTCTGAAACCCACACCCTTGTCTAACAGGCAAATTTTGATCACAACAGGCAAGACAGTAAGTGATGCCCTTTTCTATACGTAGGAAGAAATTCTTGGAGAAATAGAATCCTTTCTCCTGTGAGGGTGTCTGAGAGTCAGTATAACTACACTTGCTTTGCCTCTCTTTCAAGAGTGGTGGGTGAACCTAATGTTGTTCTAAGCAGTGCCATGACAGTGCCCTCAGGGTACTCTCTTCTCTATCCCTTGCCCCCAGGACTCATAGCCCAGCCCCCTTTCATTTCAATTTAGTTGGAAAACAGTTTAGACACCTCAGATCAAGTTCAAAAGCATTATGGAATCTGTTGGTGAAAGAGTCCTCTGTCTCCAGAAGAGTTCATCATTTTGATCATTGGCAATAAAACAAACCAAGCGAAAAAACCACTTGTTTGAGCTGTGCTCAAAAAATAGTACTCAAAAATAAAAGAATATTTAGAAGTCTTCCCTAAATTATTATTATTTGCTCTTTCAAGAGGGCAATGGCAAAGATGTGCAGAGAAAGCATTTGAAATTCTCAGCGATGATCTTCCAAGAAGTTGAAAATTTCTAATACCATTCCTGCAATAAGTAAGGGGAAGAAAATTGACTTTGAAATTCAGATTGCAAATTTAGATCATAGTTGCTGATTTTCTAGTACCTTTAAAAATTGCTAAAGAAAAGAGAGACCAGCAGCTTTCTCCTCAATTCTGCTCAGTCTATACAGTATTACAGCAGGAAATGACTTTTTCTAGGATCTTTCTGCCCTACCTTGAGAGGTTTTGTTGACATCTTGACCAAAAAGTGTGCAAATATTGATTGTTTATTTCAATGACAACCGTTTACGTTTCTAGTTATATACAGTGTGTTTGTGGAATGGGAATGTTTCCCTTGAGCAGTAGTTCCCAGTCAAGTAAGAGAACTGTAAGATTGATCAGGGTAACTTAATCAAAAGATCATGCCTGGCCTTTATTCTACCTTCCCCTTTCCTGAACTGGGACTTAGGATGGTGAAAGATACTATGAATTTTGGGGGTTGGCACAAATCTTCTTTTTCATATGTAATTAATATAGTAGCAGGTGCTCATAGAAAAGAAATGCTGAATTTGTTGAATTATGCTCTTTACGCAACTGGGGAAATCTGGTAAAATGAAACCTCTCAGACTAATTGTTTTGTTTCGTAGAATAAATTTGTTTTATTTTGAGTTTTTGGCTGACTTCATCTGGTAGGATGAATGCCAAAATTAAAGAATGTGGGCGTTCTCAGGCGATCTGGTCATCTCCTTTGCATCCTCTCTGAAATATGTTACTTCCTGCATAATGAAGTAAAAGGATTTTCTGCTGGGCAGTGCTTTCCTTATTCTCACAAAGAGCTTGAAAGCCAGCCCTGGGAACTTTGTCAGCAAAAGAGTAACACAGGACTGCAGCTTCTGGGTGTTCACTGAATATAGCCCATAGGCACTGGACTTTCTCTTATTTTTTCTCCCACAAGGAAGAAAAAAGATAGTTTGACACATGGCATTCATGCTCAAAACAGCAAAGACATATGATGCAGAAACAAGGAAGGGGAGGGAGAAAATAACAGCCTCTTGATACAGTTTGTTTTCCTTTGATCAAGACAGGTGCAGGGAGAATTCTGCAGCTTGGGGACTTGTGATTCATTCACTTCCACTAATTGTGTTGAAGGTAGTTAGCAAAAGTGAACAGGCACACTGTAGCTTTAAAAAGTCAGCCATGAACCAGAAGGCAGTTGGTGCAGCTTGTGTGTGATTCCTAACGTCATGTTGGCTGAGAGCCAGCCTGGTTTTATTTCACTGTGTCAAATTGTACCTCCTTATTGAATTCCTTTGCCAGCCTACTTTGTGAAAGAAAACATTGGGGTTTCTTTGGCTGTTCTTGATAAGCCTATAAAAAATGACATGTTTTAGTTGCTTCTAGGTAGGTTTTCTTTTTACTTTTCCACAAGAAAAGAAAATAATAATAATAAGACTATGTAGTGTGGTGTTGCAGAGTATCATTGTGTGTTTTGTTTTGTTTTGTTTCTGAGATGCTTAGAAAATGGTGAATGTGTAACAGTTTCCAACTGAAGTGAAATCATTCTTTTGGCGTGTAGCAAGCAGCACTATCTTCTGTCTACTCTAACGGTGTGTGGATGTGTTAATGTCTAGATGTATATGAAATGCTGGATTTCTCTATGAATGATCTAAGTGGTTCGGGACTGGAAGTTTGTGTGTGTGTGTGCGTGTATGTCAGCAGTGAAGATTATCCCACACTTACAGTATTATTTGTTAATCATCTACTTCTGTAACAGTGATAAAATCTTGTGAATATGCTAAATGGTGCACTTGTCATGTCAGAGTAATCCCTAGGGAAGAAGTGCCGAAGTATAAAGTGATTTGAGAGGAAATGTATTTAATTTATGGCTTCAGCTGTAGAACAAGAAGCACGTTTCAGAACTAGTTTTTGGTTTTTTTTTTTTTCCAGCAGTTTTGTTCGTAGCTTTTTCATCTTGCTAATTGCATATTAATTGTAGAGGGATTTTATTTTTTCTGTGTTCTTCCTACTAAACAAAAAGACGAAGTGATGGATGCTACTCTGTCTCCTTGAATGTTTTGATGATTTTTACATAAATCTAATGAGCTGCCTACCTTCTCTCTCACACACAAACACACACACACACACACACACACACACACACCCAGCAGCACCTTTCTGTATTAAGGGCTATCTGACATTTTCCTGAGCTTCCAGCTTTACCAGAGCATGGCCATCTCACAGACAGGTTTTTAAGGTTTTCATTGAGAATATATGAGGTAGGGGAATATTTGCTGACAAAAGCTTTAAGTGCTCTTTTGCATCGCAGTGAAAAAATAGAGGAGAAGTGGGAATGGACAGAAAAAAAAATACAGTAAGAAAAAAAGAAATCACAGCCCGAGGTGGAAAGGGGAGGAAAAGGGGGATTGTTTTTGTCGACTTTGACTCATTTATGAGTTGCAGTGTCTTAAGTGAGAGCTTGGCACTGGGAGAAGCTGTGCCAGTTCACACAGCACTTGTTTTGAACAAGGATTCAATTTCATTTGCAAATGCTTATTGTCGAGGCAGGGAGTGCCAGCACAGATGAAAGCACCCCAATCTGTCTCCTCCAATTCTTTAGGTTTAATCACATCTCTCCAATCGCTGAGGGAACTGGAGATTTAAGCAAACATATACGTGAATTGGTGTGAGGCTGTAAAAGGACCATTATGTTTCCGATTCAGAATATATCTTCTTCTCTCACTTTCAAAGAATTAAACACAAGCTTTTCTCCCTTATTGATTAGTTGCTGAAGTAAAGGAACCCTGCAGCCTCCCCATGCTATCTGTTGACATGGAAAACAAGGAAAATGGCTCTGTCGGTGTAAAAAAGTAAGTGAAACTGGCTTGTGAGTTCTGCTTCTGCAAACAACAGAGGGACTTGGGTTCTATTTTTATACTTCTTGCTTATCTACTACAATACACTGTGGGGGTTGTCTTGGTTGATTAGTCTACACTGGAGACCAGCTTCCCCTCTCCCCCCAGCCTCAATTGCCTTTTTCTGTATTCCACTTCTAAGAGATGACTCAGACATCAAAGTGCATAAAGGGTTAGTGTATCAGGCTTTAAAACAGGGAAGGTTGAAGATTCCAGCCCTGAATTCTGAATATTGAAACAAAAACACAGAGCAAACATAGACTCTGCCTCCCAAGTCCATAGGCTACAATGGGTATGGGGGGGGCGGTATGTGTGTGTGTGTGTGTGTGCGCGCGCGCGTGCTTGCGTGAGGGGGAACAAAAAAGAGAGACTGAGTCTTTTTTGAATAAAACCACCCATCTCAAAAATGAAAGCTATAGGAAGGGAAGGGAAAAAGTGTCAGTAAGAATACTAAGTTTAACAACTTCTCTGTCCTCATTTTATAAACTGTTTCTTGAATGTGAAACATTTCTGTATATACCAGTCTCTTTTTTACATCTGCTCTTAGAGTTGAAACATCTGATTATATTTATTGTGAGTTATATGCTTGATACTTTTAAATGGGAAAATTTAGTCGCATTATGAAACATGCTACATATTTTAGACATAAAATATCTGTAAGTATATGAAAAAATATTTATTCTAGGAGTTGTATTTTGGCTCTAACCACATTGCTTACAAGGAAGAAGTATGCTCCAAGACAGTATTGTCTGTTTCATTTTTTCCCTGTCATTTTAGTTTAAAATCTCCTTCAACTTGAGCTTTGGAGAAGCTAATGTACTCTGTAGAAGCTGTGATAACTAAATGAAAAAATAGTATGCTATACATGTTTATGAATAGAAGATGTCTTTTATATTAAAGTTACATTAAACTTAATAAAATCTGCTTTAAAATTTTCTCCTGTAATTTATGTATCAATGCCATGCTTCCATGCTTGATCCCATGTTTGAAGTTTGGGGAAAGTAGATGGAGGAGGAATGAAAGAAACAGATGCTTTTTTTAATGTGTTGGTTAGACCAACTGCTTCCAATAGTACCCTGAGCAGTGTTGAAAATGTCCTACACAGATACTGTCCACCATGGTAGCCACGAGCTGCATGTGGCAATTAAAAACTTGAAATGTGACTAATGTAACTGATGAACTGAACTTTTAATTTTATTCATTTTAAATCAATTTAAAAAGTTAAGTCAATTTTAAAAGTTAAGTCAATTTAAGTCAATTTTAAAAGCTTCACTGAAATATGATTGCCATATAATAAACTGCATGTGTTTAAAATATAAAATATGATAAGCTCTGACATTTGTATACACCCATGAAACCATTACCAAAATTAAGATAACAAACATATCCATCATTCCCACAGATTCCTCATAAACCTTTATAATCTCTCCTTCCTGCCCTTCTCTGCCCTCATATTCCCCAGGCAACACTGGTAGTCTCTCATTGAAGATTAGTTTATTTTTCCTAGATTTTTATATAAATGGAATTATTCAGAATATACTTTTTTAGGGGGAGGGAAGGGGTCTGACTTCTTTCTCCCAGAATAATTAATTTAGGATTCGTTTATGTTATAATATGTATCAGTAGTTCATTGATTTTTATTACTAATTAATGTTTTATTGTATGGATATACAACACTTTGTTCATTGTTTGTCCACCCACTTGTTCATAGACTTTTGGATTGTTCCCACTTATTAGGGATTACAACTGAACTGCCTTGGTCACTTGTGTACAGGTGTGTGTGTGAACATATACATTTTTCTTGGATAAGTATCTAGGAGTGAAGTGACGGGCCATATGGTAAGTGAGTGAAGTCGCTCAGTCGTGTCCAACTCTTTGCGACCCCATGGACTGTAGCCCACCAGGCTCCTCTGTCCATGAGATTTTCCAGGCAATAGTACTGGAGTGGATTGCCATTTCCTTCTCCAGCGGATCTTCCCCACCCAGGGATTGAACCTGGGTCTCCCGCATTGTAGACAGACGCTTTACCGTCTGAGCCACCAGGGAAGGCCATGTGATAGATGTATGCTAAACTTTTTAATGAAATTGCCAAACTATTTTCTGAACTAGTTGTGCCATTTTACATTCCCACCAGCAGTGTGTGAGCATTCCAATTGTTCTGTATCCTCAGGAACTTGGTGTGATCAGTCTTCTTCATTTCATTAGGTGTGTTTTGTTTTGTTTTTTAATCTGAAGATTGCTTTGTGTAGTATGACCATTTTAACAACATTAATTCTTCCAATCCAAGAGCACGGTATATCTTTCCATTACTTTGAATCATTTTCAATTTCCTTTATCAATGTTTTACAGTTCTCTCCTTGGTTATTCAGTTCAGTTCAGTTGCTCAGTCATGTCCGACTCTTTGCGACTCCATGAATCGCAGTACACCAGGCCTCCCTGTCCATCACCAACTCCCAGAGTTCACTCAGACTCACGTCCATTGAGTCCGTGATGCCATCCAGCCATCTCATCCTCGGTCGTCCCCTTCTCCTCCTGCCCCCAATCCCTCCCAGCATCAGGGTCTTTTCCAATGAGTCAACTCTTCGCATGAGGTGGCCAAAGTACTGGAGTTTCAGCTTTAGCATCATTCCTTCCAAAGAAATCCCAGGGTTGACCTCCTTCAGAATGGACTGGTTGGATCTCTTTGCAGTCCAAAGGACTCTCAAGAGTCTTCTCCAACACCATTGTTCAAAAGGTTATTAGGTATGGTTTTAATTTTCATTTCTGTAATGACTGAGGATGTTGAGATTTTTTTTTATGTGCTTGTTTTATCTATAGATCTTAAGTATTGTTCAGATCTTTTGTCCATCTTTTATTGGGCTGGTTTTTAGTATATTATTGTGTAGAATTTTTATATATTCAGGATAAAAGTCCTTTGTTATATACATGATTTGAAAATATTTTCTTGTTGTATGTAATTTGTTTTTTCATTTTCTCTACAGTGCCTTTCAAAGTGCAGAAGTTTTAAATTTTGATGAAGTCCAGTTTATAAATTTTTTATTTTATGGATAGTGCTTTTAGTGTCACTTATCTAAGAAATATTTGCCTCGTTCAAGGTCACAAAGATTTTCTCTTATGTTTTCTTAGATTTGGGGCTATAATTTTTGAGTTAATTTTTGTATATGATGTGGAATAAGGATTAAAGTCTTACTGTTGATAGTGGTTTCGGTGGTTGGTTTTTTTGCCTTTGGATATCCAATTGTTCCAGCACCATTTGTTGAACTATCTCTGTAACTTTGTTGAAAAAATAACTGATCATATATCTGTAGCTCTAGTTCTGGACTCTGTTTGATTCCGTTGATATTTTGTATATATTTACGCCAATACAACACTGTTTGGATAACTATACCTTTATGATAAATCTTGAAACCAAGTAGTATTATCCATTCAACTTTGATCTTTTTGGAACTTGTTTTGGCACTCTTAGGTCCTTTGCTTTTCCATATAAATCAGCTTGTAAATTTCTACCAAAAAAAATGCCTGCTGGTCATTTGAGTGGCTTTGCATTGAATTATAGATCAATTTAAGGAGAGTTGACATCTTAACAATATTGTGTCTTCCAACTCATTAACACAGCATTTTGATCCTTTACTTAGGTCCTCTTTAATTTCTCTCAGCAATGTTTCATGGCTTTCAGTGTTCAGGTCTTGCACATATTTTGCCAGATATATCCCTCCATATTTCATATTTTTATACTATTATTAATGGTTGTTGTTGTTTAGTTGCTAAGTCATGTCTGACTCTTCTGTGATCCCATGGACTGTGGCCCACCAGGCTTCTCTGTCCATGAGATTTCCCAAGCAAGAATACTGGAGGAGGTTGCCGTTTCCTTCTTATGAGGTCTTCCCGACCCAGGGATTGAACTTGCATCTCCTGCATTAGCAGCAGATTCTTTAACACTGAGTCACCAGAGAAGCCCCATTATTGATAATGCTTTTTAAATTTAAATTTCTAATTGTTTATTGCTAGTATAAAGAAATATGGTAGTTTTTTTATATTGATCTTGTATCCTATAACCTTGCTAAACTCACTTATTACTTCTAATGGCTTTTTCATAGATTCTATTAGATATTTAACATAGACAGCTATGTCTTGTGAATAAAGACAGTTTTACTTTTTCTTTCCTGCTGTGGATACCTTTCATTCTTTTTCTTACTTTGTTCCACTGAATAAGACCTCCAGTAAAAAGTTGAATAGCAGTGGCGAGATTAGACATCCTAATTTTGTTCCCAATCTGAAGATAAGAAAAACATTTTTACTTTTTTTCTTGTCTTTCTTTTCAGCCTGCTTTTAAAATTTTCTCCATGTCATTGATTTTTGAGCAATTTGATTATGAGATTCAATGTAGTTTTATTCATCTTTCTTGTGTTTAAAGTTTGTTTTTTGGGAGGAGGATTCTAGGGGTTTAGTTTTCATCAAGTTTGGAAATTTCTTTTCTTTTTAATTTTATTTTTTTCTTTTTATTTTAATTGGAGGCTAATTACTTTACAATATTGTGGTGATTTTGCCATACATTCACATGAATCAGCCATGGGTGTACATGTGTTCCCCATCCTGACCCTCCCTCCCACCTCCCTCCCCATCCCATTTCTCAGTCATCCCAGTGCACCAGCCCTGAGCACCCTGTCTCATGCATCGAACCTGGTCTGGCGATCTATTTCACATATGATAATATACATGTTTCAATGCTATTCTCTCAAATCATCCCACTCTTACCTTCTCTCACAGAGTCCAACAGTCTGTTCTTTACATCTGTGTCTCTTTTGCTGTCTCGCATATAGGGTCATTGTTATCATCTTTCTAAATTCCATATATATGCATTAATATACTGTATTGGTGTTTTTCTTTCTGGCTTATTTGCTCTGTATAATAGGCTCCAGTTTCATCCACCTCATTAGAACTGATTCAAATGCATTCTTTTTAATAGCTGAGTGATATTCCATTGTGTATATGTACCACAGCTTTCTTATCCATTCA
This sequence comes from Aepyceros melampus, assembly GCA_006408695.1. Lineage (NCBI taxonomy): Eukaryota > Metazoa > Chordata > Mammalia > Artiodactyla > Bovidae > Aepyceros > Aepyceros melampus. The sequence goes on from SJXQ01006203.1 coordinate 128,414, forward strand.
TCTGCTGAAGGACATCTAGGTTGCATCCATGTCCTGGCTATTGTAAATAGTGCTGCAATGAACTTTGGGGTACACATGTCTCTTTCAATTCTGGTGTCCTCAGTGTGTATGCCCAGCAGTGGGATTGCTAGCACAATCCTGTTATTTTCCTGTTATTATTCCTGTTATTTTTTAAACTTTCTTTGGTCCTTCTCTACTTCTCCTTTGGGGACTCCAATTGTAGCTCTAGGTTTATTTGATCACTTGATGTTGCCCCACAATTCACTGATACCCTGTTAACTTTTTTCCAGTCTTTTTTCTATGTTTCATTTTTGGATAGTTTCTATTGCTTTTCCTTCAAGTTCACTAACCTTTTCTTCTGAAACATATAATCTCTTGTTAATCCCACCCAATGCATTTTTCATTTCAAATAAGTTTTCATCTCTAAAATTTCAGCTTGGTCTTTTTAAATCTTTCATGTCTTCACTTTACATATCCTTCCCTCTAGCTTCTGAACATATGAAATATAGTCATAAAATTGTTTCAATGTCCTTGTCTACTAATTCTACCACTTCTCAGTCAGTTTCAGTTGATCGGTTTTTCTTTTCACTATGGGTCATATTTTTCTGCTTCTCTGCATGCTTGGTAATTCTTTATTGAAAGTTAGGTGTTTTGAATTTGGCCTTGTTGAATGTTGAATAATTTTGTATTCCTGTAAATATTCTAGATCTTCGTCCTGGGATGTGCTTAAATTAGTTGGAAACAAGCAATTGATCCTTTTAAGCCTTATTTTATTAATAAGTGTTTTTATTCAGGACTAGAGCTGTATTTACCCTTTTTCTTCCCCCTTTTATTGACATAAGACCCACATTTCTACTCTAACCAATACTCCTGAATGATGTGATATTCCTCTCTGGAAGATGAAACAAGCACTGTTCCCAACTCTGTGTGATCTCTAAGGATTTTTGTCTCTAATTCTTTTTCATGATTCCCCAGCTTATTTCCTCATATGTATGTGATAATCAGTACTGCGCTGGGCACTTGAAGGGAAACCTCTACACATCTCCAGAGTTCTGTCTCTGTAGCTCTCTCCTCTCTGGAACTCTGCACCCGGGCACGGCCTAAAATCTCTCTTCAGGCAGTAAGTGGCTAGGACTACCGTGCTTGTTTCCCATCCTTCAGAGACCACTCTTCTTTATTGCCTGTGTCCAATGCCTTGAGTGCCAGTTTCATACATCTTATCTATTTTTTTAGTTGTTTTAGGGAGAAAGGTAGTTCTGGGCCCCATTACTCCACCGTGATCAGAAATAGCAGTCTCAGTTTATATAGCAAGTGGCTATTGGCTAACCTCTTGGCCAAGATAGAGTTAGATTATAATACTGAATCCCTAAAACATAGAGCCTTAAGGCTATCTCTGAGATCTGCTCAAATTGGGGTCACAGTTGCTTCCATTTTGTTTTCCAGGCATGGAAAATCTAGTTGCTTTATTAGACAATGTACTTCACAAAGGATCATTTCCAAAGAAGCCTAGGATAATGACCTTATTCCCTGGCCATGTGCTACGGCTCAGAGCTTTAGTTTTACAAGGCTATTATTTATGGAGTCCCTTCTCTGTGTCTAGCACTTTGTGTGAGCCTGGTTAATCCTCACAACCATGTTTTGAGGTATGTGCTGTAATTCCCGTTTTATAGTGGAGAAAACCAGAGCTCCAGGAGGTAAGAGGCCTTCTGAGAGTTCATGCTTGGAGAGTTCATGCTTGTAAGTCTTGATGTTGGTATTGGGTTTGGCTCTGAAGCCTGAGCCCTTTCTTCTGCACTGGGGTGGCTAGGTTGTCAAAGGTAGCTTTCAGTCTCTTTCACCAGAGGCACAGCGCTCATTCCCAGGGGGCTAGAGAAGCCTAAGTACCCAAGATTCGTAAATGATGGAAACATTCAATACTATGACATAACTTAACAAAGACAGGACTTCCCTTTTCAAAATGGCATATTTCTTCTAAGTATAAGATATATTAGAAGTCTGTTCTAAGTTACGCTAGGCAGTGTTTCTCTAAGTGAATTTGCATCACTTGGAGGGCATGTTACAATACAGGCAGCTGGGCCACACCTCCAGAGTTTCTGTTCGGTGCATCCCAAGGGCCTGGAAACTTGTGTTTTAATATGTTCTCTGGTAATGTGGATGCTAATATCCAGTGGCTTCGGGAAACAACTTGGCATTATTTTCCAGTGTTGAACCATAAAATATTTTATAACTCAACAATTCCGTTTCTGGATATATGCTAGAGCCAGATATATACTAGAAATGACATTTGAGCCAAGAATGTAATTTAACATTTTCTGGTGGTTCTATTTAAACAGATGAAATTAATTTTAATATAGTTTATATTTTACTGAAAATACCCAGGATGTTATCATTTTAAAATGTAATCAATATAGCTCATTATTAATGAGATAGTTTATATTTTTGTGCTAAATTTTATCAGTCCACTATATATTTTACACTTAGAGTATGTCTCAGTTTGGATGCAAAAATTTTATTATAAATATTTGACCTCTATTAGATTTCATAAAATTTGTGATTGAAAAAGTAGAATCACATACCCAAATAACTCTTTAAAGTCTCTATAAATGAATCAAGTACCAAAAATTATTTTCCTTTAATACATTCATGTACATTGACACAACTGGTTCTTCTTTTTTATATACATATTTACTTTTTCTTCATTTATTTGGCTGCACCAGGTCTTAGTTGTGGCATGTGGGCTCTAGTTCCCTGACCAGGGATCGAACCTGGGCCCCCTGCATTAGGAGCAGGGAGTCTTAGCCACTGGACCACCAGGGAAGTTCCTGGTTCTTCTTTTGTAGATTTGATTTGACTTGGAAGCAATAGCATATCAGTTTCAAAACTAAGTTAAATAAATTTGCTGATACTCAAAAAAATAATATTGTTAGCATTAAATTCAAAAGTGTTTTCATAAATTTATAAGACATATAAATTTATCTGATAAATAATTCTTAAAATTTCTCTTAAAATTGATTTATGTTAGAAAGATGTATAAAATTATTTTTATTGTACTCTGAAAAGTTTCAATTTCAACACAAAATTTTGTGCCTCTTTACCTAGGTTACAAATCAGCATTTCCTTTTTTCCCTTTTTCAGGAACTTCAAATTAATCTCATTTACATGTAGTCTGATATATCAATGAGAAAATATAAATTTCTCTGCCATTTTTTGTCTTTAATTATTGAATATTTGGAAAGCATTTTTTGTTTTAATGAAATCTTGAATTGGACTTAATACAATAAGTCTTTGTATATTTCTTCTATGACTTAACAAGTATTGGCAAAGAACACAGATCTTTAAATGTGCTCTATTTCTTTTAAGAGTTCCATTGTTTGGCATTGATCTGTAGCATTTACAAATATTTATAGAATGATTTAACAATGGCATTCTTGACACTTTTCAGGAGTCTGCTTCAAAAAACTGAACACGTGCATCATACAGTAGAATGAAGCAATGAACTATGTCTCCTGTTTTAAAAGTATATTAAAACCAGATTTTTTTAAACTTAGTGTGGCTGAAGTACCATCTACCAGGGTAGGATTTAATTTTTTCAAATCTAGCTGAAGTTATTCTTCAACAAATAGAAAACACTTTAAAATATTTAAATAGGAATTCAATTTTTCAGGCCACAAATTGATAACATTTCTTCTTAAATTTAGAAGTCTTCTGAGATAAAGCAGACTCCAAGTATGAACTTGGCAGTGTCTTTGATGTTATGGGCTTCCCTTGTGACTCAGATGGTAGAGTCTGCCTGCAATGCAGGAAACCCGGGTTTGATCCCTGGGTCAGGAAAATCCCCTGGAGAAGTGAATGGCTACCCACTCCAGTATTCTTGCCTAGAGAAGTCTATGGACAGAGGAGGCTGGCGACAGAGGAGTCAGTTGGGTCACAAATAGTCAGACAGGACTGAATGACTAACGCTTTTCACTTTGATGTTGCACTACTCATCTAAAGCTAAAGAAAAGTAGTTGTGTTTCTCCAAATTTGAACCAATCGATCTTAGATACTGTTAAAAACATCTTACACTCTTTGGGCAATTGTTTGATGGCTTGATTGAAAAATGTCTCACTTTTGATGAACTGCCTTTTTAGTATTTTATCATAATATCCTAAAAACTGATTATAACAACATAGCTATTGAAAAAACTGTGTTCTTTTTTTGTGCTAGAATCCAACTTGCTGGACAAATTTTTGAGCTCAGATTCTATTTAAAATCACTTCAAAATATTTTGTTGGACGTTGAATTTTGATTACAGGTGACTAATGTTATTAGTTCTTTTTGACTGTTGAGAAGCAAGTTACCAAATTCACCATGTCTTTGCTAAAAATGTCTCTTAATATTACCCATTTTTCAAACAGCTTTTTTCCTTTTGCTCTGCTCCAATGAATTGCAATTGCTGTTCATCATGAAATTTCCAACATACTTTGAGTCAGGCTCCTTTTTTCTTTACTGTTCTGAATCTGGTGCTAGTTTCTGCATCTCCTTTTGATTCTGCATCAGTGGTATGCCTCCTTTTTACATTCTAAAATGTATCCATACTTATTTTTAACCAAAATATTTTATTACAATTAAAATAGTAAGATTATTAATTACCAATTACAACATACAAAGAGAGTCTTATAACTTGTGCTGTCTGCATCCAACACATTACAATATCACATGGGTGCATAGAAAAGATCATTTATTCTGAATCAGTGTATAGATGCCAACTAGATTGCCATGTGTTTAAGTGTAAAACTAGAGAAAGAGAGCTGCATCTGATTGAACTTCAAAGTAGTATCTAGGCAATGCAATGGTTAAAGGGAAATGTTATCACACCGAAACAATGAAGTTATGTTGATCAGAATCATAATTTACATTAATTCGAGTTTTTAAATTTAAACTAGTTAAAATGAAAAACCCAATTTCTTAGTTGGATTTTTAATGCTCAACAACCACCTGTGTTTAGAGCTACAATACTGCACAGGTTATAGCCAAAACAAGCTCTTGCACACATGCATGGGGAGAAAGGTTAAATGAATATGAGGTTGGGGAGGATGATTCCCTCAGGTTAGGGATGCAGAGATGGGATGGATATAAGCATTGGCAAGATTATAGTTTTTTTTTTTTTAAGATTATAGATTTTATTTTGCATGGTAGATTCATGGTGATTATTAAGTTTTAAAATAACTAAATAACTAAGAGCTGCTGCTAAGTCACTTCAGTTGTGTCCGACTCTGTGTGATCCCATAGACGGCAGCCCACCAGGCTCCCCCGTCCCTGGGATTCTCCAGGCAAGAACACTGGAGTGGGTTGCCATTTCCTTCTCCAATGCGTGAAAGTGAAAAGTGAAAGGGAAGTCGCTCAGTCGTGTCCGACTCTTCGCGACCCCATGCACTGCAGCCCACCAGGCTCCTCCATCCATGGGATTCTCCAGGCAAGAGTACTGGAGTGGGGTGCCATCGCCATCTTAATAGTTTGGAGTATGTTCTTCTAGACAGTTTCTATGTAGAGCTCTCTGTATCCAGATATATGTGTGCTGTTCTGTGCTGTGCTTAGTCACTCCGTCATATCCGATGCTTTGTGACCCCATGGACTGCAGCCCACCAAGCTCCTCTGTCCGTGAGGACTCTCCAGGATACCACTCCAAGAATACGGAGTGGGTAGCCATTCACTTCTCCAGGGAATCCTCCCGACCCAGGAATCGAACTCAGGTCTCTTGCATTGCAGGCAGATTCTTTACTGTCTGAGGCACCAAGGAAGCCCAATGTATATGAAGGAGACATAAACTGTTATTGAACAAATGGGATCATAATGTTCTCTTTTTTATGGATTTCAGAATCTCAGATTTTGAATTAATCAAAACTTTGGTATATGACACTCTTACTACTGATCTGTGTTTAATCATGTAGAATTTTCAATAAATTATAAAAATTTCTAGGTGTTTCACATATATGTACATATCTATACAACTTACAAGTATACAATGTGAAATTTTTTCCCATTCATTTAGTCTCATTACTCCATTTTTCATCAGTTGGTCTTTTTTCCCTTTTTTCCTTTTCTCCTAGGAGGGAGGAGGAACTAATATTCCCACACACGATAGATGCTTTTAGTAAGTAAGCAGCTTTTCAAGTGGTTTATCTCCCCACCTGGAGAAGGAAATGGCAACCCACTCCAGTATTCTTGCTTGGAGAATCTCATGGACTGAGGAGCCTGGTGGGCTGCAGTCCATGGGGTCACAAAGAGTCGGACACGACTGAGTGACTTTACTTACTTACTTACTTACTTATCTCCCCACCACCACCAACCGCTCACCCCACAGTGGAGAAGCTCTACTGCAATAGAATGCTCACAGCAACAAAGTTTAGCAACCTTCGAAAGAAGCTATTTCTTATTAAAATCATGCCTTTTCTTGCTCATGTATCTCACCATCTTCTTCTGCCTTTGTGTTCAGTTGGTTGTTTTATTACAAAGCAAAGACTAAATTTTGGAACTAACATTTCTTTTATAATTAGCAGAGTGATACTTTTCTTAGTAATGAATGTTGGAAAGTTTTAAATTCACTTTAATATTGAAATACTAACTTTTAAACTTTGAGATATAATTTTCATATAACCTATTAGTTTCAGATATACCACATAATAATTCATTATTCACCATGATAATTCAAATGTTCACCACGATAATTATAATTAACATGAATCATATACAGAGTTAGATTTTTTCTTCTGATAAGAATTTTAAAGGTCTACTATCTTTAACAACTTTTGAATATACAGTGCAGTATTATCAGTTATAGTCACCATGCTGAATGTCACATCCCCATGAATTACTTATTTTATAACTGGAAGTTTGTACGTTTGGACCACTTTCACCCATTTAGTGCTCTGCAACCTCTCCCCCCACCTCTGGCAACCACCAATCTGTTCTCTGTATCTATGGTTTTGGATTTATAGTTTTTTAATATTTTATTTTTAGATTCCACATATAAGTGAGATTATGTATTTGTCTTGTCTGACTTATTTTACTTGCAGAAGGCATTTAAAATGCCCTCACATTCAGTTTATATTGTCAAAAGTGACAAGACTTCCTTTTTATGGCTGAATACTATTCTATTATGTATATATACACCACATTTTATTTTCCAGTGATGGACACTCAGCTTGCTTTCATGTCTTGGCTATTGTAAATAGTGATGTAATGAATGTGGGGGAGCTATATCTTTTTGATTTAGTGCTTTTCTTTCTTTTAGTTAGATACCCAGAAGCAAAATTGCTGAATTGTATGGTAGTTCTGTTTTTAATTTTTTTCAGAAACCTCCCTACTATTTTCCATACTACAATTCTACCAACAATGCATAAGGGTTCCCTTTTCCACATCTTTGCCAACATTTCTTATCTCTTGTTTTTTTTTTTTTTTCAGTAATAGCCATTCTGAAGGGCATAAGATATTTCCTTATTGTTTTGGTTTGCATTTCCCTGATGATTAATGGTGTAGAACATCTTTTCATATACCTGTTGGCCATCTGCATATCTTCTTTGGAAAAAATGTCTATTCAAATCCTCTGCCCATTTTAAAATTTGATTGTTTATTAATATTTATTTTTGCTGTGGAGTTATATGTATTCTTTATGTATTTTGGGTTTGCAAATATTTTCTCCTGTTCAGTAGGTTACCTTTTCACTTTGTTGGTTCTGTTTGCTCTGCAGAAGATTCTTAGTCTAATTTAGTCCCACTTGTTTATTTTTGCTTTTGTTGCCTCTGTTTTTGGAGTCAGATCCAAAAAGAAAAAAAAATCATCCTCAAGACTGATGTCAAAGAGCTTACCACTTAAGTTTTCTTCTACAGGCTTTATGGTTTCAGGCCTTACCTTCAAATCTTTGATCCATTTTGAATTAATTTTTCTGTGTGGTATAAGGTAGTGTTCCAGTTTCATTCTTTTGCATGTCGTTCTCTTGTTTTTCCATCACCATTTATTGAAGAGACTATCTTTTCCCCTTTGTATATTCTTGGCTCATTTTTCATTAATTAATTGCCATTTGTGCATTAATACTAACTTTTGAAATAGCCCTCTCTGAGGACTGTTAACTAATAAATATTAAGCTAATTATTAAATTTAAATAAGTTATCATTCTTAATGTGAATTAGAAGATTAGGAAGTGAATGATAGAAGTAAGATATTAGGATAAAGTTAGAAATTAATATTGGTATTACTAGAATTTCTATTGGTATTGCTAGAATTTTTAGGTAGGGCTTCCCTGGTGGCTCAGATGGTAAAGAATCTGTCTGCAACACATGAGACCCAGGTTCGATCCCTGGGTTGGAAAGATCTCGTGGAGAAGGGCATGGCAACCCACTCCAGTATTCTTGCCTGAAGAATTCCACGGACAGAGGAATTCAGGTGGCCTACAGTCCATATGGTTGCAAAGAGTTGGACACTATTGAGTGACTAACATGCCAAATTTCAAAACTCTGACTTCATTGTAGAATTATTAAAGAGACCTTTCATATAACAAAAATAACAATAGCTACCATTACTTACCTCATTAAAAAAATCCAGCAACCCACACATCAGTCAGGCATCTAATTCTAAGGGAATTAGTCACATCTAGGGTTAAATAAATAACTTCACAGGATATTTATTTATTTGCCTGGAAGTCCTGCCAAATTCCTTAGGGAAGGAGGAAGAGGAAGCTGTTAGAAGTAGTTGTCCATCTGATCACTGGCTTCAGCTTTTGTTCATTTACTTGTATTCCTGTCCTTTTGTGTTGTCAAGTAAATAATCAGCAGTCCTTAGATGTGTGTTCTTTGAAAGCAAGGAGGATATTGCAGCCAGCTTCCTAGGTAGTTCCTGGATGTTCGGTTTCATCCACCTTTCCCAGACCCCACAACCATACTACTTGAGTCTACCTGAACACACTGAGTGAGGGTTTCTGGCACACTGTTCTTTCCAGGGAATAGCAGTCTGGAACAGGGAGTGATCACAATGTAAGATTCCACTCTACTAAACACATGGGAGAATAAAATAAAGCTCCCAAGACATTTAAGTGGCTAAATCCAAATACTTCTTAACAGATAATTACTTAGAAAGAAAGGAAGAAAGGGAAGGAGGGAGAGAGGGAAAGAGGAAGAAAGAAGGAAGAAGAAAAGAGAAAGAGGGGGACAGTGGAGAGGAGAGGGGGAAAGTGAGCCACTAATTCAGACATGCAACATGACCTTTCTAATCAGAATCTGATGTCATAACCCTTCTGTGGATATATTTGGTAGGATAAGTCAGAGTGCTATATGTATGGATTCTTGAATCAGAGAATATGTGGTAGTTGATAGTGATACTTGTAATTGGTAGTTTTATTTTTCTTAATGATGCTAAAATTAATTCCTTAGTATTTTATGGCTGTCTGCTCATTCTGATGTATGATTATCAGTCCACTCGATACCCTAACAAAATACCATAGACTGGATAGCTTAAACATCAGAAACGTACTTCTCACAGTTCTGAGGCTGGGAAGCCCAAGTTCAGGATGCTGGCTGATTCAGTCCTGGAGAAAGCCATCTTCCTGGCTTGTAGGTGGTGCCCTTCTCAGTATGTCCTCAGGTGGACTTTCCTCACTGCATATGTGCAGATCTTACAAGGCCACCAATCCTGTTGGATTAGGACCCCACCCTCATGACCACATTTAACCTTAATTGCCCTGTTTCTGAAAAGCCCTAGCCCACACTGAGGGTTAGGACTTCAGCATAGGAATTTGGGGAGTCTGCTGCTGCTGCTGCTAAGTTGCTTCAGTCGTGTCTGACTCTGTGTGACCCTATAGACGGCAGCCCACCAGGCTCCCCTGTCCTTGGGATTCTCCAGGCAAGAATACTGGAATGGGTTGCCATTTCCTTCTCCAGTGCATGGAAATGAAAGTGAAAGTGAAATTGCTCAGTTGTGTCTGACTCAGAACACTGAGGGTTAGGACTTCAGCATAGGGGGTCAGGGGGACACAATTCAGTCTTAACATATTGTCTTATGATAAAAGTTTGGTTATGTTTGGTTATTCCCTTAAATTAAATGACAACTTGGGTTAAGGATTGAGTCTTTCAATTATACCATTTGTCCATTGTAAATAGCTGCCTTAAGGAAGTATACATTTCAAAAGAGTAAGGATGAGCAAAACTATAGAGTCAGCTAATCATATCGTCATATTTTAAGTGTGATAACAACAAGGAGTTCCTATCAAAGTCAGCAGAATTCACAAACATGCATTATATATCTTCTATACATTAGCAGCTCTAAGGATTGCTGTTTTCTACATAGATTCTGGTGTGCTACTGATATTCCTATGAAGGAAAACCGAGTTTGTCAAAACATTAAAGCCACATTCAGTCCTTTGGAATAGTGACCACTGTGCCTGGCTCAAAGCAGGGAGGGGGAGTTCTGCAGGCCGTCTGCATGCAGTTGTCTTTAATATTATTTACTGGGGTATGAAACATTCCTATGTTTATGTGTGGTGTGAATGTGGGTGTGAATTGTATCTGATAGCAAATAAAATAAAAAAATGCATGGAGTCCTCTTGAGAGGAATGTCTTTACCAGGTCAGAGGTCTTTATTTGTACTAGGAAGTTGAGAACAGGTTGGGGAAAATGCAGCTTTGTTTTCAGAAACATGGAGTGGGGTGTTTGGGAGACATTCCTAGCAGAGGAATGCCAAGGACAGAGTGCCATGTGATTTCAGAGGAAACTCATGAGCCTGAGGGAAGATGTCTCTTGGGAAAGAAATGATGCAGGAAGACTGACCTCTCTGTTCCTGGGACCTGATCCTGGTGTTGCCTGGATTCAGGGCCCCACACACCTAACACAGCTTGACTCACACTGCCCGCCTCCCTCCATCGAGCCATTCCTCTTCTTCCTTAACTGCTCTTTTGTACTAAGGCAGGGAACATGTTAAAACCATTCTTCATCATGCAGCTGACTTTGAGATTTTCCTTTTCACTAGTCTGCAAGTTCCCAAGCCTTATTAAGTGCCAGACTCAGTCGTGAGCAGGTGAAAATTAATTGATGATGGGAATGAAAGATTGATTGGGTTTATTAGGAAGGAGACGTTTAACCAGTATCTATTTTAATAAGTAGAGTTCTAACTCTTAAAACCTGAACAAACAGGGCTTTGAGTAGCATAACCAAAGCTGTGGATATGGGAAGGTCCAGGATGTTGACTGGTTGGATTTCAGTACAAACTTGGAACGGGAAAGAAGCCTGGAAAGTTATGTTTGAATTAAATCCCTGAATGCCAAGCTAAAGAATTTGGAATATACAGAAGAGCTATTTGCTCTTTCAGTGCTTTTGTTGCTTGGGTATGTGGCAGTGAAATGCAGTCAACTCTTACATAGCTGGATATTAAAAAATGAAAAATGTCCTGTCAGGAAACTTTGAATCATCCTTTCTCTTTTTCTGGCTATCTTTAAGCCAGATCCCTACTTGCTAGGATGAAGGGAGAGGGAGAAAAAAAAATAGAGACAAAATGAAAGCTCATTTGGTTGCTTCATCCTTAGCTATACCCATAGGCCAAGAGATCAATGTTGATTTATTATGATCAAAATTATATTGCTTTTAGCCAAAGGCTGTTTTAAGATATGACCAAAGAGTAGGTTAATTTAATTTGAAAAGTAAGTTATAAAGATCAAAATAGTACAAAGTTCAAGTGTGTTTCTGAGTGGAAACACAAGTAACATTGAGAATTAGCTTTATAAAAGGAGTAGCGTGATAAATAAATGTCACCGTAATATATTAACTAGTAGAAAGTAACTTTTGCTCTGAACTTTAAAGATGAAATGCAATTAATAAGTATAATGGGGTTTTGAAATCCCATATGGGCTGTATTTATCCAGAGTTTCCTTCTGGTCTTATCAACCTTCAGAATCTATGAAAGCATAACTACTATAAAATATATACACACTAAATTCCAAGAAAGAGTTTTGAATATTTTCCACCTGTTTCCACTAATAAAATTAAAGGGAAATGGACGCTCTTGCTGCTAGCACTTCAAATTATCATGTGCCAACATGAAAACATTCACCATAAGGTCATAATCTGCATGTATCTGCCAAATTTGTTATTTATTGCATTTCTGTTCTCACAGTTGTGTTTTTTAGCGCTCTCTAAAAGTGAAGTGATTGTTTAATTAAGGGATCATCAGTTCCCAGTGTGAAGTATTCATGCATGGTATGATTTTTATCCATACGTGATGCTCCCAATCATATGCACAGGGACTGAGAGGTGACAGTGTTAAATGGGAACATTGATCTGAATAAGTGACGGGGCTGGAGACAAATTCTACTGTTCATTTCTTGCTAGTCTTTTTTATAATAAGGCAAAAATGCGTATGTGTTTTTTCAAAGTCTCCATGCTTGGAAAAATATTCATGAATTTATCATATTTATATTTACATTATATTCTAGGAAATAGTTTGCTGTGACAATAATAATAAATACCAAATGATAATGGAACTTTCATATCTGCCATCTCATTTCATTAGTGCAAAATTAGCAGCCACAAAGGGAACCACCATCTGGGAGGTGTTTCAAACAGCACCATTTAAATTCCTCCTGGAGTTTGACATGGACATGTTTGTTATAAGAAAAGATGTGAAGAGAATGGCCCATTTAAAAGGGAACAAAGCATCTCAGTTTGACCACAAATAACAGTCCTTGAGGAAACATATGGCTTTCCCAGTGGGGAAAGGTGACGCTTAAATCCGTCCTCTGAAATGTTCTCATCATTTTATCTGGCCTTGGCCCTCTGGTCTCCTGAACCCCCACCATGATGCGGCCTTGGACCACTTCCAGGGTTCTTCTTAATACTGTTGCTGAAACCACTGGACAGGTCCAGCAAAATCATTTATCTTATTCAGCATAAACAACCTAGAAGTGACAATGCGTGCCTGCATGTTTCTGCTTCTGCACACAGTTCTCCTCTCAGGGAGGAACTGAGTGTGTGTTTGAAGCAAGTGATGCCTTTCAGAATTGCATTAAAGATTTTCAAGTATCCTAGTCAAGCAGCATTATCCAGGCCCTCCGGTGCATACATCCTCAGAAGCACCAGTTCACTCCCCTACTTCTAACACTTAGAGTACACTGTTTACATGTCTGCCTCCCCTCACCAGAGTGCCGCTCCTTGAAGGATATGCATGCCTATCCTTGTAACCTGTCTCTAAGCACAGCACTGAGAGGATACTAGGCTTTTAGTAAACATTTATTAGTAAGTATGGGCTGGAAAAAGAATCGATATGGAGACAAACATGTATGGAGTTCAATCCTAGTTTTATATACTATGTGGTTTGGAGTGAGTTCTTAATCTTTCTGAGCTTTAGTTTCCTAAAAATCAGGTCACGGTAGCCAGTTTACAAGGAGCTAGAAGACTGACAATAGGCACTAAGTGAAAAGCGTACTGTAGACTGTAAGTGCCCTCTGGTTGTTAGTCTATTAATGTAACAGAGCTTGGCTGTGTATCAGCTGTACACTCCAGTCCAGCCAGTGCTGGGTGCTGAAGAGACGCAGAGAGGGAGACAGTTTCTCCTTTCAGGATGTGTGTGGTCTAGCACTGTGATTTTTATGTTACTTTGTCTTTTGAGCTAAGCAGCTGTAACGTAGGTGGATTAGACGTTAAATGCATTGTTTGATTTCTCTTCCCCCAGATTCTTCTGTGTGGATCCCCTTGCCCTAAGTAGGAGACTTTCCTCATTACTCTTGCTCTTCATGGTACGCTGCCAGCACTTTTGCAAAGCCTTTGTTCTCTGCTGTGATGCGAGTACTCAAGAATATTTCAGAGCTGAGGAAATGATGATGTCATATCCCAGCAGAATAAGAATCAGGAAAGGCTCCCATCCTAAAATTACAATGTAGCATACTTTGTATGTATGTGTGTGTGTGTGTATATATATATATATATATATATACACACACATAATGTTTGTATGTATAGATGTAGAAACTCTATACAGTCAGCAAAAATAAGACTGGAAGCTGACTGTGGCTCAGATCATGAACTCCTTATTGACAAATTCAGACTTAAATTGAAGAAAGTAGGGAAAACCACTAGACCATTCAGATATGACCTAAATCAAATCCCTTACGATGATACAGTGGAAATGACAAATAGATTCAAGGCATTAGATCTGAAGAACAATGGACGGGGCTCATGACATTGTACCGGAGGCAGTGATCAAGACCATCCCCAAGAAAAAGAAATGCAAAAAGGCAGAATGGTTGTCTGAGGAGGCCTTACAAATAGCTGAGAAAAGAAGAGAAGGTAAAGGCAAAGGAGAAAAGAAAAGATATACCCATCTGAATGCAGAGTTCCAAAGAATAGCAAGGAGAGAGAAGAAAGCCTTCCTCAGCGATCAATGCAAAGAAATAGAGGAAAGCAACAGAATGGGAAAGACTAGAGATCTCTTCAAGAAAATTAGAGATACCAAGGGAACATTTCATACAAAGGTGAGCACACTAAATGACAAAAATGGTATGGACCTAACAGAAGCAGACTATATTAAGAAGAGGTGGCAAGAATACACAGAAGAACTATGCAAAAAAAGTCTTCATGACCCAGATAGCTATGATGGTGTGATCACTCACCTAGAGCCAGTATCCTGGAATGTGAAGTCAAGTGGGCCTTAGGGCATCACTACAAACAAAACTAGTGGAGGTGATGGAATTCCAGTTGAGCTGTTTCAAATCCTAAAAGATGATGCTGTGAAAGTGCTGCACTCTACATGCCAGCAAATCTGAAAACTCAGCAGTAGCCACAGGACTGGAAAAGGTCAGTTTTCATTCCAGTCCCAAAAAAAGGCAATGACAAAGAATGCTCAAACTACCACACAATTCAGCTCATCTCACACACTAGGAAAGTAATGTTCAAAAGTCTCCAAGCCAGGCTTCAACAGTCGGTGAACCGTGAACTTGCAGATATTCAAGCTAGACTTAGAAAAGGCAGAGGAACCAGAGATCAAATTGGCAACATCTATTGGATCATCGAAAAAGCAAGAGAGTTCCAGAAAACCATCTACTTCTGCTTTTATTGACTATGCCAAAGCCTTTGATGTGTGGATCACAAAAAACTGTGGAAAATTCTTTAAGAAATGGGAATATCAGACCACCTGACCTGCCTCCTGAGGAATCTGTATGCACGTCAAGAAGCAATAGCTAGAACTGGGTATGGACAACAGACTGGTTCCAAATCGGAAAAGGAGTACATCAAGGCTGTATATTGTCACCCTGCTTATTTAACTTATATGCAGAGTACATCATTTGAAATGCTAGGCTGGATGAAGCTCAAGCTGGAATCAAGATTGCCAGGAGAAATATCAATAACCTCAGATACACAGATAACACCACCCTTCTGGCAGAAAGTGAAGAACTAAAGGGCTTCTTGATGAAAGTGAAAGAGGAGAGTGAAAAATTTGGGTTAAAGCTCAACATTCAGAAAACCAAGATATGGCATCTGGTTCCCAACATTTCATGCCAAATAGATGGGGAAACAATGGAAATAGTAACAGACTACTTTCTTGGGCTCCAAAATTACTGCAGATGGTGATTGCAGCCATGAAATTAAAAGACATTTACTCCTTGGAAGAAAAACTATGACCTACCTAGACAGCATATTAAAAAGCAGAGACATTACTTTACCAACAAAGGTCCATCTAGTCAAAACTGTGGTTTTTCACTAGTCATGTATGGATATGAGAGTTGGACTATAAAGAAAGCTGAGCTCCGAAGAATTGATGCTTTTGAACTGTGGTGTTGGAGAAGACTCTTAAGAATCCCTTGGACTGCAAGGAGATCCACCAGTCAGTCTTAAAGGAGATCAGTCCTGAATATTCTTTGGAAGCACTGATGCTGAAGCTGAAACTCCAGTACTTTGGCCATCTGATGCGAAGAACTGACTCATTGGAAAAGATGCTGGGAAAGATTAAAGGCAGGAGGGGAAGGGGACGCCAGAGGATGAGGTGGTTGGATGGCATCACCAAAGTGATGGGCATGAGTTTGAGTAGGCTCCGGGAGTTGGTGATGGACAGGGAAGCCTGTCGTGCTGTGGTCCATGGGGTCACAAAGAATGGGACACGACTCAGTGACAGAACTGGACTGATACTTTGTTATCACAATTTGATAGCTCTTCTTAATGAAGAAAGGCAGCTAAAGTCAGCCACAGGGATAGTGAATTCAGATGTTTTCTGGGGCACTAAAAGTGTATCAGATGAGTCACTGTGCTCACTGCTAGAAGTGAGCTGATTAGAAAACCTAAAAAATGTTTTAGAACAGTGAACTCCTTTCCAAACATTTTTTCAAGCCTAACTTAAGCAAGAGAGGGAAGGTAAATGGCATCTAGAAAAGAGTCCTCAATGTCAGCTCATGCCTGCTTATGCTGATAGGATGATGGAAAATCCCAGCATGGTATTTTTTTAAAGCCCATTTAGCTTTAATTTGAAAATACATGTTAACACCCTAACATGTTAAGAATGTTAGGAAGAAAAATAGGTTTTCCCCGTGTGCTTTGCCTAAATGGTAGGAAAGCGTTGTGGGGGTGAAGAATCAGGGTGAAGTAAGGGACATGCGGCATGTGTGAGTGAGCAAGTACATGAGTGTGTGTACACAAGGGCAGTACTGACAGATTTATAATCTCTATGCCCAAAAGGGACCATACCTTTAATTAGTAAGCATTGACTCTGTTTTTAAATTAAGTGTTGTGTTAATAAGTAGTTGATCACACATGCCATTGATTACAGAGAAGGCAATGGCACCCCTCTCTAGTACTCTTCCCTGGAAAATCCCATGGACAGAGGAGCCTGGTGGGCTGCAGTCCATAGGGTCACAAAGAGTTGGACATGACTGAGCGACTTCCCTTTCACTTTTCACTTTCGTGCATTGGAGAAAGAAATGGCAACCCACTCCAGTGGTCTTGCCTGGAGAATCCCAGGGACAGGGGAGCCTGGTGGGCTGCTGTCTGTGGGGTCGCATAGAGTCGGACACGACTGAAGCAACTTAGCAGCAGCAGCAGTAGCCATTGATTACGGAGAAGACAATGGCATCCGACTCCAGTACTCTTGCCTGGAAAATCCCATGGACAGAGGAGCCTGGTGGGCTACAGCCCATGGGGTCGCTAAGAGCCAGACACGACTGAGCGACTTCACTTTCACTTTTCTCTTTCATGCATTGGAGAAGGAAATGGCAACCCACTCCAGCGTTCTTGCCTGGAGAATCCCAGGACGAGGGAGTCTGGTGGGTTGCCATCTATGGGGTCGCACAGAGTCGGCCACAACTGAAGCGACTTAACAGCAGTAGCAGCAGCCATTGATTAGTGATTCCTTTTTCTTTAGGAGAGAAGTTTGTTTGTTTGTTTAATTACTTTTTACTGGAGTATGGTTGCTTTGCAATGTGTTAATTTCTACTGTACAGCAAAGTGAATCAGCCATACATATACATGTATCCCCTTTTTTGGATTCCCTTCCCATTTAGATCACCACAGAGCACCAAGTAGCATTTAATGAGCTGCACAGTAGATTCTCATTAGTTATCTACTTTATACACAGTATCAGTAGCGTATACATGTCAGTCTTGATCTCCCAAATCATCTCATGCCCCACTTACAGCCTTGGTGTCCATACCTTTGTTTTATACATGTGTCTCTATTTCTGCTTTGCAAATAAGATCATCTACACCATGTATCTAGATTTTTTTTAATCAAATATTTTAAGTTCCTGCTATGAGCAAGACATTATTCTGAGGGTGAGGCAGAGGTACAGCTCAACCCTTGACTTCTAGATATTCAAAGACTTTCAGAAATTCACAAACTCTGGGCAATTTTATTTCCATCGAAAGTAACATGAATCTTTTCAACTTGCACCGAATGTTGAATGTTTCCAAGCTTAGTTCTTAGACCCAGTTCTCTCCTTGTCCCCTCCCCAGGTTTCAAATGCCATCTGAACACTTCTGGCTTCCCACTGTGTACCTCTAGCCAACTCGTCTGCTTTGAGCTCCAGACCCATATTCCGCATTAAATCTCAACTTGGATGTAAATGGTACCCCACACTCAGTGTATCCAGCTAAACCTAGGGGTGTGGTCTAAGTGAAGTTACCACCATCCATCCAGTTACAGGACACTTTCATCTCCTTAGTTCTCATGTCTAGTCCACCACTGGGCTTCTCAGGTGGTGCTCCTGGTAAAGAACCCGCCTACCGATGCAGGTAGACATATCAGACCTGGGTTCAGTCCCTGGGTGGGGAAGATCCCTGGAGGAGGGCATGGCAACGCCCTCCAGTGTTCTTGCCTGGAGAATCCCATGAACCCAGGAGCCTGGCAGGCTACTATTCATACAGTTGCAAAGAGTTGGACATGACTGAAGCAACTGAGCATGCACGCACTTTGTTGTTGTTCACTTGCTCAGTCGTGTCTGACTCTTTGCGATCTCATGGACTGCAGCATGCCAGGCTTCCCTGTCCTTCACCATCTCCCGGAGTCTGCTCGACTCATGTCCGTTGAGTTGATGGTGCATCCAACCATCTTGTCCTCTGTCATCCCCTTCTCCTCCTGCCTTCTCTCTCCCAGCAATGGGGTCTTTTCCAGTGAGTCAGCTTTTCAGATCAGGTGGTCAAAGTATTGGAGCTTCAGCTTCAACATCAGTCCTTCCAATGAACACCCAGGACTGATCTCCTATAGGATGGACTGATTGGATCTCCTTGCTGTCCAAGGGACTCTCAAGAGACTTCTGCAACACCACAGTTTGAAGGTATCAATTAATTCTTCAGCTCTCAGCCTTCTTTATGGTCCAACACTCACATCCATATTTGACTACTGGAAAAACCATAGCTTTGACTAGACAGACCTTTGTAGGCAAAGTAATATGTCTGCTTTTTAACACGTTGTCTAGGTTTGTCATAATTTTTCTTCCAAGGAGTGAGCGTCTTTTAATTTCATGGCTGTAGTCACCATCTGCAGTAATTTTGGAGCCCAAGAAAATAAAGTTTGTCACTGTTTCCATCATTTGTCCATCTTTTGCCATAAAGTAACAGGACCAGATGCCATAATCTTAGTTTTTTGAATGTTGAATTTTAAGCCAGCTTTTTCACTCTCCTCTTTTACCTTCATCTAGAGGTTCTTTAGTTCCTCTTTGCTTTCTGCCATAAGGGTTATATCATCTACATATCTGAGGTTATTGATATTTCTCCCAGCAATCTTGATTCCAGCTTGTGCTTCATCCAGCCCAGCATTTCACATGATGTACTCTGCATATAAGTTAAATAAGCAGGGTGCAATATACAGCCTTGATGTATTCCTCTCCCAATTTGAAACCAGTTGATTGTTCCATATCCAGTTCTAGCTATTGCTTCTTGACCTGCATACAGGATTCACAGGAGACAGGTAAGGTAGTCTGGTATTCCCATCTCTTTTAGGGTTTTCCAGTTTGTTATGATACACATAGTCAAAGGCTTTAACGTAGTCAGTGAAGGAAAAGTAGATGTTTTCTAGAGCTCTCTTGCTTTTTCTATGATCCAGTGGATGTTGGCAATTTGATCTCTGGTTCCTCTGCCTTTTCTAAATCCAGCTTGAACATCTGGAAGTTCTCGGTTCATGTACTGTTGAAGCCTACCTTGGAGGATTTTGAGCATGCCCCTGCTAGCATGTGAAATGAGTACAATTGTGTAGTAGTTTGAACATTCTTTACCTTGCCTTTCTTTGGTATTAGAATGTAAACTGACCTTTTCCAGTCCTATGGCCACTGCTCAGTTTTCCAAATTTGCTGAGATTTTGAGTGTAGTACCTTGACAGCTCATCTTTCAGGATTTGAAATAGCACAGCTGGAATTCCATCACCTCTTCTAACTTTGTTCATAGTGATGCTTCCTAAGGCCCACTTGACTTTGCACTACAGGATGTCTGGCTCTAGGTGAGTAATCACACCATTGTGGTTATCTGGGTCATTAAAATTTCTTTTTTGTGTAGTTCTTCTGTGTATTCTTGCCACCTCTTCTTAATATCATCTGCTTCTGTTAGGTCCATACTGTCTCTGTCCTTTATTGTGCCCATCTTTGCATGAAATGTTCCCTTGCTATTTCTAATTTTCTTGAAGAAATCTCTAGTCTTTCCCATTCAATCATTTTCCTCTATTTCTTTGCATTGTTAATTGAGGAAGGCCTTCTTATCTCTCCTTGCCTTTCTCTGGAACTCTGTGCTCATTGTGTATATCTTTCCCTTTCTCCCTTGCTTTTTGCTTCTCTTCTTTTCTCAGCTATTTGTAAGGCCTCCTCAGACAACCATTTTGCCTCTTTGCATTTCTTTTTCTTGGGGTGGTTTTGATCAGTGCTTCCTGTACAGTGTTATGAGCCTCTGTCCACAGTTCTTGAGGCTCTCTGTCTATCAGATCCCTTGAATCTATGCATGCACTAGTCCACCACTAGCTCTTGCTGATTCTGTTGGTTAAATACTTTTAAAATCCACATGTTTCTCTCCTTTTCTACCATAGTTGCAGTCACCATGAGCTCTTGCTTGGTCCTGTCTTCTCCTCTGGCTCCTCTCCAATACTACTTTTTCTAGAAATGTGAGTCAGATCAGGTCATGCCCATTACCTCAGACATTTAACAAATCCCATTGCTCCTGGACAAAACTTCAGAATCCTCAATGTGGCATCCAAGACCAGCATGGCTTTCTGTATGTATTCCTGTCAAAGAGCCTGAAATCATCTTTACCTGACTTCTTTATATGGTTAACTTTCTGGCTGCTTTTTAGACCTTACCTGAAAAGAAACTTCCACAAGAAAGCTTCTCGTAGGCCCTCCCACTGCCATAGTACAGTGTACGCATCCTTAGCTACATTGCATGGCTATGCATTTAGTTGTATGCTTGTCAGTGTCTACTCCCCCTGTGCTGTGTGCTCACAAAGTAAGGACTATTCTGTTTTACTCACCAAATATATTCCCAGTTGGAGGACTAGGAGGAGGCTTGGTCCTGAAGGACCTCCTGAGCCGGGTGAAGCTATTTGGAATTTATCCAAAGGGCAGTGGGATGCCTTTGAAAGTTTGGAAGCAGGGAACAATGTGATAGGATGTATACTCTAGAAGGATCACCATGGACAAGGCAGAGAGAAATCCAAACAAGTACTCTTGAAACACAGAAATAAACAGAGACACAGTAACTGCAGCTCCACTCTTTCTCTATTCTACCTTCCTCCTCTCCTCTCTAAATCCAGTGAGGATACCCAGATACCCTCTCAAACAAATGCTTGATCAGTATCTAGTTACCTGAGCATTGAGTGAATTCCTAACAACTTGGTTGATGCAAGGAATAATAAAGTAAGAACTGGTCCAGACCCAAATGTACATCTTCAGCCCACATCTCCCACTTTAGTAGAAAGTCTAGAGACTGTCTAATAATACAATGTGGAAAGAGCTCTGATAGGAGTTAGAATGGAGGTCTGGAACTCAGAGGTGGTTATGACTAATACACTTCCAGGTGGAGCAGAAAATGCCTCACAGGGACTGTGGCATTTGATCCAGTAGGAAGGATAGGATTTTTTCAGAGACAGCTGAGGGGGCCTTCAATGGCTGGAATAGCACGTGAAGGGCATGGCTGTTGGGGAATGGCTTTAGCCCTGGATGGGGATGGGGGTGGGGAAAGTAGTGATGTGTTGGGGCCTTATTGTAAAAGGTCTGGTATTCTTAGTTCAGGAGTGTGAATATCATATTGCGGGCTGCCAGAAGTCACTGGACCACTCCGAATATCTCTAAATTAAAAAACAGTACATGAGGGAATAGTTTATATTAAAGGTTTATAGAGAAAACAGTGACTGGGCCAGTGAGAGCAATGATCTTCTGAACCCAAGAAACACAAGAATGATTCTGGTCCTGAAGCATGTACTGTGGGGTCTGGGCCCCTGGTTGCAGTGAGCTGACCCAGACCCAAACCCCAGGAGACCGAGTGGGGTCCTGGCCACACATGGCCGTGAGCACGCTCAGCCCTGATAGCCATCCTGATTGGTATTTTATTTTGCAGTTCCATGGAGAACGGGAGGCCACCGGATCCTGCAGACTGGGCCGTGATGGATGTCGTCAATTACTTCCGAATGGCAGGATTTGAGGAGCAAGCTAGTGCATTTCAGGAACAGGTAACTCAGTCTAGAGAAATACACAATGTACATGATTGCCTCCCTTCCCCACAACAAGCAGAAGGGACTGAGAAGGAAAGGCATAGAGAGCAGTAAGGGATCAGTGAGGCTCCAGGTCACCCCAGCCCCTGGGACACTGAGAGGGTGGGGAAAGGAAGTGCGCAAGTGACAAGCTAATGATTCCTTCCTGCAAGGGGAAAACCCAAGTGCTGAGACAGAGACATGGGCGCAGCTACAGAGAGGAGGGCCAAGTCTCATCTACATCTCCGTCTTCTGAAAGACTGCCCAGCCCTATCTTCAACACAAGCACACTAGAAAGCAGAACATAGAAAAAAAGAGGAAAAGCAGGGGTGAATCTGGCAGAGAGACGAACTCCAATCTGCTGCGGCCTCTGCGTCACTGAGCTGCTAATTAAGCCTCCTCCAATTTGCTTGCGGGGTGCTGAGCAAAGTCGAATGGAAAGAGCACAGGGTTTGGACTTCAGTCCTGGTTCTTGTAATTCTGTGTGATCCCAGGCAAGTTGCTATGACTCTTTGAGTCATGTTTTCACATCTGCAATACCAGGCTCTCAGTCCCTAGCTTGGTAAGGGTGGTATTGTGGGAATTAAAGAGCAGTGATAAAGGCACGGTGCCTAGGGTAGGTGCTGGCCCAACTTTGATGCCCCCCAAATGTGAATTCCCTCACTCAGATCCAGTGTTGGTACTGGAGAGATGGAGAGAAGAGCAGGGCATCCTTCCCAATTGGGTGATTCCTGATTCTGTTTTCCAGCCTGGACCAGCACTGTAGGGATGGTTCTCAAAGGGCTTTGACCATGAGGAAGCAAATCAGGGTACATGTGATCCACACCAGACCAGCTCTGTAGGAAAACACAGAGTTCCCATTTCCCTATCAATGAAGTCTACAGTCTTCTAAGCATTAAGTTCGCTTTTCTAATTTTATAATGTAATTGAGAGAATTATAAGCTGAGCAATGCATTTCGCTGCTTCTTGCACATCCCCTTAGCCATTTCTTTCTCTCTCAAGCTAGGTTTGGATAAGTGCAGTTTTCTAATATCATGTTTTCTAATGAGATATATATCTTGTATTCTAATAAATATCTAATATCGTATATAGAAAAATGCACTTCTCTAATATCATAAATAAATCTAATCTCTAGATTTCCTTCAGCCAGTTTTTTTCTTCAACTTTATCCCTGCATATTGTTTTTTGTTAATTTGGAAAATTTGCCAGAATAACAGCTTAAATCACTGCACACCCACCAGGACAGCTAAAATTAGAAAAACTGATAGTAAATGTTCGTGAGGATATAGAGCAACCACACTCTCCTACGTTGTTAGTGGGAGTGTAAAAAAACACTCATATATCTACCCTATGATCTAGCAGCTTCATTCCAGAGTGTTTACCCAAGGGAAATGAAAGCATATGTCCACCAAAGATTTGCACAACACTGTTCAAGTAGCTTTATTCCTAATAGTCCAAAACTGGAAGCCCAAGTGTCCATCAATAGAGTGAATATACAAACTGTGGTCTAGTCATACAGTGGAATAAAGAAAAATGAACTGTACTGATACACACAACAGTTTGGATGAGTCTTAAAACATTATGCTGAATGAGAGAAGCTCTGCATAAAAGAGCTTGTTCTAAATGGTTTCTGTCTTATTCCATGTGGGTTGCTATAACAAAAACACCATGAACTGTGTAACCTATAAACAATACTTATTTCTCATATTTTGCAGGTAGGGAGTCTTAAGAGGAAGGCATTAGCAGACTGGGTGTCTGGTGAGGGCCCGATTCCTAGGCAGCCATCATTTTGCTGTGTCCTCACGCAGAGGAAGGGATGAGCAAGCTCTCTGGGCCCGCTTTTATAAAGGCACAGATACACATGAGGGTTCTGTTCTCATCATCTATTAACAATTGCCTCCCAAAGGGCCCACCTCTTAATATCATTACTAATACCCTCAGGATCCATTGGGGGGTTGGTTTCAATGTAAAAATTTGGGGGAGAACACATTCAGACCATAGCAGTTCTGTTTAGATAAAGAATGAAAACAGGAAAAGACACTAATGATAGAAAAAAAATCACACAGTGCTTGCTTCTGGGTAGGTAGGAAAGGGGAATGACTAGGAAGGAGCATGAGGGAACTTTCTGAGGGATGGTAGCATTTTGCATCTTGATAAAGCTTTGGGTTATGGGTATATGCATTGGTCACTGCTTATGCACAACATATGCAAATGATTCAGGATTCTGTATTACGCAGCCAGTAAATGTTTCCTCAAAAGTACCTATAAAAAATAATTAATGGTATACAAACTGAAGTATTTAGGGGAGAAGTATACTGATTATGCAACTTACTTTGAAATGCATCGGAATACAGATTCACAGTTGCATAGAGGGATGAGTAGATGGATAGACATATGATACAGTAAGCATGGAATATATTCATTGTAGAATCTAGGTGGTGGGAATACAGGTGCTCCCTATAATATTCTTACAACTTTATGTTTGAAATTTGTTATAATAAAATTGTGGGGGGAAATAACTGCGGTTGGCGAGTGGAAGGCTGATCAGCTGAAACCTATTTTATTTTGGTCTAATGTTGTAATGTCCATTTGTGTCATTGCAGTTGAATAACTCACTTCTAAAATTAAATTTAAATAATATTATGAAAGGTTAACAAAAAAAAAGAACTTAGCTAAAAGGTCTCTTGGCTAGATTCCCAGCTGCCCAAAAGCGTTTTTCAGAAGGAGCTTTTGCTCAGACACCTCTGATGCAGGTGGCCCAGACTGAGGGTGGAGGGTATTCTTTGGGCCTTTTAGACTCTGAAATGGAACTGGCCAGCTCTGAGCTCAGCCCAGGAGCAGGCCCTTTCTCCCAGGGATGACATCAGTCTAGCACCAGTGACATGGGAGTCAAAAGGGGACACAGTTCCCCAAAGCATCTCATTCAGAAGTCTTTCAAGGGAGGAAAGGAACACCATCTTGTTTCTTCAACTCTGGAGCCTGAGAAATGAATTCCTGAGGGAGTGGAATTTTGCAAGCATGATCTAAATGCTCAAGTTACTTCATTCTTATGGGAAGATAATTGGAAAGGAAAAGAATTATTCTCTGGAAGTGATCTGAATCTTCCTCCTACTTTGAACCTCATATCTTTCCTCTTCTCATTAAAGGAGGTAAACTTTGCAAGGAAGCAACCACTGGCCAGACTCAGGCTGACAAGATCAGCAGCTGCTGTGCTTTTCATGAGACTGAGGATCAGGATCCTCTGCTATGTTATCCTCTTCCATCATCATGCTTCAGAGGCCTTCAGTGTTTCACCTCCAGTGATCTTCCTGGACACGAACCCCAAGCAGTCAGCAGTCACTCACCACATTCATCCCCGATGGGAAGACTACAGGCTACCCCCAGCCCAAACACAGGACCCTTTTAGGCACTTCTAGGTCATAGCAGCTGAGAGAGAAAAAGAATGGCCACATGCTTAAATCTCCACAGGGTAGGCTCTGCCCTTCCATGTGATAGAAGCAGGCCAGGAAAGTGAGCATCCTCTAAACCACCTTAGAAAATGGCAGGTTCAGAAACGGTAGTACAGTTGCCAAACGCAGCACATCTTAGTTGATGTGAGAGCTTAGTTTCTTGGCCGTTATGGATGGAATGTTTCTCCCCCTCAAATTCATTTTAAAACCCTTACTCACAATGTGATGGTGTTTGGAAGTAGGGCCTTCAGGAGATAGATTTAGATGAGGTTTTGAGGCTGGAACCCTTGCGGTGGGGTAAATGCCCTGGAAAGGGAGCTTGCTCTTTCTCCCTGTGTTATATGTGAGGATATAGCTCAAGGACAGCCATGTGCAAGGTGGGAAGAGGGCCCTCACCAAGAGCCACATGCTGGCACTGTGATCTTGGACTTCCCGCCTCCAGACTGTGAGTAATAAATCTCTGTTTTTAGGCCACCTGATCCTTGGTGTCTTGTTACAGCAGCCTAAGCTGACTAGGACATGGACACTCATGCCAGACATGTCCACCATGACATGTGCTGACTTTCAGGAGAATGTCCATCTTCTTGGTATGGTCTCACAATATACTGGATATCCTGTTGTTGTACCAACCAGACTCAGAGGTGGATTTCTAGTAGCATGCTCCTTTGGAAGAGGTCAGGCCATTGATTTGTCCAAAGTGCAAGGATGTCCCATGTTCCTGTGGTATGGAGGGGCAGCTGGATTAGCCGAGGGATCTTTGCGTAACCTCCTTTTCTCTATGCAAGCACACTGACACTAATAATTATCTCCCTTAAGTTTCCCACTGGTGCAGTTATCACCATCAGGTTTTCCTCTGATCAAATCCTTTTGAGCTTCTGTGTGAGCCGCAAGTACAGACCAAAAGAATTATCAAGAGGGAAGGCCTAGGCACCTGCCCAGTCCCCGCCACACCCCTGCACCAAGGGTCCACTGTCAACAGTGTGCGTGTTTGGGGTCGTTTCCTGCTCTGACCATTCTGTCATGGCCAATGACATGGCTCTCTGTCGGCCCACTGGCCTCATTAACATTGCTCCACAGAGGACTCACTGGCCCATAAGAGGAGGAGGCCCTGGGATCCTTCCTAGACAAGGCAGTGATTCCAGCTATTGCCAACACCATCTCTCATTCCCACCAACACGGTGGTGTGGTGGCTCTTTTCCCAAGTGTCTTCCGCATTCAGCCCTCTTAGGCTGTGGTGTGAAGGATATGAGTGAGAGTCATGACTCCTGGTTTCTTTCCTTCTAACCAACTCATGGTCATTAGAAGACCCTGCAGGGCTGGCCTTTCTGGGACTCAGATTTCTATGGTGAATGTTGAGTTAAACAAGCCGAATATAGCTCAAGTTCCTGCTTTAAGAGTCAAGCGTTACCTTTCAACCGGCCCTCACGAAATAAGCTTTCAATGCACAACACAGGGCACAACCAGATGATAAAAAATTGGCACTTGCCCAGGGATGTGAGTCACCTGCTTTCCAAGAGTCAAAGGTAACGGAGGAATTTTACTTTCCTAAGCGTTTAGTTTTTAAGAAAGAACTTCTTGACCAACTCATTCAGAGGCACCTCCACCTTCATTACATAGAACATTTGGGATAAAGTTTGTTTTGTTAAACTCTGAAGGCTGAGAAGCTTCTGACGGTGCTTTCAGTTGTCAATTAAGTCCATCACCACAAGTTCATCACAGTAGGGTAGTCACTTCATGTCTTCTTTATCTGACTCGCACACTCAGAATATGTGTGAAGAAGATGGAAATGGAGAGCTGCCATTCAGTCACTGTCACATACTCATATCGTTCAGATCCTCAAGCTCACAAGTGAACAACATCAGGGAATCTGTTTCTAGAATAATATGTATCACTAAGATCATTTTTTTTCCCGAGTATCATGACAAAATAATATGCAACTCATGGTGACTAATTTTACTCCATTATCTTCTCACATTCCCCAAACCATGTGACTGGAACAGTATTTTACTATAAAATGTCCAACTGATTGTTAAAGCTGTTCATCTGAAATGCCAAGACTGATAATTCTTTTCAGATGGCTTATTACTAATTTTTGATAATGTTTCTGAGGTCACTGGCTTACTAACTATAAGTAAAATAATTTATTGCTACAAATTGCTAAGTTCACTAACCTCAGATGGAGCAGTAAAGTGGACAGGCCAGTCAGCAACTCTGAGCCCTACTCTGTGTCCTAAGCTGTGGTCAGATGGACTTCAACTGTAGTGATTCTAGACAGACACTTACTAATCAGACTCAAGACACATCCAGGTTTGTGGAGGTTGGGGGAAGAAAGGGGTTAAGATTATACAATTATAAAAGCTTTCTTTTGTAATAAAAGTACAAAATTATGATACAAATTTGCTAAGACAAAATTTAAGCTTCATTAGCTTCATGGTAAACTCAGCTCTGAATTAGACCAGTTAAAATCCCACAGATTGGAAATAACTTTTATTACCTTGTCAGCATATTATAATACCAAGTACTAGAAGTATTCAAGGTGCTTTGACACATGATACTTCTTAACAGTTGAAGGCTTCTGAAATGCCTAGGCTATTTTGTAGCATAATGAACAGGAGAAGTGACAACTCAAACTCTGCTGATATGTCCTTTAAGCCCATAAAAATTTTGAAAAGAAAGAGTTAAAAAAAACAAATGGGTAATGTTAGCAATAAGAAAACATCCAAGAGAGTGGAAAGCAAAACTGATAAGAAACTTCTGAATTTTTTGATTGAATGAAATAATAGATTTATATAAACCAAAACCCCAAATGATTTTTAAATCATTTGTTTGAAATGAGAAGTATAAGAGAGCCAGGTACATGGTGCTTCTTTGGCTTATTCAGTTATTTCTATAGTAGTATAGTAGTATAGCTTTTTCTAACACTTATGAAAGTAAATATAAAACTATTAAATTAAAATAATGGTCATTATTACAAGTATTATTTTACTTTAATAAGGCCACCCAAAGCCTTGTAGGTATAAGAATCATTTGAAGGAAGCACAGAAGATTCTGGGCAGAAGGCAAATTAGATATAAAGGTATGGGGACATGAAAAAATATAATTTATCTTTAAAACGCCTAGTACCTTGAAGTAAGAGATGTGGAGCAGGGGATCCCCAAGGATAAAACTGAAAGATAAGTAGGGGTCCAGATAACAAACAGTCTGTTTGCCTGAGAGGGACTAGGAACCACTGGAGGATATTGAGTGGGGAGTACCATGATGAAATTTGTGTTTTTCAAAGGTCAGTCTATTGTCAATGTTGGAAAGTGAGGAGACAAAACACAGGAAAGC
Source organism: Aepyceros melampus (assembly GCA_006408695.1). Classification (NCBI taxonomy): domain Eukaryota; kingdom Metazoa; phylum Chordata; class Mammalia; order Artiodactyla; family Bovidae; genus Aepyceros; species Aepyceros melampus. Next base: position 157,358 of record SJXQ01006203.1, read on the forward strand.
TGTAATTGTTCCACTGGGGTTGGAAAGGAAGAAACAGATTAGAAAGTCTAGGGAAGATGGTCAAAAGAATTTTGGATTGTTGGCAATGGAGGGTGAAGATTTGTCCTGTTTCAGTTCTCTGCCTTAGCAGAGAACTTACTGCTCAAAATGGGAGAGGGAAGAGGCTTGGCTGATGACTGCTAGATTTCTAGATTGGTTAGTTGCAAAATTATCCCATTAACTCGGACATCTATGAGAAGTCAGTCCTTTTTCTTTTTTTTTTTTTAACTTTTTATATTGTATTGGGGTAGAGCCAATTAACAATGAATGTTGTGATAGTTTCAGGTGAATAGCAAAGGGGCTCAGCCATACATATACGTGTACTCATTCTCCCCACACTCCCCTCCCATCCAAGCTGCTGCATAACACTGAGCGGAGTTCTGTATGTTACACAGTAGGTTCTTGTTGGTATAGCAGTGTATACATCCATCCCGAACACCCTAACTATCCCTTCCTCCTAGCCTTCCCTCTGGGCAATCATAAGTTCATCTCTAGTCTGTGAGTTTCTTTCTGGTTTGTATGGTTCATTTATATTATTTCTTTATAGATTCCACATATAAAGGATGTTATATGATATTTCTCCTCTGTCTGACTTACTTCACTCAGTAGGACAATCTCTAGATCAATCCATGTTGCTGCAAATGGCACTATTTCATTCTTTTATATGGCTGAGTAATATTCCATTGTGTATATGTACCACATCTTCCTTATCCATTCGAGAGGTCAGTTTTAAGAGTTTTAAGAGGAATAAATGGATGGATCTAGAGATTGACCCAGCAGGTCAGCTGATGACAGTAGGGTTTCACTGGAGCTGAGGGGAGGCCTGGGAGGTGGAGGACACTTTCCTTCAAGTAGGGGAGTGAATAGGAGCCAAGTGGAGGGAGAAACAGCAGTGGGAGGGTTGTATAGACATGAGGGCTCTTTTCTAAGAGAGGATACTTATTTAGATGCAGGGAAGTAGCCAAAAGAATTGGATAGTTAAAAATAGAATGAAATTTACAACAGTTCAATGAAGCAAAATCTCTGAGGACAGGAAAGGGATGAGATCAAAGAGGGTGGAGGGACAAGGATATGGAGAAATTTGAACCCTTGTGCATCACTGGTGGGAATATAAAATAGTGCAGCTGCTACAGAAAACAATTCTGGCAGTTCTTCAAAAGGTTAGGCATATAATCACCATGTGCCTAGTCCTGTCCAGCTCTTTGTGACCTCTTGAACTGTAGCCTGCCCAGCTCCTCTGTCCATGGGATTATTTCCAGGCATGAATACTGCAGTGGATTTGCCATTTCCTCTTCCATGGGACCTTCCTGACCCAGGGATTGAACCCATATCTCCTGCATTGTAGGTGGATTCTTTACCACTGAGCTATCAAGAGAGCCTTGGAAAAAAAAGAAATCATCATGTGACCCAGCAATTCCAGACAAAAGAACTGAAAAAAGGGACTCAGATAATTGTACAGAAATGTTCATTGCAGCATTACTCACAATAACCAAAAGGTAGAAACAACCCAAGTGTCATGCACAGATGAATGGATAAATAAAATGTGATCTAGAACATACAGAGCTTCCCTGGTGGTCTTAGCAATAAAGCAGTGCAGGAGACATGGGTTGGATCCCTGGATTGGGAAGTTCCCCTGGAACAGGAAATGGTAACCCCCACTCCCCCCAGTATTCTTGCCTAGGAAATCCCATGACCAGAGGGACCTGACAGGCTACAGTCCATGGGGTAGCAAAAGAGTCAGACATGACTCAGCAACTAAACTACCACCCTTATGGAACATACAAAGGAATGTTATTCATGCATAAGAAAGAACAAAGTTCTGATCAAGGTTAATGAACTTTGAAAATATTATGCTCAGTGAAATAGGCCAGTCAAATATTGTATGATTCCATTTATATGAGATATCTTCAATAGGCAAATTCATAGACACACAAGCAGGTTAGAGATTATCAAGGGCTAGTAGGGGAGGAAGGGGTTATTGATTCATAGGGTTTCTCTTTGGTGATAGAGGAGTTTAAAAATTAGTGGCAATAATTGCATAACATTGTGAATATAATTAATGCCACCACTGAATTGTACACCTAAAAATAGTTAAAATTGTCTCTTTTGTGTTATATATATTTTACTGGGTTTCCCTGGTGGCTCAGACAGGTAGTCTGCCTGCAATGCAGGAAACTCAGGTTTGATCTCTGGGTTGGGAAGATCCCCTGAAGAAGGGAATAGCAACTCACTCCAGTATTCTTGCCTGGAGAATTCCATGGGCAAAGGAGCCTGGTGGGCTACAGTCCATGGGGTCACAAAGAGTCGGACACAACTGAGTGACTAACACTTTCATTTTTCTTTCATATTTTACTGCAGTAAAATGTAATGTCAGGTAATATACATGATTCAACTTGGTTGATAAAATATTCAACTATTTTAAAAAAGAAAATGAAGGGATTAATTCTGATCAAGACTGCTACATCTTCCTCTGTCCTTCCCGTCCTCTGGGAGCAAGGAAAGCATGTGTATAGAAACAGCTGAGATGTTCCTTTCCCCGGGGACATTCAGGGAGCTCCTGACAGTTTCTGTTTTTTTTTTTTTCTTTTGCTAACCAAGAGGCAAGCTCCTCTGCTTAGAGTGGATAGGATGGGTAGAGGTTTAAAAAGGAGCTAGAGGAGACAGTAGTGAATTTAAGAACGGCCACCAAGAGGAAAGGGAAAGGAAGCTGAGCAAGGATAAATAAAAGAACTGTTGATATATTCTCCTGACCCAGCCAAGACTGGCATACTGCACATGTTTAGTGTTCATGGTTTCTTGATTCCCACCCCGACCCTCATCCCCACTGCACCAGGTATAGGAATCAGAGAACCTGGATTGATTGCTGAATTGTCCCTGGATGGAGTGTTAATGGCATGGGCACAATGGAGGACTCAACCATAGAGGGTGATTCGAGAGAGCATGTAAAAAGAATGGTTTCTAGGGCCACCAAATGGGTGCAGACTTGATACAAAAGAGGAGCCAGCAGGTGACACATTACCCTGGAGAAGGAGAAACAGATGAAAAAGTGGGTTTAATGGAAGGGATGAGTGAGAGAGAGATGAGGATATTGGACTTTCCGTGTTACAGAGGTGGGGCTCTCCTGGCTGATGACAGAGGAGTAGGTGAAGTGATCGAAATGGTTGGTGTACTAAGAGCAGACGTCATGAAAATGAGTATAATAGCTTACTGTATAAATAGTCTAAGGAGATTGGTTGGGGGTGTTCTGCTTCACTGTAATTCAAGGTCCTAGGCTGATAGGAGCTCTGTCATCTTCAGCTGGATACTTTCAAGATCACCTGGGATCTGACATCCAGTTGGTGTAAGGATAAAGAGCAAGAAGGAGCACACATAGCTGGTTCTATGGGTCATGCTAAAGAGAGGTCATCCTTTCACTTGTCATTGGCTGGAATGTGGTCACACGGCTGCACCCAATTGCAAGAAAGTATGGAAAATGTGTAGTTGTGTGCCCTGGGGAAAAGAGCAGCCTTGCTACACTCGAGCTTTAAAGCCATTCTTTAAAGCATTGGCTGTTGCAACCTGATACTCAGTTCTATCTTTAAGTCCAGAGAGGCTAACTTTAAGAGAACAGCTGAAGTGAAGAAGCCATATCTGACTGTACATGGAAGGCTTCACTTCTAATTCTGTTCCTTCAATCTGTTCTTTCCTATCTGGGCAGAAATCTCTGTAACCTAGTTTCCTCATTTGATGAGTTTCATTCCTTTCCTTCATCAGGAATGTGTACATGATTTTTTTCTGTAATGGATCCCCTTTATCACCCACTTTGTACCAGAAGCAGATATCCACAAGGAGATATCTGTACCATTACTGAAGGCATTAGCCTGCAGAATGAGCCAACATGGATTTTGTGTTTGATATAAATGATACAGGCTTCCCTGGTAGCTCAGCTGGTAAAGAATCCACCTTCAATTCAGGAGACCCCAGTTCGATTCCTGGGCTGGGAAGATCACCTAGAGAAGAGACAGGCTACCCACTCCAGTATTCTTGGGCTTCCCTAGTGGCTCAGTTGGTAAAGAATCTGCCTGTGATGCAGGAGACCAGGGCTCAATCCCTGGGTTGGGAAGACTCCCTGGAGAAGGGCATGGCAAACCACTCCAATATTCTTGCCTGGAGAATCCCCATGGACAGAGAAGTCTGGCAGCCTACAGTCCACATGGTCATAAATAGGCGGACATGACAGAGTGACTAAGCACAGGACAGCACATAAATAATATAAATGCAAACCTCACTTTCACTTTTATGCATTGGAGAAGGAAATGGCAACCCACTCCAGTGTTCTTGCCTGGAGAATCCCAGGTTCAGGGGAGCCTGGTGGGCTGGCATCTACAGGGTCGCACAGAGTCGGACACGACTGAAGTGACTTAGCAGCAAGATCTCATTTGTTAAAGTAACAGCTTCCGACTGTTACTTTAATGAATGAGATAGATTTCTTTTTGAGCCACACATTTTCTGAACAAGCTGCTCAGTGTTTTTTAACTAGATGAAGTCCCTCCAATATGTATACTGTCCACCTTAAATTTTCCACCAATAGGATTGCAAGACAGCACAGCATCAGCTGATAGTCATTGGCTGATAGTGTTGAGCTCATAATCACTCCACCCATGCTGAGCTGCAGATGGCAGGGCAGCCGTGGGGACAGTGTAGAGGATATCAGCCCCAAAGAGGAATTCCTCCTCAAGAAGAGGTTTTGTCCCAAGAACCATGTAATAAGACTCAAAAGGCCTTAGTGTTGACTGCAGTAGCTTACCATCTTCCTTTCTGAAGTTATATGGAAATTCTTCAGTTAATAAACTCTGTCTTGGTGAGGAAGAGTCCTTTAAAGAAACATGGTGAATTACTACAAAGTCCTAGGGGTGCCTCAAAATGCTTCCTCCTCTGATATTAAGAAGGCCTATCACCAATTAGCTCTTCAGGTCCACCCAGACAAGAACTCAGAAAATCGGGAGGCAGCTGAGGAGAAGTTCAAACAAATAGCAGAGGCCTATGCAGTCTTGTCAGATGCCAAGAAACGAGACAACTATGACAACACCAGGAGGCACTGCACCAAAAGGGAAAACAGAGGAGAGGGCAGGGACAAGGGTTATTTGAAGGAGGAACTACGCTTGGCAAGGTCACGCTGTGACTTTAAAAGCATCTTTGAAGATCAAGACTTCTTCTCAGGAGGCTGTTTTCCCACTGACAGTGTGGGAGGGGCCAGGAGATTCCGCTCCTCCTTCTTTGATGTGACCCTCATCCCGGACACAGGATTTTCCACTTTTGTATCCCTGGGCTCTGGGCCAAATTCCCCTTCCTCCAGGCCATTTGTACCCTTCATAAGCAGTGGAATGGGAAACTTCAAACTGGTCACCACTTACAGCCAGATAGTGAATGGCAAGAAAGTGGTTATAAACAAAGTTCTAGAAAATGTGAGCCAAAAGACTGAAATGGGAAAAGAGCATCTGTTTCATCGGATTCCTCCACGCCATGGGTAAGGAGTTGCCGTGTTCTTTCAGAGGGAGACTGCTGTGAGGCTGGCGAGTCTGGTGCTGATCCCAGACAAAACTGGAATCTGAGAATGTGTTGAATGGAATGGACAGGGTCTGAGTGAGTGAGTGAAAGTCACTCAGTTGTGTCTAACTTTTTGAGACCCCATAGACTATACTCCATGGAATTCTCCAGGCCAGAATACTGGAGTGAGTAGCCTTTCCTTTCTCCAGCAGATCTTCCTGACCCAGGAATCGAACTAGGGTCTCCTGCATTGCAGGGCAGGGTCTGCTTAGTCCAAATTTCTCATTTCACAGAAGAAGGGACTGATGGGCCAAATGTTCCACAAGGAGGAACTAGGAAGCCACAGAGTCTGGCTTATAGCCTAAGTCTTCTGACTCTAAACTGAACCTCTTTCCCCCTGTACTCTATCTGGGACAGTAGAGACCACCACAAATATGGCTTCAGAGAGGAGTACAGGTCCCCCTGACTTCTCTTCCTGACTTCTTATTTCTACCCTACCTTGCTGTTAGCCATTGTCTCTGTCTTGATGGCCCTTCTCTTCCACCCTCATCATCTTTCTCTCCATACATTTCCAGTGGACTATATCACAATTAGGCTTAGTTGACAGAATCACCTATATACAGATTAATGTTGTTAGAGTGAAAAGTAAATGGGTGAAGATTGCTTAAATATACTTTGAAAAATAACCAGCATTTTATCAAATGCTCAGTAGAAGTCAGGAATTCCACTTCACATGTGTTATCTCACTAATCTTTTCAGCAGTGAAGTACTGCTCCCCCCATCATACAAATAAAGAAATGAGGCTTAGAGAGATTAAGTAACTTGCCCCAGGCCCCACGTAATAAGCAATAAGATAGTGTCTCACTCTAAAGTACAGGCTTATCTACTGAGCTGTAACATCTATGGATGCTACTCATTTATTTTTAGATCTAGGTTCTTGCCCTCATTGGAAATTTACACTTGTCATCTCTAAATCTTACTTCCATGCATGGGTATTTCAGGAACTTAAGTAGGCAAGCATTTCGAGTTTTATTGCCCAGCAGGCACTTGGTTATTCTAACATGAAAACAGAAGTAATATAAAAAGTTTCACTGAAACTACAAATGATTACCACTTAACACAGAAACATAAACAAAATCCAAGGTGTGAATTATATTTTTGTTTTGGATTAAGACAAAGTCATGGGATGTTTTTGTTTGTCTAACTGGATCTGGTCACACTCCAATGCCTTCATTTATACACAACTGCACTCCAGAGGAGCATTTCCTGGTGGAAAGTTACTGATGGAGTCTGCATTAGACACCTGTCTTCTGATTTCCAGTGTCATGCCATTCTAGTATACTATGCTGACTGGCAAAATTTGGGCTTCATTTGCCTTGCTAGCTTTCATAGAAGTTATATAACAAATGATTAGCTTTCTTAATCTAATCTAAAATAGGGAACTTTCCTATGTTTGTGATTTTTATAAAACACATTTTTATGTAGTCTTTGAACTTTTTTAATCTCAGTGGATTTTCTGAACTTGAACAAGAATATACCTGCATCCCATTGGCAAAGGGTAGCTTTCAGGCAGGGAGAACACTTCAAGAAAGGAAGCAGAAGATGGGTTTGGAATGGGAACACATCCCATTTCTATCAAAGCTTATACTTTTCCACTTAGTAATCATTGAGAACATCCTGTATGTCAGACACTGTGGTAGGTGTCTTACATGAATCATTTTTTAACCTCCCAAATCCTTCAGGGGTTTATTTCCATTTTACAAGCTTGGAAACTGAGGCTCAGGGAAGTTAAGTCCCTTACCCAGAGCCACACAATAAGCTGTGGAGACAGAGTTCAGTCTGCAGTTTGTTTGACCTGAAAGATCCCATTTCCATTATGCCATCTCCACTCCCTTTCAGTTGAGCTGCAATAGTTATGGTTCAAGTTTTGTTATACATATGAATTCTGTTCATTTCAAAAATTTTTAAATGAGGAATTCCAGATGGAGTTTTCTTTTACAAACCCTCATCCGAGGTGAACTGCAGTGTGGCTACCAAACAAAGGAAAATCAAATTGGAGCGTGAAACATAATTTTCCGTTTTGTCTTAAATAAAATCCAAATTTCAGCATTTTTCACAGACATACTTGGCTTTTGACAGAAATGCTGAGTTGTATAAGGACTTTTTGCCAACAAAGATATAAAAAATTTCATTTTCAGTTAGTCAAGGAAGTTTCTTGTATAGAAATGAAAGCACTGTCATCTCTTCCTGGTGCCTGTTTAAAATATGTGGTAAGTTAAGTACAGGCAAACAGCAGTAAAGGAAAAATGGAGAGCAGGGAAGGCTTTGCTGCTGTGTGAAGCATCCCAGTGAATCCCTACTTATCTCAGGGCATGAGGTAGAGCATGAGCTTTGCTGTCACCTGTGATTCAGATTCCGGTGACCTCACAATGCCCAGAGCTGCTGCTGCTGTTTCCAGGAGTCAGGCGTCGTCTGCCAACTCTCAGGCTTGTAGTTTTGCTGATGGACAGTCTTTGGGATTGCTAGCTGCCTAAATAGAAAATAATTAAGATTGGAAAGTCAGTTCCTATGTCCTTAAATAATTGCAAAATGAGGGCCTTGATCTGTCGAGGAATACTGACAAGTGATTATGTAATTCATAGCTCAAGGAGCACTTGCAAGAATGGTATCTCATGAAATCCTTTCAAAAACTCAACATTCCATATTATCAGCTGAGGAGATAGCAGAGGAAAGGACTGCCTAAGGTCACAAAGTGGGTGTTTCTTCAATGTTGTTTCTCCCAAACACATTCGGAGCACATCTTCCTCACAGCCTGGCCATATACATGAGAGGCTTTGGAGGAATGGCCTCTTGGGGGCAGTGTGGGAGGGAGTCACAGCTTTACTAGCTGCGGGTGCACAGGGTGTCTCCTGTCTGCCCATTGGTGGTGGGGAGGTGGGCGGGTCAAGTCACGTGCAGCTGTGTGGCGTTTCCTGAGCATGCGCAGCTGGTCCAGCTCGCGAACCCAGGTCTCCTTAGAGCTAGCTTAGCGCTGCCTCCCAATAACAAAGATAAGGTTGTATTCAGCGCTCTTCTCAGTGCCTCTTTTCCAAAGGTTTCAAACTACTTTCTGTATTTGGGGTCCTCATCTCTTTCACAAGAAGCTTGTTTTTATGTCATTTCAAAGTTTTGTAGTCTCACGGTAGAAGTCCGCGGGCTTGAGACGAGGGGCCCGTGGACTGTAAGGAGAATCCGGAAGGGAATTTCTGGTGGGCACAGCCCTGCCCCTCGCTGTCTTATCTGGATTCTTGAGGCTCCACGAAGACGAAGTAGGTAGCGTGAGAGTTGATATTCGAGTTGAAGCAGGATGATTCTCCTTTTAAAGGGCAGGAAAGAAGTTCTCGGAGAGTGAGTCATCTTCCCAGTGCCCACTGTTCTGATTGAAAAGGTTTCAGAAAATTTGACTCTGGTCCGCATTGGTCCATCGAGACAACACATATTTGCTTCTAAGTGTCAAGAGAAACAGAAGTGAGTTATGAGAAGAATATGCGCTTTGGCTTTAGGCAGATGGGAATTCAAATTCTGTGCCATTCTTTTGTAACTTCTGGGCAAGCTAACTTTTTGCCTTTATCCTTGGTTTGCCTATAAAATTAAGTTGATAATTCCTGCCTGTCCTAATTTATGGAGTGATTTTGGGAATTAAATAGACAAAAATTCTTAAACTTCAATAATATTTTATAGATGCAAAGTGTCATTCTTCCTTTCAGAAGCTTCGTCTTTGATCCTTCAGGATACATACTCCAGGCTTGCTGTCAGTTTTTTAAGATGTGACATTTGTGATGTGATCTTGAAAACAAGATCAGCTATAGATTATATTTAACTCCAAAATAAATGGTGAAGATGGAAGATAAAAATAGAAGATTATATCTGGGGCATTAGTTTAAAAAAAAATAGTAATGTTTTTAGTGTGAAGACAAAAACTTCTTCCTTTTACCTTCTGTTTTTCTTCATTATCCTTGAGCTTTTGGACTTACATGTTGGATTTACCTTCTGCTTCCATTATAGGAAATTGACGGAAAATCCCTACTACTGATGACAAGAAATGATGTGTTGACAGGACTTCAGTTAAAACTGGGGCCTGCTCTGAAAATCTACGAGTATCATGTAAAACCTCTTCAGACAAAGCATTTAAAGCACAACTCTTCCTAGTAGTCACATTGGGTCTTGGACCTCAAAAAATACATAATGAAAGAATTTGGTTTCATGTGATGAAACTTTGTAAACAGAATACATACATGTGTATATGTAAAGAATTTCAATCAAATGAAACGTTATCCTATGGGATAGACTAGGCAATCCATCGGCTAACCTGAACTCAGCCAGGAGGAGTGAGGACATTCGAACAGGATGGTTTACCTTGTTGACCTAGTCAAATAAAGTGGTCTTTGATGAGATTAGATACCCTTCCCCACAAGGAGGGTTTTCTTCATAGATTACTTTCCCAAATTCCTTGAAAAAAGAACTGAATGGAATGAACATCTTCCAGTTACAGGAGTAACTGACTGTAACAGGGAAGATCAAAAGCAAGAAAACTTGGGGAGGGGGATAAAAGAGAAAGGGATTGCACCTCCCTTGAAGTCCTCTGCTCCTTAGAGCTTGTGTTATTTGGATGGAATTGCCAACACCCTTTTTTATAGAGGGTCCTCCACTTGACCTTATTAAGGTTTCACTGGGATACGCTGCCATGTTGGAAATGGACATACATCATGGCCCCTTTAGGAGCAGAACTGTAGCTCTGGAAAGAGAAACTGTTGTGTTTTGGGGATATCCATCTATCTTCAGTTAGCATTCATGGGGGTTAATGGTATTTTCTGCACTGATCTGCTTTTAAATCGATTCTTGGTTTCTGAAGAAGACTTTTTTTTTCACATTATGGTTTGTATTTATAATAATTTGTTTCTGAAGAAATTTGCCAAGAGTTATAGATCAAAGAGCCTTGTTACCAGTACAGAATATTTTTCTATATATATATTCCTTCATGATGGTGTAATATTTTTTTAATTCTTCTGATGCTTTGTTTGATTTCTGATTTGAGTAATTGTTTTTAAGAACTTGAAAAAGTGGGCTTGCTTCATCTCTGTTCAAAGAGACATTTTGTTCAGTCTCTGTATGTCCGTGCCATATTGAACTGGTGCTTTGTGGTCACAATAAAGCATTGCTTAAGTTTATTCTCAGTGTATTTATTTTTTATCTTTTTAGTTTGGTGCCTCTTTGGTTGGGCTTCAAGGTCACTCCTTGAAACCATGGAGAGAAAGTTAAGCCTGCTTTAAGTAATTATATATATAGAAAACATGTAGATCTATATGTATATTTATCTTCTTTATAAACTGAATTGTCTAAGTCAGCCTTATTCCTTACCTGTATCCTACAACTAATTTTATTATCATTTAGGGTATCATTTTAGCCAATGTTTGTCTGTTATTTTCTTTTTTTGCTATAAGCCTGTGGGGGAAGGGGTGTCACGAATATTTTGAAATTCTGATGAAAACTTTGGACCTTCCCTCCAGATGAAAGCTCATATTCCCACATACAAAACATTGCAGAGTTGATGGACTTTGCAAAATTCCCTCTTACCCCTCCTCAAGTTAAAGAGTCCTTATTTCAGAGACTGTTATAATTCAGTCTCCTATGAAGATGTTTTCTCTAAAGAAGAAAATGTCTAAATGAGTGGGATTCAAAACTGTATTCCAAATTAATTCAATTATGGAGTTTATGGAGTGTTGTTTTTGTTTTTTTTTTTCATGGCTGGACCGTGTGGCTTGGCTTGTAAAATCTTTGTTCCCCAAGCAGGGCTTAAACTTGGGCCCTTGGAAATGAAAGCTTCGGAGTCCTAACCACTGGACATCGAGGGAATTCTGTGAAATGTAATGCTTTGTTTTGCATAAGTGGGAGAAGTGTTTAAGAAAGAGACATTCTCCATCCTGAAGTTTTCTGCGTTGGAAAGAAGTGACAGGAAATCAAATAGAAGGAAGAATTTAACCTCTCTGAAGGAGCTTTCCACAAGTAAAGTAGTGATGGTGTTTAAACTCTCTCTACTTCAAAAGGATAGCATGAGGATATCCAAGCCCTCTTCTGTGCATCTATCTAATTCCTCCTGTATTAGTTTGGAAAAGATTTGACTGCTAATGATAAAAAATATTGTCTCCCTCAATCCCACCCTTCTTCTGATTCATGTAAACAAAACAGAAGCTTGCTTCTCTTTATAGGAATGTCCAGATAGAGGGATTAAGTGGCAAGGTGTCCTCCATGATTGTTAGGGACATAAGTTTCTCTTTTTGCTCTATCACACAGATATTCATTTCCAGAATCATTTTACAGCCCAAGATGGCTGTTTCAGCTGTCACCATCACCACTTGAATTCCAACTAGTGGGGAGAAGAAAAAAGGAACATACATCCTTCCTTTAAGAACACTTCTAAGAAATTTAGTAGTTACTTCCTCATATTTTTCTGTCCACAATTCAGTCATACCTAAGCTACAACCAAGGCTTGAAATATCTCTTTTTCTTAGAGCCAGTGGGCCCAATTAAAAGTCCCATTATTCTGTAGACAAGGGGAAAGGGATATTAGGGGACAACTTCCTTCTACCACTGCCAGCAAGCCATTGAACACTGGGAACAAATGACACTGAAAGGGTTTGTTTTTCTCTATGTATTTTCTATATATTGTATTTCCTCTAGACTTGAACTTGGACTCACACTTCCTTAAGTCTCTGGATATTTTTATCACAGTCCCCTTTATAACTATTAAAAACCTTGTTCACTACCCCTAACCTAACTCAACTAAGCTTTAGACCTGACTACTCTATAAACAAAGCTAGTAAAAAGTTAGTGGAGGTGATGGAATTCCAGTTGAGCTGTTTCAAATCCTGAAAGATGATGCTGTGAAAGTGCTGCACTCAATTTGCCAGCAAATTTGGAAAACTCAGCAGTGGCCACAGGACTGGAAAAGGTCAGTTTTCATCCCAATTCCAAAGAAAGGCAATCCAAAGAATGCTCAAACTACCGCACAATTGCACTCATCTCACATGCTAGTAAAGTAATGCTCAAAATTCTCCAAGCCAGACTTCAGCAATACGTGAACCGTGAACTCCCTGATGTTCAAGCTGGTTTTAGAAAAGGCAGAGGAACCAGAGATCAAATTGCCAACATCCGCTGGATCATGGAAAAAGCAAGAGAGTTCCAGAAAAACATCTATTTCTGCTTTATTGACTATGCCAAAGCCTTTGACTGTGTGGATCACAGTAAACTGTGGAAAATTCTGAAAGAGATGGGAATACCAGACCACCTGACCTGCCTCTTGAGAAATCTGTATGCAGGTCAGGAAGCAACAGTTAGAACTGGACATGGAACAACAGACTGGTTCCAAATAGGAAAAGGAGTACGTCAAGGCTGTATATTGTCACCCTGCTTATTTAACTTATATGCAGAGTACATCATGAGAAATGCTGGACTGGAAGAAACACAAGCTGGAATCAAGATTGCTGGGAGAAATATCAATAATCTCAGATATGCAGATGACACCACCCTTATGGCAGAAAGTGAGGAGGAGCTAAAAAGCCTCTTGTTGAAAGTGAGAGAGGAGAGTGGAAAAGTTGGCTTAAAGCTCAACATTCAGAAAACGAAGATCATGGCATCTGGCCCCATCACTTCATGGGAAATAGATGGGGAAACAGTAGAAACAGTGTCAGACTTTGTTTTTTTGGGCTCCAAAATCACTGCAGATGGTGACTGCAGCCATGAAATTAAAAGGCGCTTACTCCTTGGAAGAAAAGTTATGACCAACCTAGATAGTATATTCAAAAGCAGAGACATTACTTTGCCGACTAAGGTCCGTCTAGTCAAGGCTATGGTTTTTCCTGTGGTCATGTATGGATGTGAGAGTTGGACTGTGAAGAAGGCTGAGCGCAGAAGAATTGATGCTTTTGAAGTGTGGTGTTGGAGAAGACTCTTGAGAGTCCCTTGGACTACAAGGAAATCCAACCAGTCCATTCTGAGGGAGATCAACCCTGGGATTTCTTTGGAAGGAATGATGCTCAAACTGAAGCTCCAGTACTTTGGCCACCTTATGTGAAGAGTTAACTCATTGGAAAAGACCCTGATGCTGGGAGGGATTGGGGGCAGGAGGAGAAAGGGACGACCAAGGATGAGATGGCTGGATGGCATCATGGACTCAATGGACGTGAGTCTGGGTGAACTCCGGGAGTTGGTGATGGACAGGGAGGCCTGGCGTGCTGTGATTCATGGGGTCACAAAGAGTCGGACACGACTGCGCGACTGAACTGAACTGAACTGAACTGACTCTATAAATGTTCGTCAAGGAAATAAATAAATAAATAAGGAAAATATCTTAATTGAAAAGCAAACTGAAAAAAAATAAAATTATTTCTCAGTCTCTGTTGAGAGCTTTCAGGCAAAATTAGCAAATTAAAGATAGTCTGCCTTTCCTATACCTAGAATAAAGGCCTATGACAGGCAGGCCTGAGTGCCTTAGGAATATTGTTAGGTGCTTTCATCCCTCCTCCTTCCCCCACCCCATCTAGGAAAAAATGGTGTGACCAAAATAGGCCATAGACACAGTCTGGAAGTACTTGAAATTCAGCAGGTAGACAGCCTTTGTCTCCAGACAGCTGTAAAACCAGAGATGTCTGATTTCTTTTCAGATCACACTGGATTTCTATTAATGTGATCTGGGTCTGCAATGAGCAGCAAATACACATGCTATGTAAGGAAGCTCTTCACGAATATAAGTGGGAATGAGTCTGCCTTGATGTCAATACATTCTGTGTGAGAACTGTTTAATGTTGAAGTTGACTCTCTCAATCAGAGGGACAGACAAGATATCAGAATCATGGGTGATTTTAAAAAGTAACTACCACTCCACCTCCCCTCCCCACATTTGAACCTTGGATTCAGACTCTATGAAGGAAATTTAATGAATTGATTTAAAGACAAGGTCACAAACTGGTTGCTTTTCAGTAGAGTCTAAGCTGACGTGTTTTCCTTCGGCCATTGCAGTATCTGCATATTTTTACAACCACATTTATGTTCTTATAGGTGAGGCTGAAAACTCCAATTTATTACAAGTTCTTTGATCCCCTAATATCTTGCAACCAGCAGCTGCACACTTTGACATTAACTGTTTAAAACCTGATCTAAAGCAAAGAACACAGAGAGAACCTGCTTAGAATAAGTTAACTCAGGAACTAGAAATTGTGTGTAGATTTAGTTTAAAAGAAAACAAGGCAGCATATTACATTGGAATGTGAAGCAGGTTTAAGCATCATTTTTTGATGCTTAGTGGACAGGATGACAATGAAAAAGAAACCAATTGGCAGCTGTCTCTTCATTTTGTCCTTGACAGCTATCCCGTGTGCTCATGAATTTTGTCCCTCTGAGCTTGGCATACACTGTCGGGCATACTACTCTTCCGCTGCATTAGTGAAATATATCTTTGAAGGAATTTAATTTGGAAAAGTCTAATGACCCAGAGTTGCACAACCACTCTCATATTTAGAAGGTGAATGAAAAAAATACTTGCTGATAGTGATCCATCTGTCTTTGATGGTCATTACAAATGGGATCTGCAGGGGTCAGGTCTGGGCGCAGAGCCATTAAGTGTTTTCTGTAATGATTTGGAAGATGAAGTTAAGTGTTCAAAGAGCTGACTGCTATAGGACTGATATGCCGCTTAGAAAAAAACTTGTTAATTCTGCTTCTAAACCAGGAACAGAATCTACAGGAAGGAGAGAGAACTCAATGGGTGCATTAATGAGCAGCTTGTTAGCTTCATGCTGTAGCTCTGTAGGCAATTAAGTATTTTGTGTATCATTCCTGGCAGTAGTGGCAGTTCTATAAAGAGAGAAAGAGATTAAAATGATCATATCCAGGCTCATTTGGTGACTGTGGCTGCCGTGTCTTTGTGAACCTCAAAAAAATAGTTGTGTCTGTTCTAAAATGGAGGCAGAATAATGGAGGCCCTCTGAGCAAAGCAAGGCAGTCTTTGGGTCCCCACAGTAGGTAGCTAGGTTGATGTCTCTTTACTGTAGTTGGGCTGGGTATTCCCATTATGGTTGTCTTTAGGGAGAAATCACAAAAGCTGGGAATGCCTGGCAATCTCCAAATAAAAAATATGTCCCTCCTCCATTGTATAAGTACACGAGAAGGCCTACCACTTTTATCATAGTAGAGGCGGGCAAGAGGTCAGTGAGAAAAGATGTAAATAATACTGAACTTGCTGGGCCATGGCCTGGGCAGCCAGATCTGCAGACAGCCAAGATAAGGGCGCATGTGCCATAGTCAGCACATGCTATCCCCTAGGCACCAACCCACAGGGCACCTTGGAGCACAGAGCACCTTGGGTCACAGAGCTTAGAGACCATAAGCTTCCAGAAATGTTAAGGAAAGATCTGCCATGGGGTCTCCAGCTCTGTCGTGTGGAGCATATTTATGGCCAAGTTTTCAAGTTAACTGTCTTCCTTCTGAATTAAAGATAGCAGAATGATTCAGTAAATTGTATTTCAGTCATTTTTTCAGTGAATTTTACTCTGTTTTTATATACTGGAAAATAAAAAAATTTGAAATTAGGCTATGAAATTTATCAGATTATAAATACATTTTGAGGAAAACTCAGTAAAACTCTTCAAGCAGCCAGCAGTTCCTGCCTTTAAAAGTGAATGTCTAGGACAGTACCCTGTCTCCTGCACCAGAACCAGTGACACCAGTTGAGAAGCACTGTGGTGTCGTGGTGGAAGCCCTGGGGCTGCTCCAGGTGTTTCTGAGCTTGAATCCAGCCCTGCCACTGACTTGACCTGGAAACTTGGGCAAGTTGAATGACTCCTCTTAGCCTCAGGTGTCTCATTTTTCTTCACTGCAAATACAGAGACAGACAAAGCAGTACTATCCAAATATAAATGTGAGCCACATATGTAGTTTAAAGTTTTCTAGTAGTCACATTTTTGAAAGTGGAAGGAAACAGAAGAATACATTTCAGTTCAGTTCAGTTCAGTCGCTCAGTTGTGTCCAACTCTTTGCGACCCCATGAACTGCAGCACGCCAGGCCTCCCTGTCCATCACCAGCTCCCAGAGTTCACTCAAACTCATGTCCATCAAGTCAGTGATGCCATCCAGCCATCTCATCCTCTTCTCCTCCTGCCCTCAATCCCTCCCAGCATCAGAGTCTTTTCCAATGAATCAACTCTTCACATGAGGTGGCCAAAGTACTGGATTTTCAGCTTTAGCATCATTCCTTCCAAAGAACACCTAGGACTGATCTCCTTTAGGATGGACTGGTTGGATCTCCTTGCAGTCCAAGGGACTCTCAAGAGTCTTCTCCAACACCACACTTCAAAAGCATCAATTCTTCAGCACTCAGCTTTCTTCACAGTCCAACTCTCACATCCATACATGACCACAGGAAAAACCATAGCCTTGACTAGATGGACGTTTGTTGACAAAGTAATGTCTCTGCTTTTGAATATGCTGTCTAGGTTGGTCATAACTTTCCTTCCAAGGAGTAAGTGTCTTTTAATTTCATGGCTACAATCACCCTCTGCAGTGATTTAGTATATCCAAAATATTGGGCACTAGTGGTAAAGATCCCACCTACTAATGCAAGAGACATAAAAGAATCAGTTTCGATCCCTCAGTTAGGAAGATCCCCTGGAGAATGGCATAGCAACCCACTCCTATATCCTTGCCTGGAGAATCCCATGGACAGAGGAACCTGGCAGGCCACAGTCCAGAAGTTCTCACAGAGTCAGACATGACTGAAGTGACTTAGCACAGCATGGCATCCAAAACATTACCATTTTCCATATGTAATCAGTATAAAATGATTAATTATGCACTCACTTTACAATCTTTTATTCATGTCTTCAAAATCACAGCACCCATCTCAGGACAGACGGTTCAAGTGTATCAGTTAGAATTAGCCTCAGTTGAAAATCAAAATAACGATGACTTAGACAAGACAGAATTTCTCTACAGTATATGTAGGGGTTTCCCTTGTGGCTTAACCCCTGCAATATGGGAGACTCAGGTTCAATCCCTGGTTTAGGAAGATCCCCTGAAGAAGGACATGGCAATCTGCTCCAGTTTTTTGCCTGGAGAATTCCATGGGCAGAGGAGACTGGTAGGCTACAGTCCATGGGGTTGAAAAGAGTCAGACGACTGAGTGACTAACACATATGTGAAGCCTCAGAGTGAAATCAGAGTTGGCATGGTCACTGCATAATCACGGGTCCCGGTCTTCTCCTAGAATTTTGCTGCACCATCCTCAACACACAGCTTCTTGTACAGTCCAAGGTAGCTGCTTAAGCCGCAGTATCACATTTGTATTCTAGCCAAGGAGGAGGAAGAGGAGAGAAGGGTACCTGTTATGAAAAGTTACATATAGCATTTCCACTTACATCTCTATACCTGAAACTTAGTCATTTGGCCATACCTAGATGCAAGGAATCTAGGCATCTAGATTTGATGAACATGAGATTGGGCAAGTTCTGGGAGTTGGTGATGGACAAGGAAGCCTGGTGTGCTGTAGTCCATAGGGTCACAAAGAGTCAGACATGACTGAGCGGCGGAACTGAACTGAGATGCAAAGAACGCCGGGAACTCTAGTCTTTCTTTCCAGCAGCCAAGTATTCAGCTGAACAAGGACAGGAGGATGGATAATGGGGGAAAGCTAGCAATCTTTCCATAATACCAATCTCATAAGATTGACGGAGGATTGAATGAGAGTACATTGTACAATCATTAGTATTACATGACAAGTGCATTAAAATATTGTTTTATTACTTGTACAATTATTAGTATTACATGACAAGTGCATTAAAATATTGTTTTATTACTATGATCTCACTCCCTTTCAAGCTTAGCCCAGCCCCAGAATTTAAAAATGTGTGTGGTGTGTGGGTGTGTGAGTGCGTGTGTGCTCGGTCATGTCTGACTCTTTGTGACCCTGTGCACTGTAGCCTGCCAGGCTCCTCTGTCCACGGAATGTTCCAGGCAAGAATACTGGAGTGGGTTGCCATTTCCTACTCCAGGGAATCTTCCTGACATAGGAAGATTGAACCCGCATGTCTTGCATTTCCTGCAACGGCAGATGGGTTCTTCACCACTAGCTCCACCTGGGAACAAACATATGCTAAACCCACATACAGCTTATTTGATGCACCCTAATATTGCTGAAAGTGAAAGTGGAGAGTGAAAAAGTTGGCTTAAAGCTCAACATTCAGAAAACTAAGATCATGGCATCTGGTCCCATCACTTCATAGGAAATAGATGGGGAAACAGTGGAAACAGTGTCAGACTTTATTTTGGGGGGCTCCAAAATCACTGCAGATGGTGACTGCAGCCATGAAATTAAAAGACACTTACTCCTTGGAAGGAAAGTTATGACCAACCTAGACAGCATATTCAAAAGCAGAGACGTTACTTTGCCAACAAAGGTCCGTCTAGTCAAAGCTATGGTTTTTCCAGTAGTCATGTATGGATGTGAGAGTTGGACTGTGAAGAAAGCTGAGCGCTTAAGAATTGATGAAGTGTGGTGTTGGAGAAGACTCTTGAGAGTCCCTTGGACTGCAAGGAGATCCAACCAGTCCATCCTAAAGGAGATCAGTCCTAGGTGTTCTTTGGAAGGAATGATGCTAAAGCTGAAACTCTAGTACTTTGGCCACCTCATGTGAAGAGTTGACTCATTGGGAAAGGCTTTGATGCTGGGAGGGATTAGGGGCAGGAGAAGGGGACAACAGAGGATGAGATGGCTGGATGGCATCACTGACTTGATGGACATGAATCTGAGTGAACTCTGGGAGTTGGTGATGGACAGGAAGTCCTGGCATGCTGCAATTCATAGTCTCTTGGACTGCAAGGAGATCCAACCAGTCCATTCTGAAGGAGATCAGTCCTGGGATTTCTTTGGAAGGAATGATGCTAAAGCTGAAACTCCAGTACTTTGGCCACCTCATGCATAGAGTTGACTCATTGGAAAAGACCCTGATGCTGGGAGGGATTGGGGGCAGGAGGAAAAGGGAACAACAGAGGATGAGATGGCTGGATGGCATCACTGACTTGATGGACATGAATCTGAGTGAACTCTGGGAGTTGGTGATGGACAGGAAGTCCTGGCGTGCTGCAATTCATGGGGTCGCAAAGAGTCAGACATGACTGAGTAACTGAACTGAACTGAATATTGCTGAAAGATAAAATGATTTACTTCTTAGGCCCTTCTTAGACATTGGGTGGTTCCAGATGTTTTATCTTCATAAGGGCACATAAAAGGAGAAAACTTGCATTATTTAAGCTCCATGAAACAATTGTGCTGAGTTAAGGGAAATGTGCTGAGCAAAATGTATATAAGTTTTTATTGGTCCCCAAAGACCTAGAGAAGTTAGTCTGAGGCATTTAGTGCATTCTAAATATTAATGCATCCAGTTCCTAATCCAAAATGAACAGTCAATGACATTCGAAACAGTTTTGTGAGACCAACGAAAGGGAGACCTCTGATACTTTTGTCATTTTTAATGACGACAAGTGTGGGTCAATAACAAACAGCAAAAAATTCTTTAAATAAAGTTTAAAAATAGATCTGTACTCATTAATTTGAACCAATTAGGTTGACATCAGTCTGTTTAATTGTCTATTTGGGCTGATTTTATAATGAATTTTTAATACTAAGGTGACTTCTCCCAGCCACTAGAATGTCTGTAGGTTATTCAACAGCCTTTTGTATTGTGTGCAGATAGAATGCAGAGTAAGTTCATATTGGCTGAATCCGCACACAGTTAGAAAAAGGAGAACTGGAACTCTGAGTCCATGGTGGGAGATGGTAGGAACACTGGACTGAGGGTCAGGATCTGCTATTGACTTACCTACCAGACCTTGTACCAGTCTCATAAACTCTCTTGCTTCAACTGCCTCCCATGTAAAATACACATGTCTAACTAGAACCTTATTTCGGCACTCAATATCTTTGGTTTTCTAAAATCCAATTATTTGACTTATATGTGTCACTGCTTCTCTCCACCATTCAGTTAAACTCACAGTATCGTCACGTTGCACAATATCATTTCCTCTTCATGAATGTCCTGTGGTTTCAGTCTGATTATGATTCTCTCTTGGCTGTGCAGTGGGCTGGGAACGCTGCTTTTCTTGAGAATTGTTGAGTTTGCTTATTGTACAACGCTGTAGCTTTCACTTTAAATTACTGTCACTTTAAACCCCTGGTGGAAGCATCTCCTCTCTATGAATAGAACTGCTAGATAACCAGAGCCTAGGGTTGAGGGGATGGTAAAGCATGAACTACCCAAGTGGGTCTCTAGGAATGATGGTAAGTGAGGCCATTTCCACTTTTCCTTTGCTTACCAGATCCACCTGCTCTGCTTTGGGGGGACATAGCACCAAAGAAGAATCAAGTATTTAGGGACTGTACTACATCCCAGAAGAAGATACCCCATCATCACAGTGTATTGTCTCCAACCTGGAGCCACAGTTGTGCCTTTAAAAACCACTCCATCCTTCTGTTAGGCCAGCAGCTTCTGGCTCATACACTATGTGCTAGGACAAGTGGATCATATGGTCATTTACAAACTGCCACATCTCCTTTAAAGTAGGTATTTTGGTCCCGAGGTCTGAGTAATGTTATTCGAGATTTTATAAGCTCTTGGACAGTGCTACTGGCTGAGTCCCCATTGGCATGGAAAGGAAACTCATATCAATTCTAGTTAAGATGAGTCATTGCTCCTTTCAGAGTAAAAGGAGTCCATGTATTCAGTTTGCTGCCAAGCAGCTGATTAGTCTCCTTAAGCATTTGAGCCATAAATGTCTCACTTGATATTGGTCTCTACTACTAGAAAGTTGGATATTTCTTAGCAACAGTTATGATCGGTAATGGAGAGCAGGATCTGATGCTTTGGGACTCATGCATAGCCTCCACCCCTGCCACCATGACTACACTATTCATGAGCTCATTGTGTCAGCACTGGATTGCCAATGACAGAGGCTGGTTGATATCCACTGGCCAAGTCATTCTGTCTACTTGATTGGCCAGTGACTCCTCCATG
>SJXQ01006204.1:0-64982 GCA_006408695.1 Aepyceros melampus
GACCAAGGATGAGATGGCTGGATGGCATCACTGACTCAATGGACGTGAGTCTGAGTGAACTCCGGGAGATGGTGATGGATACGGAGGCCTGGTGTGCTGTGATTCATGGGGTTGCAAAGAGTTGGACACGACTGAGCGACTGAACTGAACTGAACTAAATCAGAAAAGCCTCCCTATAGCAATTGATTAGGAAATAAAGTGAACAAATATAAAAATATTCTTCAAAGTCCATCATTCTATTATTATTTAGTAAATAGAATAAATTCCTTCCATAGGCATAAAAAGTTGCAAAGAGCCTTATGTCATAGGTTTGTTGTAGTTGTTTAATCACAGTCGTGTCCTACCCTTTGTGACCCTGTAGCCCTCCAGGATCCTCTATCTATGGTATTTCCAAGGCAAGAATACTGGAGTGGGTTGCCATTTCCTTCTTCAGGGGATCTTCCTGACCCAGGGATCGAACCCACATCTCCTGCTTGGCAGGCAGATTTTTATCACTGAGTCACCTAGATAATCTTAAATATAAATGTTCTGGTCAATTTTTTTTAAGGATCTCCTAGGTCTCGAGATCCTATGCAGGTATAATTGAAATAAAGGAGTTAGTTCATCTGATTGCATTAATACTCTTCCTGGGGAGAAAAAAAAATTAACTTAGACTTAATTAAAGTTTCTAGCTTTCTTGGTTAATTATACTTTTTCTAATTCATCTTGGGCAAGATATTATTTAACAAATTTGAGTTGGTAAAAACAAAGTTGAATAATATTGCTTACTTTTCAAAGCACTGCTGGACAGAGCAATAGTTCTTCAAGGGCAGGAACTAGGTAGGTGGGTGATTTAAACCATAGTTCATTTCTTTCTCTTTTTCCTTTAGAGTTCAGAGCTCTTAAACATTGTGAACAATTAGAGAACAGTCTTATCAATTCTCTCCCAACAATTCATCTAAAAGAAAAACTCTAGGTGAAATGGAATGCCTCTTCTAAAGAATTCTCTACAGCAGAATGCTGAGAGCTTCCCTCCCTCCACCCGCTTAGACTTCCTTTCCTTGACACATAAACTTCATTAAGAGCTTATGTTCAATCAGATGATTGTTCAACTGCACTTCTAAAAATTGACGCAATGCACACTATAGTTTCTGGGTGAACACTAATATGCAGGCTAGTTTGTGATGCTTTCAAACTTTGTTGCAGACAAGACAAAAGGGATTCACATTGCCTCGGAAGATTCTCTCATGAGACCTCAGAAGGAACTTCTGGACACCAGGAAATGTTATACCCTAGAGGAGTAGGACACAAAAGGAGCTGTACAGTCTTCTTTCATTTGAAAAGAGCTTAAAAGGGAAATGAATAAAGGAAGACCATTTATAGGCAGAAGGCTAGAAGAGCTGATCTTTCAACGTGTCCCTTTGACCCTAGTACTCATTTGTGGGCCAGTAAACACTACTGAGGTCCTTGCTTAATATTTGACACCTGATAAAGTCACGTATGCCTCCCAGCTATAATCAAGAACAATGCACTATAATTTTTATACTGCCTTCTCTTTTATGGGGGCTTCCCTGGTGGTGCAGAGGTTAAAGCATCTGCCTGCAATGTGGGAGACCTGGGTTCGATCCCTGGGTCAGGTAGATCCCCTGGAGAAGGAAATGGCAACCCACTCCAGTGTTCTTGCCTGGAGAATCCCATGGACCGAGGAGCTTGGTGGGCTACAGTCCACGGGTTGCAAAGAGTCGGACACGACTGAGCGGCTTCACTTTCACTTTCACTTCACTTTCTCTTTTATACCAAAGTCACCAAATTTGTTCTCAGGCATGTACTCAGGTACAGGACGAGCTGAGTGTGTTAAGAAAGAATATGTTTTCTAAATCACCTCTTCCTGTTCATTCTTTGACATGGCAGCAGGATGCCACATGTTTTTTTCTCAGCTTCTTCATGGCTGTCTTCATATCAGCGTTTCTGAGAGTATAAATGAGCGGGTTCAACATAGGCGTGATCACTGTGTAGAAGACAGAGAAAACTTTGTCCACAGAGAAGCTGCAGAAAGGTCTCAGGTGATGAATACACATGGCACAAAGATCAAACTGACCACTGATAGGTGGGAGGCACAGGTAGAGAGTGCCCTGCTCTGGCCCTGGCGGAAGCGAGTTCTCAGGGTGACCAGGATGATGGCATAAGAGAAGAGCAAGACCAAGAAACAGACAAGAGACAACAGGCCGCTGTTGGAGACCATCAGCACCTCTGCTACATATGTGTCTGTGCAGGCTAGCTTGATGACCTGTGGGACATCACAGTAGAAGTTGTCCAGTTTATTGGGGCCACAGAAGGGCAGCTGAATGACCAGTGTGACCTGTGTGATAGAATGGACAAAACCCCCACACCAACAGGCAAAAACCATCTGAAAGCAGAGCTGGCGGTTCATGACTGTTAGGTAGTGCAAAGGATTACATATGGCAACATACCTATCGTAGGCCATGGCTGTCAGCAGAAACATCTCACTGGCTCCCAGAAAGTGCAGGAAGTAGATCTGGGCCAGGCACGCTGAAAAAGAGATGACCTTGTCCTCCTGTAGGAAATCTCCTAACATCTTGGGCACAGTAACACAGCTCAGGCATAGGTCAATGAAGGACAGGTGGCCCAAAAAATAGTACATAGGTGATTGGAGCAGGTGAGTATCAGCTCGCACTGTTACCACTATCAAGAGGTTTCCCAGGACAACGGCCATGTAAAGCAACAGAAATATTAAGAAGAGAAATAGCTGCAGCTCCAAGGATGATGATAGACCCAGAAGAACAAATTCTGTCACCTTAGAATCATTTTCTTTTTTCATCAGGTCAAGAATACCAAGTGACCTAAGAAAGATGAATTAAATTAGAACAAGAGAGATTTAAGCTAGACAAAAGGCCAAAAAAAAAAAAAAAAGAGGCAACTGAAATAATTGAAGAAATGGGAATTAGGATCCAGATGTGTTATATTAGAATTAGGTAGGCTCAGGACAGTATTGCCATGAATCCAGCTATTGTTGCATTGCCACTAAGTAGTGTCTGACTCTTTTGTGACCCCATGGACTGTAGCCCACAGCTTCCTCCGTCCGTGGGATTTCCCAGTTGATGAACCCACTATAGTGGGTTAGCATTTCCTTCTTCAGGGAATCTTCCCACCCCAGGGATTGAACCTACATCTCCTACATTGTCAGATGAATTCTTTACTGTTGAGCTTCCAGGGAAGCCCCCATGAATTCAATGCCTTCTGTTATGTAAATTTGATCCTATCTGATCCAAATCTTGTGGTCACCTTCCAAAATATTACGATCCCTAGAATTCTCTGATGCTGTGGGAATTTCATTGTTCTGTGAATGCTTCTAAGTGTATAAACCAAGAACAAGACTCAAATGATTTCTTAAATTTAAGATTGATAAATGTCAATATAGAGGAAAAAAAGAGTATGAACAACAGCAGGTATAAAAACAATTTGAGAGTCAGAAAGAGGAGTAAGGGAGGAGACTGGAGATCTGAGAAACTTACATCATTGAATATCAGGAACTATGCAGTTTCAAAGAAAGAACATTTTACCCTGCTCTTCATTCCACCAGCCCCTTCATAGTCTCAGGCTAGGAAAATAAGAAATTCTCAGATGACCATCAAAGTTGCCCTGTCTGTGCCCTAATGCTGTTCTTATGAGTCATGCCCTAATTGAGGGCTGGCTGTAAGGACTGGAGAGATCTCCTCTCCCTAGGGCTTTGTCTGTATGTGAAGCTTTTACGGTCCTTATGCCACCATTCAGCCTAATGAGCCCCGGGATTCCCTGGGATGCTGTTGTTTGAGTTGTCTGCATGTCAGTTCTTGCCAGAAAGCTGACTTAGGCTCTGAAGGTTCTGAACAGTCAAACCTTATTGTACAACACAGCCCTCTCATTTACCTACTTCATGTTGATTAATTTGACACTACGTGTGCTATCAGTTTTCCATATGTCAGTCTGTTATCTGAGTAAAACAATTCTCAATGGTTTCCCAACCATGCTTTCTGGAGTGGGTTAGGCTGAATGATAAATGCCAAGTCACCATAGGAAGCTGTACAAGCAGGAACACTTCCTTCAGGGTGTACAGAGCCTTAACACAACACAAGTCTCTTGATGATACTTCAAGCATCTTCTCTAACTGGTGCCTATGTATGGATCTTATCCAGGAAACAAAGGTGCTATCTTTAGTAACTGACTGTGTTATTGCCAAAGTAAAATTTTTTATGTTATAAAACATAATTCTGATACGGTTGATTCATGTTGAGGTTTGATAGAAAACAACAAAATTCTGTAAAGCAATTATCCTTCAATAAAAAATAAATTAAAAAAACATAATTCTGAAATAGATGATGAACACATGTCAAAATTGTATTTAATTCTTTAATGAGGGATGGTAGAAAGACAAAGCCAACTCAAAAAACAATATAAATAATGGCTTTATATAATCACAGTATAAAAAAGAACACTGAAATAAAATTTCTAAGGTATACATAAACCAGTTAATGCCCTAAAGGAAAATGCAACCTTACCATTTGGGATTTTCCCCCCACTCTAACAAGAAAATTAACACAGTTTAGCAGTTTTCTATTATATCTAACTATATAATTGTACACATCTGAAATCCCATAAATAGCAAATACTAGGTTAAAATTACATCCTTCTAAAGTTAGATGAGCCTTAAGTAGGCTTGTTAAATAATATTTTAATATGACATTAAAAGGTAACACTTATACTTGGATTTCACTTTAGTATGCTAAGTCGCTTCAGTCGTGTCCGACTCTGTGCGACCCCACAGACGGCAGCCCACCAGGCTCCCCCGTCCCTGGGATTCTCCAGGCAAGAACACTGGAGTGGGTTGCCATTTCCTTCTCCAATTCACTTTAGGATAAGAATAAGAAATAAAGCAACAAGATAATATCAGACACTTCTCTTTTGCAGAAGGAGTTCTCATGGTAGACAGGTTTTTAGATTTTTTTTTCCCTCCCACTGCAAAGTGACAGTTTAGGGAAAAGATGGGATACACGCAGGTAAGAGTAGGACCCACACCGAGTTAGATTCTTCAGGCATTTAGAGGTCAATATCACCCATCCAACTGCATCAGCGTAGCTTCCAGGGTCCCTGAAAGACACATACCCAGTCATTTAGAGTCATTGCTTTCCACAATGCCCAATGTCCCTGGGATTCTCCAGGCAAGAACACTGGAGTGGGTTGCCATTTCCTTCTCCAATTCACTTTAGGATAAGAATAAGAAATAAAGCAACAAGATAATATCAGACACTTCTCTTTTGCAGAAGGAGTTCTCATGGTAGACAGGTTTTTAGATTTTTTTTTTCCCTCCCACTGCAAAGTGACAGTTCAGGGAAAAGATGGGATACACGCGGGTAAGAGTAGGACCCACACCGAGTTAGATTCTTCAGGCATTTAGAGGTCAATATCGCCCATCCAACTGCATCAGCGTAGCTTCCAGGGTCCCTGAAAGACACATACCCAGTCATTTAGAGTCATTGCTTTCCACAGTGCCCAAATCTATGGCTTCATCGGCCTCATCTCTGGCTTCTTAATAGGCCATTCATTATCTTCTTACTCTAGACAAAAATTTCCAAATCAGTTTTATCCTAAGAATTACTTCCCATTAGCATAGTTGACATTCCACCATTTTTAGGTTTTTAATGAACAGAGATAGAAAATTAACCCAAAATAATATTCATTTAGAAAAAATTATTGCAGTTACTTTGAACTAAAGTGAATAATTTACTTTCCTTCAAACTTTTAAATCTTTCTGTTTCATCTCAAGTTTTATATTTTATCACTTTTATTTTATATCTATCCAGCATAAGGAGATCAGTCCTGGGTGTTCATTGGAAGGACTGATGTTGAAGCTGAAACTCCAATACGTTGGCCACCTGATGCGAAGAGCTGACTCATTGAAAAAGACCCTGATGCTGGGAAAAATTGAGGGCAGGAAGAGAAGGGGACCACAGAGGATGAGATGGTTGGATGGCATCACCGACTCAATGGACATGGGTTTGTGTGGTCTCTGGGAGTTGGTGATGGACAGGGAGGCCTAGTGTGCTGCAGTTCATGGGGTCGCAAAGAGTCAGACATGACTGAGCGACTGAACTGAACTGAACTGAACTAGCCATTTATGTTTTCAAACAAATTCCTCTTCTTTGCTCTTAATAAGTAAAAACATATCTATTATCTTGCATATACATTTGCATTTCCTTGACACCTATGTATCTAGTAGTCTCAAGCACCTATATTGCTTACACTTGTCAACAAAACGGTACTTGAGGATTTTTGTCATATACAAACATCTCAGCAGATTAGGAATAAGCACACATTTTATGAATCCTATAGTCACAAAAATTCCTTTTTGTTTCTTAAAGAGGTGAAAATAAAAATGTGCCTTAACATCATCTAAGGGTAGTTAAACACCCTATCAAACTGTTCACAAATAGCCATTCTATAATATATGTATATGGGCTTCCCTGGTGGCTCAGAGGTTAAAGCATCTGGCTGCAATGCGGGAGACCTGGGTTCGATCCCTGGGTCGGGAAGTTTCCCTGGAGAAGGAAATGGCAACCCACTCCAGTATTCTTGCCTGGAGAATCCCAAGGACAAAGGAGCCTGGTGGGCTACAGTTCATGGGGTCGCAAAGAGTCGGACATGACTGAGCGACTTCACTTTCACTTTCATAATATATATAATATAGAAAAATAGAAAAATCAGAACTAAGCATGCATCTCACTCCAATTCTAGGGAACTGTATGTAGGAAAGGTTGCCTTAGAAATAAATAGATGGGAAGAAAAAAAAAAAGCCCTTGAGAAGCTGGGGTTAACAGAGAGGCCCTCACTAATGTGGCAGCCTTAGTTTACATATCAGGAATCTCAGACTTTGCTTTCATTTAGGGATATCCTTAACAAATAGTGTCCTCTGGTGCCTGACAGCCACAAGCCCAAACCCTGGGTGAGGAAGGGATTTTCCTCCTGGGTCTCACAGAATCCATACAAACATCTTTTTCAAGGACAATGAGCAGACAAAGCCAAAGACAACTGTAATACTTAAAAAAATTTTTTTTAGTTGTAATACTATTGTACTGCTACAGTAATGCAACAAATGACCACCAACTCAGTGGCTTAAACAAATAAATTTATTATCTTTACAATTCTATAGGTCAGAAGTCTAACAAAGTCTTGCTGTGCTAAATATCAGTGTTGGCAGGGCTATAGTCCTTTCTGGAGGCTTTGGCAAGAATCTTCAGAGCCTGCAACACTAAATCAAGCCTTGTCTCACACCTACCATCTTTCTGGTTTCTGAAACCAAGAAAGGTTCAATGCTCTTAAGGACACAAGGATACACCTTGAATGGGGCACCTGGAAACTGAAAGTTTTCCCAGCTATAACCCTTATCTTAGTACATCAAAGTCCATTTCACCAGGTGAAGTAGCAGATGCACAAGTTTGGAATATGTTAGTCTGAGGATTAGGCCTCTGACATCTTTGGTGCTATTATTTTTCTTACCACAATACACAATTTAACAGAGTGTCACAAATTAGAGCCAACAAAAAGTTCAGACACATGAGACAGACACCCAGACTTTGGACACTGGGCTTATCACACACGGTTTATAAAAAAACTCTCAGATACAGATCGTTTAAAAATTATGTCTAAAGAAGTAAAACACAAAGTCTGGATATTTATTAGAGTTAGGAAGGGTACACCTCACATATTTCTCCACACTGCTTTTATTTAACGTGTCTTTGTACACCGATCCTCCATGGATGTTGTTCCTGCTGATGCAGTTCTGATTAGGCAGTTTCCCTCCCAGAATATTCAAGATATAATTCCACATCTGGTTTTCACTGTAGGTATTGAGCAATCAACTTTCTGCATAAGTCCTATTTCTGGAGATGTAATCAATTTTTTTCTCTTGTTCCTTTTCAAGTAGTATTTTTGTCTTTAGTTTTCTGTTGCTTACATATAATTCATATAAGTATGAATCTATTCTTATTTATACTGTTTGTAATGTGTTGGGCTTGCTCTTTGAGACTGTAGATTTTTGTGCTTGACCAAATCTATAAATATTTTCAAACATTTTGTCTTTAAATATTTGCTTCTGTCTGCATCTGTCATCTTTTTCAGTTGTCAAACTAATATTGGACTTTCACTTTAACTTCTCTTTCATTTTTCTCTTTTTTATCTATTCAGAATACATTACTTATTCTTCTGATGTAGTCTCGAGTTAATACATTTTTTTATCTGCTCTCCAATCTGCTGTTAAACTAGTCCATTAAATTTCTTTTTTAAAATTTCTGGATGGTCATTAGCTTTTCTCCAAAGAATATTTCTACATCCAATTAATCAGCATGTTGACACATCTACCTGAAGCTAGTGGTAAAGATGTTAAATGACAGAGAAGTTTAAATCAGTTGCCATGATAGAATGCAAGGAGGTCTCTGTCCCTTTACAAGGAAAAGTTATAGGAAAGCAGATGTCTAGCCTTTTTAAAAATATGTTGGCATTCTTTTTTGGCTTGTTTGTTTGGCAGCTTGGCTTGAGGGATCTTAGTTCCCTGACCAGGAATTGAACACATGCCCTCAGCAGTGAAAGCGGAGAGTGCTAACCCCTAGGCTTCAGGGAATTTCCCTATGTTAACTTTCTTATCTCTCTTTTTCTGCCTTTTTAAGACTGAAAGAGGTGGAAGTTTGAAAAATGCTGAGCTTTAGCTTTTATGGAGAAGAGAAAAAGATGCCTACTGGTTGCTAAACCCAATGCTAGGGAACAGTGGCTTCCCCCAGCAGCAAGAAGAGGGACTGTGTCAGCTAAAATGACTCTAAATATCATAGAAAACAAATATACATGTCAAATGTTTCTGTCCACTAAGCAGAAGATATGTCCAATGAATTCCCAATTTGTAAAATAGAATGGATATCTTCGCACACCTGATAATAATAAAAATATTTCCATCACAATGGAAAACCTCCCACCATAATGCACATGAAGTTTGAAACACTGGTCTTATTTCATCACAACGCAGAAAGAGTTTTATTTGGGACAAGATAAAAAGCAACAGTTGGCAACCTATGGCGAGCCTAGCATGCTGCTACTGCTACTGTTACTAAGTCGCTTCAGTCGTGTCCGACTCTGTGCGACCCCAGAGATGGCAGCCCACGAGGCTCCCCCGTCCCTGGGATTCTCCAGGCAAGAACACTGGAGTGGGTTGCCATTTCCTTCTCCAACACATGAAAGTGAAAAGTAAAAGTGAAGTTGCTCGGTCGTGTCCAACTCTTAGCAACCCCATGGACTGCAGCCTACCAGGGTCCTCCGCCCATGGAATTTGCCAGGCAAGAGTACTGGAGTGGAGTGCCATTGCCTAGCATAGATGAAATTAAGATAGAACTGACCCTCGACAAAATGTTAAGTAGGGAAATTGTGTCTTGGCCCATGTGCACTCTACCTGGGGTCCTCCATTCTTAATCAGGCACATGCTGTCGTTCTGCCACCTCAAACTGGCTCTTGATGCTCACAGCTCCCCAGCTTGCACTATAATGACCTATAAATACTTTACATTTCTAATATGTTTTGCTCAACCTTTCATTACCACATAGAAACAGACACTAACAGACTGATTATCTCAATCTGTGTTATTATACCTGACTTCAGACATCCTCTAAAAGGCCATTCAAGGAATTCCCTGGTGGTCCAGTGGTTAGGACTTCACATTCTCACTGCAAAGGGCTTGGGTTCAATCTCTGGTTGGGGAACTAAAACCCCACATGGTACACAGCATGACCAAAGTTTTTTTTTAATTAAGGTATTAAAAAATGGTCATTCACAACTGATTTTTCTGTTTTCTTCTGTCGTTTTCCATGACTGTATGATGGTAAAGGCAGATACTGGCCTGAGAGACTAGCCTTCCCAAAGGACAACGTTTTAAAATATACAAAGAACCAAATCTTTAGGATGCTCTCCAGAACTCCATTTTTTAAATTTGTTTTTAATTAGAGAACTGTTGCTTTACAATGTTGTGTTGGTTCAGAACTACCCCCCCCCCTTTTTTTTTTAGATTAAAAAATTTACGTAGATGGTACTTGAATCCTTTCTTCCAAATTAAAAACTAGAAACCACTCCCAGAATCTAACTTTCATCATCCTCCAGACATCTCCCCTGACGAGAATCTTGGCAGTCGCTGCCAAGTTAATTGTACAAAAGGAGGTCTGTTTTCCAGTGAAAGTCCTGGGAATCACACTTTTGAGACAGGAGCTGAGAATCAAGGACACACTGACTCAGTTCCTCCTGAACACAGCTCACGGGTATGCAGAAATAAATCATATCGTGTCCCTGTCTTTTCTTTTTTCCTCAAGAAATAATCCTAAATTTGTTTCTTGGTGGTGATGGTGGTGGTGGTATTCTTGATAAAAGATCTGAGGGCCAAAAACCAAATAGCTTCAATCCCAGGCAAATCTGTGGTGTTTGTCATTAAAGGAAGTATAGATGAATCCTTTTTCTAGCTTTTTCACAACTCTAAGTGACAGTATGCTCTCTTTTGAAAGCAAGAAAAGAGTTATGACTAGCAATTCATAGGAGATGATATCAAACAGGATTAAAAGTATTGCTTCCCTGGTTCCACTTATAGGAGCTGTATCTACATATCCTTACATTGTTTCAGAGAGACAGAACCAGCGAAAAACTACAATAATTACCATCCACTTGGAAGTTCAGGTAGGTTAAGGAATTAGGAAAAGCAAAGCATTTGGGGAATGTTTCACAAATTCTTTTTAAAACTAAAAGAATATTAACCCTGCTTTGTTTTTACTTATATGTATATACAATTGTCTATCTACTGGGTAATCAAGTCTTGGGAAATCAAAACAATGGTTTTGATAAACAATGATAGAATAGATTCCATGATATCACTGCATTTAGAAAGAAGAGATAGAGACACAGATTCTGGCCAAACCAGGGCTAACAACTGTCAGGGAGACACTCAAAGTTCTTCTGAAGGAAGTGTCAGACATCAGTGTGGTTCATACCGATACTAGAGTGTCCCTCGGGAATAATAAAGTGTTTCTTTCCCTTAAGTAAGGAAACCAAATTAAACTATTTTAGGTCTTTCTTTTTCCAAGGTTGCTATATGTTTTCTTCAGTATATTGATCATCGGAAACCAGATCATTAAATGTTTTGAAAAATCATCAACTCAATCTAGATCAGAATACCAGCCCCAGTTTCTTCTTAAATACAATGCCAAGTCAATCTGTCTCATCGGCCACTGCTTCCTCCCATTATATTTCCCCATTTCCAAGGTCTTCATGGAGTCTTTTTCTTCTAATAATACCTTCAGAGAAATTTGATTGAAAGAATCAACTACCTTCAGGTAACCATAAGAGAAAAAAGCAGGGTTAGTCAAAGGAAATATGGGTTAAAAAAACACACAGCATTACTGAGGAATTTGGTTTAGATGGAAAGTGTATCAGGGCTGCATCTGCCCACCCAAGGACCTTGGCCATGTGTTTCCACACAGCCTGCATTTCTGGAGTGTGACATCAGTTGATAATGAATGAACTCAGCTGCCTGCACAGGACATCCAGCCTTCTTGGAAGTCCATTTGGACAGCTCCTGCTGTTGTTCCCAAGTGTCTTCTCAGTACTTTTGTATGTCCTCTTCATACTCTCATGGTCATAGTGAAGCCCTTTCCTTTTTCTCTGTGAGCAAATAAGAGAAAGGAGGGACTTCAGTAAGATCCAAGGGGACCAGTGCACATGCATTTTTGACATAGCTGGGTCAGCTTTGGGACCTCACTTGGGTGACCAGCTATCCCTGCTTCCCCGAGGCTGAGGGTTCCCTGAGTTACAAGATTTTCAGGGTTAAAGTGAGTTCAGTCCCAGGTAAACTGGCACATTTGGTTACTCTAGTCTCATACCATAATGATCCATCATCTTCTCTTTTTGCCATATCCTTGCACTCATCTGCCCCCTACTTTCTTCTTCAAGCTCCAATGGTATGATTCTTTGCATATGTGAAATGATTAAGGCTTCCAAGTGGAAAGTTATCTGAATTAAAATTCAAATGGGGGCAGAAATAATGATTTATTCATTTAATCAGCAATTACAAGGTACATGTTGCCTAAAAAATAATGTGAAAGTTGCTCAGTTGTGTCCAACTCTTTGTGACCCCAGTCCATGGAATTCTCCAGGCCAGAATACTGGAGTGAGTAGCCTTTCCCTTCTCCAGGGGATCTTCCCAACCCAGGGATTGAACACAGGTCTCCCGCATTGCAGGCAGATTCTTTACCAGCTGATGTATTAGATACCAAAAAAGGTCAAAGATGATTAACACTTGGCCTCTGTCCTCAGAGGTTTACAGTCTAGTAGGTATATTAAGACATGAAAAAAAAAACAAAAGATGCAAAGTATAAAGTGCAAATGCTTTAGTGTAGAAAAATGCTGTAGCTTTTAGAGTGTTTTCTCATTCCTTCTGGAAACATTTTGGAATGTTTTTTCAATCCTTAAAAAATAATGATTCATTTATTTAATGTTGATTCAGGAAATATGCTAGCATGCCTATGAAGTGAACTGAACTGTGCTAGGAATTCATAATATGAAGATGAAAAATACATCTTTGCCTTCATGAAGCTCAGACTGGTAGAGATAGAAAAGTGACCAGTTAAAAGAAGGCATAGTATAAGTTTACATATACATGTCAGATGCTAAACAGAGGCAAAAACAAAGAATTACTATATGATGGTGAAGTCCAGCAATATTTCATGAAGGTGGCAATCAGTAAATGGTGTGGATTGCAAGTACAAGTTATTCGATCAAAGAAAAAAAGTAAATAAATAGTAAAAAGATGGAGAAAGAGAAAGGAAGGGATCCAGAAGGGATGGGCAAGAAAGAAGAAAGGAAGGAAAGAGGGAGGGATGGAGGGAGGGGTGAAGGGAAGAAAGTGAGGGGAGAAAGAGAGGGAGGGAGGAAGGGTGTGTGTGTGTGTGCTACGTGTGTGCGAGCTAAGCTCCTTCAGGTGTGTCCGACTCTTTTCCACCCTATGGACTGTAGTGTGCGAGGCTCCTCTGTCCATGGGATTCTCCAGGCAAAATTACCAGAGTGGGTCGCCATGCCTTCCTTCAGGGGATCTTCCCTACCGAGGGATCAACCCCTGTCTCTTACCTCTTCTGCGTTAGCAGGCAGGTTCTTTACCACTAGCGCCACCTGCGGGAAGCCCAAAAGGAGGAGAAACAGCAATCAGGTAGGAAGAATAGCACGTCATTTGACAAAAATGTGATTCTTCTTTTCTTATCTGGGACATAAAACTCAAGAGGTAAGGTTAAATAAGTAGATAAAGGTCAGATTGTGAAGGGCCTTGTGTGCTAACGCTCAGTTGTTTGGATTTGGCTTCACAATAATAATGTTTCATTGCAGCACAGCTTACAGACTAAATGAACGTCTCCGAATCAGCATCCCATTCTGAATCAGTGCGTGAATTCATCCTTCTGGGTTTCCCCTGCAGAGGGAGATTCAGGTCATTCTGTTTATGGTCTTCTCCATCATCTACGTCCTGACTCTCATAGGAAATGGAGTCATTATCTGTGCTGTGTGCTGGGACCAGCATCTCCACACCCCCATGTACATCCTGCTGGGGAATTTTGCATTCCTGGAGATCTGGTATGTCAACTCCACTGTTCCAAACACACTGATCAACTTCCTCTCAGAGAGCAAGGCCATCTCTTTCACTGGTTGCTTCCTTCAATTATATTTTTTCTTTTCCATGGGCTCCACTGAGTGCTTCTTTCTCTCAGCAATGTCATTTGATCGATACTTTGCCATCTGCCATCCTCTGCATTATGCCACAATTATGACTGGTAGACGTTGTTTCAACCTAGTGATTGCTTGTTGGGTATGTGGCTTTCTCTGGTATCTGGTGCCTGTTATTCTCATTTCCCAACTGCCTTTCTGTGGTCCTAATGCAATTGATCACTTCGTATGTGACTCAGGCCCACTGCTGACCCTTTCATGTGTTCCTGCTCCCATGTCCAAGCTCACCAGCTATACTCTAAGCTCCCTCATCATCCTCCTTAGCTTCCTTTTCATCCTCCTCTCCTATGCCCTGGTTCTGCTTGCTGTTCTTCGATTGCCCTCGGCATCCAGTCGACAAAAGGCCTTTTCCACCTGTGGGTCCCATTTGGCTGTGGTGCTGCTGTTCTACGGGACCATTATGGTAATGCATGTGAGCCCTGGATCCAGCCACTCCACCTTGTTGCCAAAAATCATGACTTTGTTCTATGCTATGGTAACTCCACTCATCAACCCTTTGATTTACAGTCTCAGGAATAAGGATATGAAAAAAGCTCTCTGGAAAGTTCTGGAAAAGTTTAGAATTTCTTTAAAAGTCTTTGGCAGCAGGCGCAGGAGGAATGTGGGATAATCTGGTTTAGTGTGAGGTGGGTAAAATGTCCATCCTTGAACTTTCATACATTTGTACCATCATCCATTCAGTAAATGGTAACTGAATGCCTCCTTCATGTTAGACAAGCACTTGGCACTGTATTGTGAATATAATTATGAAGATAAATCAGACACAATCTCTTCCTCAAATTGCACTCTAATGGTGAAGACAGGTAAGAAAATAATGAATATAAAATGCAATAAATATTCTAACCAATATACGTACAATATATGAAACACAAGGAAAAAACAACTAATTTTGCCTGGATCATGGGCAGTCAGAATTAGTGTTAGGGAAAACTTCAGTCAAATCATAGCAGACATGTATATTTTGTGATGAAGTTGGGGAAAGCCTTGTGTTCTGTTTAACTTGTAACTAGATTTCTTTTTTTATTAATATTTTTAAAAATTTTCATAAAAAATAGTTGACTCACAATGTTGTATTAGTTTCAGGTGTACAGCAAAGTGAAACAGTTATACAAATACGTATACCCACTCTTTTTTTAAATTCTTTTCTTATATAGGCTATTACAGAGTAGAATTCCCTGTGCTATACAGCAAGTTCTTATTAGTTATGTTTTATATATAGTAGTGTGTATATGTCAGTCCCGATCTCCCAATTTATCCCTCCCTGACCCTTATTCCCTGGCAACCATAAGTTTGCTTTCTACATTTGTGACTCTACTTCTGTTTCATAAATAAGTTCGTTTATACCCTTGTTTTTTTAGATTCCACATATAAGCAGTATCATATGATATTTGTTTTTCTGTATCCAACTTACTTTGCTCAATATGACAATCTATACGTCCATACATGTTACTGCAAATGGCATTATTTGATCTTTTTATGACTAATATTCCATTGTATATACGTACTACATCTTCTTTATCTTGTGTCCTGTTGATGGACATTTATGATTGCTTCCATGTCTTGGCTATAATAAATAGTGCTGCAATGAACATTAGGGTGCATGTATCTTTTCAGTTTATGATTCTCTCCAGGTATATGCCAGGAGTGGAATTTTTGTATTATATGGTAGTTCTGTTTTTAGTTTTTGCAAATGAAACAATTGACAAGGGATTAATCTCCAAAATATACAAACAGCTTATCACCTCTACATGGAAAAAAAAAAAAAAAACCCAGTCAAAAAGTGGGCAGTGTATGTACAGAGACATTTCTCCAAAGAAGGCATGCAGCTAAAAAGCACATGAAAAGATGCTCAGTATCACTAATTACTATAGAAATGCAAATCAAAACTACAAGGAGGTATCATCTCACACAACTCAGAATGGCTGTCATCAGAAAATCTACAATGCTAGAGAGGGTGTGGAGAAAAAGGAACCCTCCTACACAGTTGGTAAGAATCTAAGCTGATACAGCCACCATGGAGAACAGTATGGATGTTTCTTAAAAACTAAAAATAGATTTATTTTTCAATTCTACTATGATATCTTTGAAAGGATATGAGACTTAAAATCAAAAGATCTAGGTAGGAACTCAATTCTTCCATTAATCAACTGTGAATTTGGCAGGTAACTTCAACTAAAATTGAAATGGTAATTGCCACCCCCAGAGATAATTAGTGTGATGTTTTAATAAAACGTAAGTCCAAAAATGCCTAAAACAGTACATAGAAAGTACATAGTAAATATTAATTAAATATGAATGTTAATGAATTCTTTGTTCTCATGTTCTTTATCGGAATCAAAATCTCAGATCCTTTATGAAAGTCACCTTCTATAACTTTTGGCAAAGCCCTTTTACAACAGCTCTCCTTCTCAACTTTCCTTGAGACATAAACTAGATTATGTTTTCTCCATTTATAGCCAAAATACCATGTGTTTAGTTTAATTTTGGTTTATGAGTGTGTGTGTGTGTTTACAGTGTTCTAGAGAATTAAGTCTTCAAAACTGGGACTTGTTTACCCCTGGGATACATGAAGACTTTCTAAAAGGCACACAAGCATGCATAGTTCAATTTCTAGATCCTTAGCTTACATGTGTACATTTTCCTAAAGCTGCTGTGCCTAAGAACACATCTCTTGATGAAGTTTCAGATGGACTTAATTCACACATCCTCTTTCACAATTGCTTTTCTCCCACTTCAGATATAAAGCTTGCCATTCACCAATCTGACCTTAATATTTTGCATTGTTTGGGTATATAAGCTTCTAGTTGGGACACTGAACAAATAATTTGAAATAATGATCACTCTACTGTGAAAGTGAATGGATTTAACAGATAATACATCCTTTGGTAACAAATGGTTTTGGATTGTCATAAAAGAAGAAACATGCAGGTAGTTTATTATTAATAGAAGGTGGTTTCAGGTAGAAGGAATGAGGAATGAGAAGAAGCTACTATGACCAATGAAAATTTGATTCCACCAGAACCTCTGAGAATTGTCCATTTGAATGGCACAGGTCTAAGGCGTTTATTGACTAACCATGGTTGCACAGGGAGATATTGACTTCTCATGTTTCCAAAAACACATTGACTGTTGCACCAAATGAGCCATTGTGTCTTCAGAAAAGGCCCTGGGAAGAAAGCAGGAAGACTCATGGATAGGGCTTGAGACAGGAGGGATGCCATCAGACTGATTCTGAGCTCCCAAGGGACTGCCCACCACCTCTGAAACTAAAATCAGAGGTACGTCAGGAAGCTCACAAATAATCACTTCACAGGCTACTTAACTATCCTGATAGCAGGTTACAAATAATTTGCAGTTAACAGGCAATATGTGGTAACGGTCAGAACCAGACTGCCTGAATTCAAATTCTGTCTCCACTAACTGCATAACTTCGTATATGCCTCCATTAACTCATGTTTAAAGAAGCAATAATGATAGAGCTTTCTTCCTAGTGCCATTGTGAGGATGAAATGAATCAATCTGCTTATCAGAGACTGTAGCAAAGAGTAAACCCTAAAATATCTCCATCATTATAATACTTCATGCTTATGTTCACAGGGAATTTGCTCTCATTACAAGTTTTAATTTGGAAGTTAATTTTCTATCCCAAATTCCCAGTTACTAGAATGTAGCTAAAAATGTGGGCAGTATAATAAAGAGTTAACAAGTCAAAACATCGTATACTCAGATTAGAGAGAAATAATAAAGAATATATCAATAGAGTTTATCAATAACATACATGTTCTGAATCATAAAGCAGAGATGTTAGTGTATTGAAGCACAAGATGGTTTTCTCAGTAATATGACTGACAAAGACTATCTTAACATGAGTTACGAGCAAGTGAACATGCAAACACTGAATTACCAATTTAAAAAACAAATGTCCTTGTATGAAAGAACATAGGACATGCAGAATTATAGATTGCAGTTACTTGTAATCTGAGAGTGGTCTCAGTCTCTCTTTCCCTCTCTCTCCTCACCCCTCTTCCTCTCTTCTTATGTCCCTCTCTCTTTCTCTCCACATACTCTGTTCTGCTTCTCAGGAATCAAAGACTTCTCTGACTTTTGATAGGAAAAGAATTTGCCTTCAAATCGGGCAGTTCCTGAAAATACTCTTCTCCACTGTACAGATATCATTCAATATCATGTATCACGCACTCAATGGACGTGAGTCTGAGTGAACTCCGGGAGTTGGTGATGGACAGGGAGGCCTGGCGTGCTGCGGTTCATGTGGTCGCAAAGAGTCGGACACGACTGAGCGACTGAACTGAACTGAACTGACTGAATATTTCTGTTGCTGCACGATGGAAATCTAGCAGCCCGGTGTTCTATCTTATAATATAAATGCTCTCTATATACCTCTATATAAATGCTCTCACATTTCAAAACAAAACAATTTGTTAATTGTGAATCAGAATTGCTTCCACTGCTAAATCTGAAAATACTGCCAGCCCTCTGTGTCTGGTGCACTGGGGATGGAGAATCTACAATATCAAAGACCTGACGAGACTGTGCCATTTTTATGTAAGGGACTTGACATTCCCTGGATTTTTACCTTAGGGGATCCTGGAAACAATCCCCTCATAGATACGGAGGGATGGCTATACTCCTTTTCCTTGGAATCTTTATAACTTTACGCTATAACCTGAATGTTTGTGTCTCTCCAAAATTCAAATGTTGAAATCCACACCCCCAGCGTGATGGTATGCTATTAGGATTTGGGGCCTTTAGGTGAACAGGTCATGACAATGGAGCCATCATAAATGGATTAGTGCCCTTTGAAAAAAGACCCCAGAGAGCTCCTTCATCCCTCCCACCATGTAAGGTTACAGTGTTAACAAGGCTGTCTAAACAAGAAGCACGCTTTCACCAGATACTCTAACTGCTGATGCCTTGATCTTCGATTTCTTAGCCTCCAGATCTGTGAGAAATAAAATTCTGTTTATGTGGCACATGTAGTTTATAGTATTTCTGTTGAAGCAGCCCAAACAGAAAAGACACTTCAGAAGGTAGTCTTTCTGTACCATGGTCTTTCAAAGACATTACTTTAGGGGAGCATTTTGCTAATTTGATTGGTCTCTACTCTGCCTCTTCCTCTTTAATTCTCTGGCTTAACCAAAGCATTTTCCTTACCCTAACTAAGGCTTTCTTCCCACCCACCATTGTATTCTTTTTCTTCTCTCTTATTAACTTCAAAGATGCACATCACAGCCTAATGACCCATGTACCCCACACACAGTTCTCCTATTTAGCATGCCCTCCTCATTCAGTTTGAATTCTACTTGTCCTGTAAGTCAGTGCCTTTAACTGAAGTGAAAGAACCCAATTCATTGCAGCTAAGATTAATAGTTTCATAAAATAAAAAATTAATAACTAGAAAATGAAATATAAAAACACAAATATAGCTAACTTTTATATTATTAGATTCAACACATCACAAACTAGTCAACTGTGAAAGTTTCTAAATGCTTCATCTTAGTATCTGAGTTTATCACAGACAGCTAACAATTTGCTGCTGCTGTTGCTAAGTCACTTCAGTCATGTCCGACTCTGTGCGACCCCATAGACGGCAGCCCACCAGGCTCCTCCATCCCTGGGATTCTCCAGGCAAGAACACTGGAGTGGGTTGCCATTTCCTACTCCAATGCATGAAAGTGAAAAGTGAAAGCAAAGTTGCTCAATCGTGTCCGACTCTTAGTGACCCCATGGACGGTTTATTATTAGATTCAACACATCACAAACTAGTCAACTGTGAAAGTTTCTAAATGCTTCATCTTAGTATCTGAGTTTATCACAGACAGCTAACAATTTGCTGCTGCTGTTGCTAAGTCACTTCAGTCATGTCCGACTCTGTGCGACCCCATAGACGGCAGCCCACCAGGCTCCTCCATCCCTGGGATTCTCCAGGCAAGAACACTGGAGTGGGTTGCCATTTCCTACTCCAATGCATGAAAGTGAAAAGTGAAAGCAAAGTTGCTCAATCGTGTCCAACTCTTAGTGACCCCATGGACGGTAGCCCACCAGGCTCCCCCGTCCATGGGATTCTCCAGGCGAGAGTATTGGAGTGGGGTGCATTGCCTTCTCCGGCTAATAATTTGAGGACTATGCTAATACATTAACTGCACTTGGAGTAGGACTGTTCTATGTCACATTTAAAACCATTTCTTGAATGAATTTTCTAAATCTCTCATAATGATTTTAACTTATAGAGAGCACTCCCTGGCTGAATCTCTTTATTATCTGTAGATGTAGAGTAATACTACAATGCACCTTGAATTTTTTTTTTACTTTGGTTCAAGTTCAGTTCAGTTCAGTTGCTCAGTCGTGTCCGACTCTTCACAACCCCATGGACTGCAGCACACTAGGTTTCTCTGTCCATCACCAACTCCCGGAGCTTACTCAAACTCATGCCCATTAAGTCAATGATGCCATCCAACCATCTCATCCTCTGTCATCCCCTTCTCCTCTTGCCTTCAATCTTGCCCCACAACAGGATCTTTTCCAATGAGTCAGCTCTTCTCATCAGGTGGCCAAAGTATTGGAGTTTCAGCATCAGTCCTTCCAATGAACACCCAGGATTGATCTCCTTTAGAATGGATTGGTTGGGTCTCCTTGCAGTCCAAGGGACTCTCAAGAGTTTTCTCCAACACCACAGTTCAAAAGCATCAATTCTTCAGCACTCAGCTTTCTTCACAGTCCAACTCTCACATCCATACATGACTACTGGAAAAACTATAGCCTTAACTAGACAGATCTTTGTTGGCAAGTAATGTCTCTGCTTTTTAATATGCTTTCTAGGTTGGTCATAACTTTCCTTCCAAAGAGTAAGTGTCTAATTTCATGGCTGCAGTCACCATCTGCAGTGATTTTGGAACCTCCCAAAATAAAGTCAGCCACTGTTTCCACTGTTTCTCCATCTATTTGCCATGAAGAGATGGGACCAGATGCCATGATCTTCATTTTTTGAATGTTAAGTTTTAAGCCAACTTTTCACTCTCCTCTTTCACTTTCATCAAGAGGATCTTTACTTCCTCTTCACTTTCTGCCATAACTTTGATTCAAAGGTGCTGATTTTACAAATAAGAAATCTCATATAGCAAAAAAAAAATGCCATTTAATCAAATATTTCATGAGGACCAATAAATGCAATGTATTTTT
This sequence comes from Aepyceros melampus, assembly GCA_006408695.1. NCBI lineage: Eukaryota > Metazoa > Chordata > Mammalia > Artiodactyla > Bovidae > Aepyceros > Aepyceros melampus. The sequence continues at coordinate 21,016 of SJXQ01006204.1, forward strand.
ATCTGTTTGCTAGTTCAAAGGTGAACAATAATAGTTGTCTACCTCCAGACACTTTATAATCTGGGAAGGGAGAAAAAATAAGTATATAACTATGGACGACACAAAGAAGTTTCTGATAAGTATCATAAGAAAAATACAAAGACAGTTAAATAAAATTTCAGAGGTGGAATAGGTGCTGCCATTAGGGGAATAAGGAGAAGTATTATGGGAAAATGTCATTTGAACTAGAGATTGAAGGATAGATGGGGTTTTGCAGGTGCAGAGGGAGGTAATGAGGATTTCCAATAAGCAAAATGACCACAAAGATGCAAATATGAGAAACTGAAAGGTACTCAGAGAATGAAATGTTATTCAATTTATCTGAAAAGAGGAGTAGGAAAAGGTAAGATGAGAAAGGCATTTGAAGTCTATTTGTGCAGAACTGGGGAAATTTTGCATAAGAAAACCAGTGGTGGTTTTTTGTTTTTTTTTTTTAATTAATTTTTATTTTTTTAGTTTGTTTTGCTTTACAATACTGTATTCATTTTGCTATACATTGACATGAATCAGCCACGAGTATACATGAACTCCCAATCCCGACCCCCACCTCCCCTCTCCCGCCCCACACTCTCTCTCTGGATTATCCCCGTGCATCAGTCCCAAGCATCCTGCATCCTGCATCAAACCTGGCCTGGCGATTCGTTTCACTCACGACATCACACATGTTACACTGCCACTCTGCCAACCCATCCCACCCTCTCCCTCTCCCACAGAGTCCAAAAAGCCGTTCTATACATCTGTGTCTCTTTTGCTGTCTTGCGTACAAGTTTATCATTACCATCTTTCTAAATTCCATATATATGTGTAAGTATACTGTATTGGTGTTTTTCTTTCTGGCTTACTTCACTCTGTATAATCGGCTCCAGCGTCATCCACCTCATTAGAACTGATTCAAATGTATTCTTTTTAATAGCTGAGTAATACTCCATTGTGTATATGTACCACAGCTTTCTTATCCATTCATCTGCTGATGGACATCTAGGTTGCTTCCATGTCCTGGCTATTATAAACAGTGCCGCAATGAACATTGGGGTACACGTGTCTCTTTCAATTCTGGTTTCCTCNAACAAGCTCTGGGGTCCTCTTCTTTCTCCCTCAACTCCAGGAGCTCTGGCTGAGTGGTAACAATAATTCCACCTTACCCAACCAGAACCTGGAGGGACTGAGGTGGCTGAAAAGACCCTAAACCAGAGGTGGAACTAAACTGAGGTACTGAAGCCAGGCTGACTCTCCTCCCTTCCTGCCCTCACCTCACTGAACCTCCTAAGTAGATCTTAGGCAGCTCCAGGGTCCCCAGAAGCTGAGCCATCTGCAGCTGGGTTCTCCTGAGATGTTGGAGACCTATTCTCCCTGGCATAGTAGCACTGTTCAGCTTGGAGGTCTGGACAGAAGTTTGCAGTGAGTTTATAGAGATCCCTCCCTGTTCCTGGAGAATCTCACATTGCAACCTTCACATATGTTGCTGCATCAGATGACACCATCCTCCCTGCCTCACCTCACTTTGAGAGGCTGCATCCCCTCCATCTTCTCTAGCCATTAATCTGGAGATTCCTCCCATAGCTTCTGCTCCTGGAGCATGTGCACTTCTGGTCTGATCAGGAGGGTACAGAAGGTCGATGTCTATTTGTGATACCCAGGCTACAAGTATTGGAGCTGGGGGACCTGGATGTGCTATGCACCAAGTTCAGTGAAGCTGGAGATGCTACTGGAGGAGCTGCCTCTAAAGTTACAGGTGCTGGCACTGAGAAACCCGGACCTCAGGAACACTCCATCTCCCGCTTCAGAGGCTTGAGCCTCTTTTAGAGGCTGCTGCTTAGCTCCACTCTACTGTCTTCCAGTGATCTCTAACCTACGATCACTTGGCCTCCTACCAAGTTAAAAATCTTAATAATATGCAAATATAGGATCAAGTCCCTATAAAATTTCTTAAAGAATGAAAAATTTAAAAGATTACCAGAAAATTGCATAATGTTATGTGTTCCCAAAGAGGAAAATAGTTTAAGTACATTGATTAAAATGGAATATCATGCATTCATTAAAAATCATGCTTGAAGGATATGTACTTTTATGGGGAAAGACTTGTAACATAATATTAACATATATGCACTACTCTATACAAAATAGATAACTGATAAAGATTTACTATATAGCACAAAGGGGCTTCTCCGATGGTTCAGCAGTAAAGAACTGCCTGAAATTCAGGAAACATATGAGATGCAGGTTTGATCCCTGAGTCAGGAAGATCCCTTGGAGGAGAGCATGGCAACCCACTCCAGTATCCTTGCCTGGAAAATCCCATGGACAAAGGAGCCTGGTGGGTTACAGTCCATAGAGCCTCAGAATTGGACACGACTGAAACAGCTGAGCACAGCACAGCAAATAGCACAGGGAACTCTACTCAATATTCTACATTAACCTATATGAGAAAAGAATCTAAAAAATAGTGGATATATGTATATATATATAACTGATTCATGTTGCTATAACCTGAAACCAACATTCTACTCTAATTTAAAAATGTTCAAAATATTTACCAATTGCATGTACTATAATCCAATTTTGAAAAATTTGCATACGTACCTAACATAGGAAATATGTAGAAGAGAGAAGATTGGACTTCCCCGATGGCTCCTGCAATGCAGGAGACCAGATTCAATCCCTGAGTCAGAAAGATCCCCTGGAGAAGGAAATAGCAACTCATTCCAGCATTCTTGGCTGGAAAATCCCATGGAAAGAGGAGCCTGCTGGGCTACAATCCATGGGGTCACAAGAGTCAGACTCAATTTAGTGACTAAACCATCACCAGAAGAGAGAAGATTAGAAATGTAAATTAAAAATGGCCACAGAAATGGAATTGTGGATAATTTAAACTTCTTATATATTTCTGTTTTATTAATTTTTTTCTTAAAATAAGCATGTGTTACTTCTTAATAATAAAAATAAAATAAAATCTCTTTCAAAAGTGAAACCAATTAATACAGACTAAATTAAGTAATCTCTACTTTATGGTGGCACAATGGCAGCTTTAGAGAAAGCACAGATACTGCTGCTGCTGCTGCTAAGTCACTTCAGTCGTGTCCGACTCTGTGCGACCCCATAGACGGCAGCTCATCAGGCTCCCCCGTCCCTGGGATTCTCCAGGCAAGAATACTGAAATCCGGGTAAATGGAGGAAACAGAGTGCAAAGTCATCACAAACCACCGATTTCAAGACTATCTGTCAAGGAGCCAAAGATGGCTTCCACATACTGGCCCATAGATTATTTACTTCTTCACAGCAAACTGTAGTTTACTAGCTCAAAGGCTCACACAGGCCAAAATTGTTACTCTTCCAGCAGTTTCATTCGTGGTCCAGATGTGCAGGCTTTTAGCCATTTCGATCCTGCCTACTTTGCACATTCCAGAAAACTGTGCCCAGCACCTACTAGCCACAGGTAAATGTTCCAAATTACTGCCTTTCAAAAATCTTTGGCACAGAGTCCTCACCCTCAACGGGCTGACATTACTTAGACAAGTAAGCCTTCTCTCTGTTTTCCTAGGAGTTCCTTAGCTCTCCTTCCCTTCTTAGTGACCCCCAAGTTCATAAACCTCTGGAAGGTCTCCTGTTCTGAGGGATTTCCTGCAAGCTGATCTGTAAAACCAGTGTCACCAGACAAAATTATGTGTACTACTGCCACCTTGAGGCCATGTCTTTTTCCTTGTCCAGCCCTGAAGTCCCTTGAGCACCCTACACCCACCTTGCAGAACAATCTTTGGCCCAACCAAGGAGCCACTCAATTTTAAGCTGAAAGAGTGAAAGAGTTCCACATACATTTTTTCAGTGTGTGTATGAAAAATTGGCATTGTAAAAAAATGCCAATTTCTTCAATTAATAGGATTAGACTATTTGTAGTCCCAGTATATAACTCTGGGACTTTGCTGACCAAGCTGCAGTCCAGAATTCTCTTTTTGCCCCCGTTGTGTGCTGTCACTTAATGACCATGAGAATATCTCATTCATTTTTATCAATGTTAATGTGAAAAGCTCAAGTTCTCATTAATCTTATATTTCACATTATTTCTTTTTTCTTTTTTTGATACATCTTAAATGCAAGTGAAGGAGGAGAGTGAAAAAGTTGGCTTAAAGCTCAACATTCAGAAAACAAAGATCATGGCATCTGGTCCCAACATTTCATGGGAAATAGATGGGGAAACAGTGGCTGGCTTTATTTTTGGAGAGCTCCAAAATCACTGAGATGGTGGTTGCACCCATGAAATTAAAAGACACTTACTCCTTGGAAAGAAAGTTATAACCAACTTAGGTAGCATATTTAAAAGTAGAGACATTACTTTACCAACAAAGGTCCATCTAGTCAAGGCTATGGTTTTTCCAGTAGTCATGTATGGATGGTGAAGAAAGCTAAGTGCCAAAGAATTGATAGTTTTGAACTGTGGTGTTGGAGAAGACTCTTGAGAGTCCCTTGGACTGCAAGAAGATCCAACCAGTCCATCCTAAAGGAGATCAGTCCTGGGTGTTCATTGGAAGGACTGATGTTGAAGGTGAAACTCCTATTCTTTGGCCACCTCATGCGAAGAGTTGAGTCATTAGAAAAGACCCTGATTCTGGGAAGGATTGGGGGCAGGAGGAGAGGGGGGCGACAGAGGATGAGATGGCTGGATGGCATCACCAACTCGATGGACGTGGGTTTGGGTAGACTTCGAGAGCTGGTGATGGACAGGGAGGCCTGGCGTGCTGCGATTCATGGGGTCACAAAGAGTCAGACATGACTAAGTGACTGAACTGAACTGAAATGCATATAACCAAATTTCAGTTGTAATAGAAATTTGTTTCTGATGCTTAAACCTGCTCTACCACTTTCTCAGCCTTTATCTGGTGAAATCCATGATAGACAGTAGTCTTCTGAAACAGCTTATTCATTACTGGCTAAGAATCCTTTTCAAAGTTATTCTCCACATTTAATTACAATGTGTTTCCCTCTGACTCTTTCTGACCCCATGGACTGTAGCCCACCAGGCTCCTCTGTCCGTGGGATTCTCCAGGAAAGAATACTGGAGTGGGTTGCCACGCCCTCCTCCAGGGAATCTTCCCAACCCAGGGATCTAACCCAGGTCTTCTGCATTGCAAGTGTATTCTTTACCAGCTGAGCCACCAGGGAAGCCTGAGAATACAAGAGTGGGTAACCTATCCTCTCTCCAGGGGATCTTCCCAACCTAGGAATCAAACCAGGGTCTCCTGCATTGCAGGTGGATTCTTTCTAGCTGAGCTACCAGGAAAGCCTGTATCTCCCTACAACTTCTATTAAAAACTATTATTTTAAATTCTGTATTGGGGGGATTAAACAAGACAAATACAATGGCTCTGTTAAACAATCATCCTTTTGTTCTGAGGTTCTTTCATTCTTTTTACACCAATTTAAAATTCTAATTCCTTCCACTGTTACTTCTTTTAGAGACTTGCAAGCCCCTTTCCAAATTCACTGATCTTTGCCCATGTTCTTGAGCTGTGAGATCCAGGACTTATGAAGGGCTCTATCTCTGATATCTACAGATAGAATCAAACAGGATTAGATCTTTACCTTCATTTAAATATCTAGTCACATTAGTAATTATGGCAATCATAATGTTGATTTATTTTTTAAGTTGTGTTTGTATTAGTTTTTAAAGACTGAGGGCTAGAAATAGCTATAACATGCCCTGCAGGTTAAAAAAGCGTATGCTAATCATCGTTCTTTTGAAGTATTTTTGAAAATCATACATCCTTAATATTTATTTAATTGATCATGTAGTAATGAAAACTGGGTGAAAATAAAGAAATTAACAAACTGAAAAATCTTTCTTGACTTTTTTTGCTCACCTTATTTTCCGTCAAAAGCTGTGGACTTTCTCTTATCCAAAATGATCCTGCCCTGGGACTTCCCTGGTAGTCCAGTGGTTGAGACTTTGCCTTCCAATGCAGGGGTTGTGGGCTCAATCCCTGATCTGGAGCTAAGATCCCACATTCCTTGCAGCCAAAAATATTAGCAACAACAACAACAATGAAATCAAAAGCAATATTGTAACAAATTCAATTAGACTTTAAAAAATGGTCCACACCAAAAAAAAACTTTTAAGTCAGAATGATCCTGCCCATCTGCCAAGCTCTCTTTCTGTATCCGATGCCATGTGTTCTTTTGACCAAGCACTTCCTTTTGAAATTTCAATATTTCCTTTTTCATATGCTATTTAATCTCAGAGAGGAAAGCTGTTTAGATCACATCCAAACTTGAAGACATTCCTTACCCTAATAATCTTGCAAATTATTTGTCACATTTTTCTTTAAAAAAACAATTGTGAAACACCAGCTGCCTCCCTTTGTCATCATGCACTTATTCATTTGGACAGTTCACACACTGGCTTTCACCAGTGCTATTCTGACTCTGAAGTCTCAAAGGTTAGGAATAACCTCTTACTTGATTAACACAGATATTTTCCAGTTTTTCTCCAAGTTTATATTACTTGTATTTTGCATTTCATATCGCTTTACATTATTAATTCTTTTTTCTGTTGACTTGTATGACTAAGAAAATATAATATTTAAGAAAATTATTAGTGACTTTGCACATTTGCATCATCATTGTTATGACACACTCTCGTGAACTAGTTCCCTAGTTCATTTGAATTTCATCATTCAAAGAACAGTTGTAAAGTCAGTCTTCGCTGAGAAAGAAAAGATTTTTATAAATTATTTTGCCATAATTTCAGACATTGGAGTTTTTACTTTGATTTAAATGTTTGCCTTACTCTGGCTGAGATGAGACTGAAAGGACAAATTCACAAAACAAGTGGAGCTATAGTTTATAGTCGAGAATGAATGGAGCAGTTGTTACAGATCCAAAAATCTCAACATTACCATAGTATATGTGGGGCTGGTACAAATGTAGAATTGTGGAAAGAAAGGAATATATAAAGGCTTTGAAGGTTTTTGTTTTTTTTTAATTTCTTGCAACAACTACCCTGTCTGCATATCTTTTGGCTTCATAGGAGTCTTTGCTCTTACATTTTCTTTCCTAAACCCAGTATCCTCTCTAACATGGGAAAACAAAGCTGCATTACTATAAAAATGCATACAGATGCTTCTGATTATAGTTAATATTCTCATCCAAGGCTTAAGGCCAAATTATTTTTCACCTTAGACCCAGGCTTCATCATCCTTCCCTTTTCCTCTAGAGGTTGGACCAATTTAAACCTCACTCGAAATACTTTCTGAGGTCTGGCCAAAACTTTCTCATTGTTATCCCCAGAGGAGGCCACAGGGAGAAGTCAGTAATCCAGGATGGTCAGAGACAATCTTGGCATATTACTAAAAACTGTGTGGGAAATAGGAGCTTGTGGTTAAGAGCTGACTACATATATAGAGTGCCCTGGATCACTTCCCTCCAAGATGGGCTGCCTGGAACAGATTAGCCATAACTCAGAATGTGTTTGTTAACATACTCTCTTTTATAGGCAGGAATGGAATTGGTTCTTCCCAAGCCAGAAGAGACCACAGTGTCCTTCACAACTGCATATAACCACGTTTTCAAGTTGCTTAAGCAATATGGTCATTGTATGGGCTTCAGGTAAGTGCTATGTTTGATAATATTACCTTCCAATACTCACCCCCTTTTAGAAGCCATCAGATACTCGGATGCCAGCCCCACTGTTTGGCTTTGCTGCATATTTTCTTCTGCTGAAATGAGAGAACAAGGAGACTGAGGCTGACTGCATATTCCAGGAGAGAGAAACCTAAATTTGAATTCTGCTCTCTGCCAGATTCTGTAATTCTCACACAAGATCTTCAGGTAATATACAGCTCAAATTTCTTTGTAATGCCTTTTTCACTTTCTTCTAACCCTATGTTGTAGTTTCTCCATATGAAAATGTAAATTAGAATAGCTTCCTCATAAGGGAAAACTGGTTAGATTCTCATTTATATAACATTGCCTCTGGTATTAGAACTGGTCTGACTAAATGTTAGATTTTGTGTGTTTCATTTATAAAACATAGGTAAACATATTGAAACAAAATAATATTTTTCTTAAATGAATATGTTATCTATATCACAAAACCACATGGGCCAAGAATAAACTGTGGATAACAACTTTATTTTATATCTTATTACATATTCAAGTCAGATATACCAGATTTCCTTCTGAATATGATACAGAAGAAAAATCAGGGACTAAGAGCATTTTTCTATTAAAGTAACTTGAACAGCCACATTTTCTTTAGGCTGTTCTTTTGATTTTAGGCAGGAGAAATCAAAAACAGTTCACTTACCTATTTAAAAATAAGAAAAAAGATTATAAAAATCATTCATTTAAAATATGGACAATCAGATACAGAAACAGATTGAGAGACTAGATAAAGAAAACTGTATATGCACACACACACACACACCCTTGGAGCATGATTTTCACTTAGCAACAAGAAGAAAGCACTATTGTAAAGTAATTAACCTCCAACTAAAATAAATAAATTTATATTTTAAAAAAATTTTAAATAAAAAAAAGAAGAAAGCACAGAGCACAAAGCAGAGTGGATGAAAGGAACACAGAGACAGTGTGATTCACAGAGAGAGGTGGCTTTGATAGGACTGTTTTGAGTGGGCTCCTCTCACAGATCTCCTGCTTATAGAGACTGAGGTTGTTTCCCCATACAAAAGATATTGCCTTGCTTTTGTGTTTTTAACAAACTGGAGAAACCAGTCTTTACATTTTCTTAAATATTTTTTCCCTGTCTAAAGGAATGGTTTTCCTGTTTAGTTACATTTAGGGCAAGGCACTGATTGAGATGACAAATATTTAATGAGCACCCCTAATATGCCTTGCCCGGTGGGCTATAGTCCATGGAGTTACAAACAGTCGGACATGACTGAGAGACTAAACACCAAAAAATATGTCTTGAACACTATCCTATATTCTGGAAATGCATCAGTGAGCAAAATGATGTCTTCTTATATTCAAGCAATTCAGATAGAAAATGCATGCTAAGTATATAATACAATGCCAGGTAATCTGTGCTTTGTAAAAACCAAAGCAGAATTGGGAAACAGAATAGTAAAGATGGGCTAAATCAAGGAAGGTTCTCCAGGTGGTAAAGAATCTGCCAAGGCAGAAGTTGCAAGAGACACGGTTTGGTCCCTCCGTCAAGAATATCCCCTGAAGTAGGACATGGCAACCCAGTTCAGTATCATTGCCTGGAAAATTCCACAGACAGAGGAGCCTAGTGGGCTACAGTCCTTGGGGTCACAAGGAGTCCGATGCAACTGAGCCTTCACACGTGTAAGTTTAAGAAAGGCCTCTCTGAGTCTCTGATTTTTCCAATACCTGAACAAAGGAACAAGTTAAAGCATATGAATATTGCAAAGAGGAATAAAGGACATTCCAGACCTTGATACTGGCCACACTTGGCATGGGCAAGTATTAGTTTGTCTGGAGTGGGGTCAGTAGAGGGAAAGGTGCTAGGAAATGAAGGCCTGGAGTTAGGTCTTGTTGGCCTTACAGACTGTGGGAAGAGCTTTAGACTCTCTTGTAAGTATGTTTGAAAGATTGAGAGCAAGTAGTTGACATGATCAGATTTTTTAAAAAACTATATTTTGAACAGGAGGCCTAGAGCATTTGTTGATGGTTTGGATGTGGAGGATTAAGAGGAGTGGTAAGGATGTGGCCAAAGTTTGTGACCTGGGCAACTGAGTAAATGGAGGTGCTGTTGGGTGATATGGCAAAGAAGTAAGGATCAGCCAGTTTGTGGTGAGAAAAATCAAGAGTTTGTCATGGGCTTCTTGTTTTAGTTACCTTCAATAGCAAATGGAGATGTTGAGTAAGAAATTGGGTAGATAAATCCAGGTTGCGGAAAAGACTTCACAGTTAGATAGAGAAAACGTGGCTTCATTTTACATGAGTAGTTTTTATGTCAAAGGGCTAGCTGTCACATCACTTACAGAGAGAGAATAATTAGAAAAGGAAAAATATCAAGGACTAGGTCCTAAAACAACATTTATAGGTCAAGGCAACCAGAAGGAATGCTAACATAGAAGTCTCAAATAAAAGAGATAGAGAATAATGAGAACGAATAGTCCATGAACAGATCTCCAATTAATGTAATTTAAAACTCAAAAGTGCTTTAATGACATATACCACTGTAGTTGTTTCTGTTCTATGTGGCAAAATATGTATTGAGAGTACCATCATAAGGTACTTTCCTAGCATATGATAAATTTCAACTGGGCACTGAAGCTTGCGTCCTTTACTTAAGGTAAATTTCAGTTAAAAGAGAATTATATTAGTTTGCAGTGTGACCCTCCTTCGTGCATACAAATTTCATTTTTAAATGCTTATTCTAGCTAAAATATATGAAACTTACTCTTCTTCTGCAAAAATTTTTTTATTACAAAGAAGACCAAGTTAAAAGTAAAGAGTGTTTTGAGAATTGTGCATATGTCACTAAAACCTGAGAGAAATTAGCAATGCAAATTGTGGAATTTTTTTCATGGAGATTTTTAAAACTAAGAGAGAATGCAAATACCACAATTGGGCTTGCTGTAAGCAATCATTGATAAAACATCATTTTCCTTTATTCTGTGTCCAAAATTTCCAACAGTACAGAAACCCCATCTAAAATGATATACATATTATTAAATTTACAGTAATAAATTTTTTTATTACAAAGAAGACCAAGTTAAAAGTAAAGAGTGTTTTGAGAATTGTGCATATGTCACTAAAACCTGAGAGAAATTAGCAATGCAAATTGTGGAATTTTTTTCATGGAGATTTTTAAAACTAAGAGAGAATGCAAATACCACAATTGGGCTTGCTGTAAGCAATCATTGATAAAACATCATTTTCCTTTATTCTGTGTCCAAAATTTCCAACAGTACAGAAACCCCATCTAAAATGATATACATATTATTAAATTTACAGTAATAAACTCTTAATTTACAACTATGAATTCTTACAATGTTTTCTTCTATTTACACACATCATGAACTATTATTATTATTTAAAACTCCATGTTTGTGCATGTTAACAGTCGGACGTTCAGTCACCTCCGACTGTTTGTGACCTTATGGACTGTAACCCAACAGGCTTCTCTGTCCACACCACAGGAATTCTCCAGGCAAGAATACTGGACTGAGTTGCCATGCCCTCTTCCAGGGGATCTTCCTGACATCTTACATCTCCTGCATTGGCAGCCGGGTTCTTTACCACTAGAACCACCTGACTCAATGGACATGAGTTTGAGCAAACACAGAGATAGTGAAGGACAGGGAAGCCTGGTGTGCTGCAGTTCATGGGGTCACAAAGAGTTGTACATGACTTACTGACTGAACAACAATGAAAACTTCATGTGTCCTTATAAAGGTTTGGCACAGATGGTTGTTTCTGAACCAGGTTGAAAGCCTCTCAATGGCAAGGACTATCTATTTTGGTTTGTGCTAAGGACATTACACAGAGGCAGGTGTTCAATGGACCATGATGGGCATGGTGATCATGAAGATAAAGCTATAATAAGCAGACAACCTCCAAATTCCCTGTTTATTCCCAGTATCACACTGGGGCAAAGAATGCTAAAAATCTTTAAGTAATCTAAAATCATGCTGCTTATTGAATTGTAAAGAAATTCAGAGNTTGAATTAAAACTCAGAAATTTACTCTCATCCCAAGACCTATTTTTCTGCCTATTTTTCTTTATCAAACACTAGCAGATATTTGATGTGAATCTTCATAAAAATAATTTCAAAAATGATTAAAGTCAGAAAAGAAACTTTTAAATGGTGGCCTCCTGAAAAGTAAATATAGAAAAGATAATAATCATGAGGAAAATACAATAAAAGTAAATGTCACTCATAATAACAAAAATGCAGCACAACTCTAAATAAATACATCAAAAATCAGTAATGTGTGTAAAAAGAAAACTGCAAATACTTCACTCTAAATAGGAAAAAAAATGAATAGGTAGAGATATCTACCATTTTTCTGGATGTAACAAGTAAATGTTGTAAATCTGTTGTTTCATTCTAAATAATTTTATTAGTTTAATGAAAATAAAATAATGATAACATCAAAATCATACATATCCAAATGTTTAGTAACTGGAGAAAAAGTGAATTATAACACAGTTAAATTATAGGATATCATTTAGATATGTTAATAATATAATGGTAAATCTAAACTTTTATTCCAAAATAGAGTAGACTTACATAATTGTTTCCAAACATATTTTTTAATTAAGAAATTAAATGAAGGAATTTTATAGAAAATTTTATAGCTGCCATCTTTTAATGAAATTTTAGATTTTGTTCTGCTTCCTGAAGTGTTTTACAAATTTATTATTATAAACTTGCTGTTAATTTTTCTTACCAAAGTCTTTTTAAAGTTAATACAAAAATCTCAACTTGACAATGTAAAAAAGGCTTATTCTTTATGTCTAAATTGACAACATCCATTGGATCATAGAAAAAGCAAGAGAATTCCAGAACAATGTTCTGCTTCATTGACTACTCAAAAGCCTTTGACTTCTGCTTCATCGACTACTCAGAAGCCTTTGACTGTGTGGATCACAGCAAACTATGGAAAATTCTTCAAGAGATAGGAATACCAGACCACCTTACCTGCCTCCTGAGAAACCTGTATGCAGGTCAAGAAGAAACGAACCAAACATGGAACAAAGGACTGATTCAAAATTGGGAAAGGAGTATGTCAAGGCTGTATATTGTCACCTTGCTTATTTAATTCATATGAAGGGGGCAGGAGGAGAAGGGGACAACAGAGGATGAGATGGCTGGATGGCATCACTGACTCAATGGAAGTGAGTCTGAGTGAACTCCGGGAGTTGGTGATGGACAGGGAGGCCTGGCGTGCTGCAATTCATGGGGTAGCAAAGAGTCGGACATGACTGAGTGACTGAACTGAACTGAGAGTACATCATAAAAAATATTGGGCTGGATGAAGAATAAGTTGAAATCAAATTGCCTGAAGAAATATCAATAACCTCAGATATGAAGATGACACCACTTCTCTGGCAGAAAGCAGAAAGGAACTAAAGAGCCTCTTGATGAAATTGAAAGAGGAGAGTGAAAAAGGCTGGTTTGAAACTCAGCATTGAAAAAACTAAGATCATGGCATCCAGTCCCATCACTTCATGGCAAATAGATAGGGAAACAATGGAAACAGTGACAGACTTTATTTTCTTGGGCTCCAAAATCACTGCAGAAGGTAACTATAGCCATGAAATCAAAAGACTCTTGCTCCTTGGAAAAAAAGCTATGACAAACCTAGACAACATATTAAAAAGCAGAGACGTTACTTTGCCAACAAAGGCCTGTCTAGTCAAAGCTACGGTTTTTCCAGCAGTCATGTATGGATGTGAGAGTTGGACTATAAAGAAAGCTGAGTGCATAAGAATTGATGCTTTTGAACTGTGGTGTTGGGGAAGGTTCTTGAGAGTCCCTTGGACTGCAAGGAGATCAAACCAGTCCATTCTAAAGGAAATCAGTCCTGAATATTCATTGGAAGGACTGATGTTGAAGCTGAAGCTCCAGTACTTTGACCATCTGGTGTGAAGAGTTAACTCATTGGAAAAGACCCTGATTCTGGGAAAGATTGAAGGCAGGAGGAGACAGGATGACAGAGGATGAGATAGTTGGATGGCATCACTGACTCAGTGGATGTGGTTTAAGCAAGCTCTGGGAGTTTGTGATGAACAGGAAAGCCTGGCATTCTGCAGTCTAAGAGGTCAAAAAGACTCAGGCATGACTGAGCAACTGAACTGAACTGAATTCTTCCCTCAGAATGAAATGGGGGAAATATTGCTTCTGGAACTGAAGCTGAGCCAACAAACTAGGACTTTGATCCAGAGTTTATACATTGCTGGCTGAAGCAGCCACTGATAAACCTTTTGCAGCAAAATCTGGAAAGAATTTCGATAATTGACTCTATCTCCAAAACTAAAACTGGTTCAAAACCAGTGTACTAAAATGCATACCTGATACTTCAAGAACAAAATATAAACCTACGTAAAACACACAAATATACAACTTGTTATATCTTGTATTTCCTATAATTGTTCTTAGAAATTTTACTTGCTACCTAGAGTTCACTTAAGACACAATTGATGCATGTGTAGTCTTGGGGATGTCATCAGTGTCCCCTTAATAGCATCAGTGTTATAGACTAATCGCATAAGTACCCCAACTATGACCAAAAGTTCCTTCTCTTGGTTTTGTGCTCTTTTCTCAAACCAGTTCTCTTTTCTGTCATCTACATTTTCTCTTCTGTATCTCAGTTCCTCAAGCTTTTTCATAAGAAGTCATCCCTAGAGAATATCTGAAACTGTCAATAAATTACATATGCACCAATAAATAAATTAAGACCATTATAGTATGTACGCTTGCATGCTAAGTTGCTTCAGTCATGTCTGACTCTTTGTGACCCTATGGACTATAGCCTGCCAAATTCCTCTGTCCATGGGGATTCTCCAGGCCAGAATACTGGAGTGGATTGTCTCAAACCAGTTCTCTTTTCTGTCATCTACATTTTCTCTTCTGTATCTCAGTTCCTCAAGCTTTTTCATAAGAAGTCATCCCTAGAGAATATCTGAAACTGTCAATAAATTACATATGCACCAATAAATAAATTAAGACCATTATAGTATGTACGCTTGCATGCTAAGTTGCTTCAGTCATGTCTGACTCTTTGTGACCCTATGGACTATAGCCTGCCAAATTCCTCTGTCCATGGGGATTCTCCAGGCCAGAATACTGGAGTGGATTGTCATGTCCTCCTCCAGGGGACCTTCCCCACCAAGGGATCAAACACAAATCTCTTATGTCTCCTGCTTTGGCAGTCAGGTTCTTTACCATTAGCATCACTTGGGAAGTTACTAGTATGTATACCTGATAGAATATTTTACCAGTATTCAGTTCAGTTCAGTCGCTCTGCTTTATATTTTCATATTAGACTATTTTTCTTAGTTTTATTTTCTGAATTAGTCACATAATTTTCTGACATAGTGTAAATGTCTAGTAACAAGTCAAAGAGCAAATACCTACAGTGGTATGAAACATAAAATAATTAAAATTTGTATGTGTGAAATATCTGACTCAGTGATATTATTTCTGGGATGAGAGTGCACTAGAAGAGGTATTTTCAAAGAGATTTAGTCCTGTGAGTCTCAGGCTTTTGAAACTGTCTTCCTAAGACAATTTTCTCAGAGTTGTATCAGCCCTATGTATGGGGAAGTGGCACAATTTGTGTATTTCAACAAGTTTAGCTTCCTTAATAGTTGTGTCTAGCTTTTCCCATATTCTTCCAGGCCTCTCTATCTATATCCAGGAATTTTTCCTAATTTCCTCTTGAATTTCAAGCCATGCAACAATGTGCCTGAGATTGTCTTTAACAGATTCAACACAAATAAATGATATTATTGATTCTGAAACTAACAATAGTTTATAGGATTAATGTGAGTTAATAATTATAAATTGTTTAGAACAACATATCATTTGGCTTTAAAGAAAAAGGAGAAAAAAGTGTTAAGAATCTTAAGTGATTTATAAAGAAAAAATATAGAAAATATCAACAGAATTGACAAACTTTTAACGCTGACATTGGAATAAACATTTCCTAATTCAGCCAAAGAATTGATGCTTTTGAACTGTGGTGTTGGAGAAGACTCTTGAGAGTCCCTTGGACTGCAAGGAGATCAAACCAGTCCATCCTAAAGGAGATCAGCCCTGGGATTTCTTTGGAAGGAATGATGCTAAAGCTGAAACTCCAGTACTCTGGCCATCTCATGCGAAGAGTTGACCTATTGGAAAAGACTCTGATGCTGGGAGGGATTGGGGGCAGGAGGAGAAGGGGGTGACAGAGGATGAGATGGTTGGATGGCATCACTGACTCGATGGATGTGAGTCTGAGTGAACTCCGGGAGTTGGTGATGGACAGGGAGGCCTGGCGTGCTGCGATTCATGGGGTCACAAAGAGTCGGACACGACTGTGCGACTGAACTGAACTGAACTGAATTCATTCAAAAGGCTATTCATATCCAAATGCCAAAGCCAGTAAAAGATATGACAAGATAAGAAAACTACAGACCAATATTCTCATAAATATAGACACAAAATTCTCAACAAATACTAGAAAACTGAATTCAGTAGCATATTAAAAGGCTTATACACATGACTAAGCAGAATTTATCCCATGAATGCAAGGAGAGTTCAACTTATGAAAATTAATTAATATACTACGTTAGTAGATGTAAGATCTACTTCCTTAGCAACTTTCAAGTATGTCATATAGTTCAACTATAGCCATCATGCTGTACCCTTGGATTTATTCATGCTATAGCTGGAAGTTTGTACCCCTTGACCAACCTCCCATTTCCTTCATCCCCCAGAGTTCCCAGCAATCACCGTTCTCTTGCTTTTACACATGACTAAGCAGAATTTATCCCATGAATGCAAGGAGAGTTCAACTTATGAAAATTAATTAATATACTACATTAGTAGATGTAAGATCTACTTCCTTAGCAACTTTCAAGTATGTCATATAGTTCAACTATAGCCATCATGCTGTACCCTTGAATTTATTCATGCTATAGCTGGAAGTTTGTACCCTTTGACCAACCTCCCATTTCCTTCATCCCCCAGAGTTCCCAGCAATCACCATTCTCTTGCTTTGGCCAAGAAGTTCATCAGATTTTTCCATAACACCTTACAGAAAAACCTGAAAAAAATTTTTGGCCAATCCAACACTTCTATGAGTTTGAGTTGTCAACTCTTTTTACTCTAAAAAAATGCAGCTTAAATATCTCTGACAAGCTATGCAAGAACAGATATTTGATGGACAAGAAGAATTGTTTCTTCTTCTTCAGAGTTGGTATCAAGAACCCAGTGGTAAAGCTTCCTATTGTAGCAATTATGACAATTCCAATTATTACTTAATTATTCCCCAGGAACCTTCAACTATACCTGCATGCTAGAGAATAAAAATAAATAAATAAAATCAATTTCCACATCTTCACTATTCTTTGGAGAATACTAGGACTTGGTGTTTGATTATATATAAGTGAAAATTCAAAGTTATCTCCTCTTTTAAACAAATCTAATAGATCATTAAGAGAGAAAACCCCAAATCCCCAAAGATTATGATGCAAGGAAGTATGCATATATATATTTCCTTCATCCATGCTTTTGTCTTAACCACAAACATGTGCCTTGAAACTCAAGAAAAAATATTTTATAGGGTTCACCCTTTGCAGACCATAAAAGATTACAAACTGGATCATCCAGTTTCTTGGAAGTCCCTCACATGCCTTCTGCTCCATGGAGTAATATTTAATCTTCCATCTCTGAACCTCTTCTCAGCATTCAGCCAAGCAGCAAGTGGAAACCATATCATGTGAGCCACATCTGCTCTATAGTTTGCAAAAATAATTTAATAGGAAGCATTTTCTTCTTTGAAAAAACTAAATATTTCATTAGGACAAAACGCTAACCGCCCCCCTAAAAAAAAAAAAAACCTAAATAATATATGTTCCTTCTTGTTTCCTTAAATCCTAGAAGCTTAGGTTCTAAGTTTCACGTCTTTCTCTCTCTAAAGGGTGAATAAGAGATATAAGCAAAGAAGTTAAGATTTCAAATGAAGATGCAGTTGTTGTTGTTCATATTAACTCATAAATTGCTGGGGAAGAATTTATTTGGATGATTTCTGTTGCTTGGTATTAGAGGAAATACGGCAAATATTTTATCTCAGAGATATATTCTTTTCCAAGCTCATATATTGTTTTTCACTTCCATTAGATTGATGAGCCCTGGTTTAACATGGATTAATTCTTTTTGAACTATGTTTCGCATGTATGAGTTTTTGCTGTACATACAAGATTTATTCTAAATCTGTCACTGGACAATTACTATCCTCAGGAAATATTCCAAAACAAAAGGGTAAGTATGATTTAAAATTAATCCTTTGTCAATGACTTTTCTGTATGTAAAATAAATTAACAGAACTGGCTGATACTAAGATCCTGAGTAAAAAGGTTGCAAAAATTTCTAAAAGATAGAGAAATAATCCATTCAAATACATACATATCTTTCAAACAATTTATTAGAAGATGTGTTTCCTAAAAGCCTTGTATAAATAGTGAGTTCTTTCTTTAAAAGTATTAACAGACTATTTTAGATAGCACCATCACATATTTAGCTGGCTTAATCTACTACAGCCATATTTATACAATCCAAAGGGCAATGAGGATCTACAAATAGTCCTTCCAATTTAGGTGCCATCTCAATCATCAAATAAGAGTCAGTCATCTATGTGGTCTGACTTAGGAATCCTGATATTACCTTTCTACACAGAAATATATAAAGGACCTCCCTGACTCAAAGTCTTAGATTCTCATCTTGAAAAAGATTCCTTGATTTATGAAATATTTTTTTGTAAAATGCAAAAATATTTCCAATAGTGGGAAACACATCAAAATTTTGCAAAAAATATATTAAAAGTTTATGGTAATCTCTTGATTCTAAGCTCCATGAGCTCGAGATCTGTCATGTCCACAGCTGTTTCTCCAGCACTTAAAAGCCTGCCTGACACAATGAACATGTTAATAGATATTCTTGTGGCTGAGTAATATTCTATTACCATGGAATTAATATACACATACACATATGTGTATGTATATACACATATGTGTATGTGTATACATATAAACATACATATGTGTGTATACTACATCTTCTTTATCCATTCATTTGTTGATGAACACTTGACTTGCTTCCATATCTGCCATTTGCAACAATGCGAATGGACCTCGAGAACATTCTGCTTAGTGAAATCAGTCAGAGAAATACAAACACTATGTGATATCACTTATATAGAGAATCTAAGTTGACCGTGGATACCAAACACAGGCACATTAGAAAAGCTTCATATGCACAGAAATGTAATATCATTAGTACAGGTAAACAGATGAAAGAACACATTAACACAGGCAATTTATCAGAATTACATACATTCCTAGTATCTAGTTAAGCTTTCTTAGAAAAGTAAAATTTTTTCTCCATTTCATGTTTTCCCTCTTCTCTTATTGTAAATTTTTAGAGTAATATATGCTCAGTGCTGAGCCATGAAAGGCACAGTTTTGTTGCTAAAAATTTGTTTACAATTTTATGAAATGAAAGGTAAACAATTTGTTTTTGTTTTTTCAGGAAGAATCAGCACACGCCATTAAAACACAAATTACTGTCATCTCCATGTCTTCCAGATTAATGAATATGTCCAGCAGAGAAACCACCCACTCTGTTACCCACTTTATCCTCCTGGGCTTTTCCTCAAGCCCAGAAATGCAGCTCCTCTACTTCGGGCTCTTCTCAGCAGCCTATATCCTGACCCTGATGGGGAACACAGCCATTGTCTGTGCTGTGCGGTGGGATCAGCGCCTTCACACCCCCATGTACATCTTCTTGGGGAATTTTTCTTTCCTGGAAATATGTTATGTCACCACAACCATCCCCAATATGTTGGCCAACTTCCTGTCCTCAAGCAAGTCCATCTCCTTCGTGAGTTGTTTTGCACAGTTCTACTTCTTCTTCTCTTTCGGGTGTGACGAGGGCTTCTACCTTTGCATCATGGCCTTTGACAGGTATCTTGCCATCTGCCGTCCTCTGCATTACCACGCATCATGACTAAAGAGCTCTACACTGGCCTCGTCATTTTTGGGTGGTCCTGTGGGTTCATTCTCTTCCTAACCCCTAGCAGCCTATATCCTGACCCTGATGGGGAACACAGCCATTGTCTGTGCTGTGCGGTGGGATCAGCGCCTTCACACCCCCATGTACATCTTCTTGGGGAATTTTTCTTTCCTGGAAATATGTTATGTCACCACAACCATCCCCAATATGTTGGCCAACTTCCTGTCCTCAAGCAAGTCCATCTCCTTCGTGAGTTGTTTTGCACAGTTCTACTTCTTCTTCTCTTTCGGGTGTGACGAGGGCTTCTACCTTTGCATCATGGCCTTTGACAGGTATCTTGCCATCTGCCGTCCTCTGCATTACCCACGCATCATGACTAAAGAGCTCTACACTGGCCTTGTCATCTTTGGGTGGTCCGGTGGGTTCATTCTCTTCATAACTCCAGTTGTTCTTGTTTCACAGTTGCCCTTTTGCAACCCAAATATCATTGACCATTTTATATGTGATCCTGTCCCATTGATGATGCTGTCTTGTTCTGAAGACAACACCACACAACTCATTTACTCTACTTTTAATGTTATTTTCATGATCGGTACGTTTCTCTTCATCCTTTGCTCCTATGTGCTGGTGATTCTGGCTGTGTTAAGGATGCCCTCAGCAGCCAGCAAACGCAAGGCTTTCTCTACTTGTGCTTCTCATCTGGCTGTGGTCATTCTGTTTTTTGGCTCTGTTACAGTGATGTATATTAGTCCTGGATCAGGACACCCAGTGAAAATGCAAAAATTCATTACCTTATTTTATTCCGTGATAACACCCCTCTGCAATCCTCTAATATATAGCCTCAGGAACAAGAAGATGAAAGCTGCCCTAATGAAAGTCTTGGGACTGGACAACATGTTAATAAAATACAAATGAGAGCTAAATTTTATCTCTCAAATGCAACTCACCTTAATAAGTCATGTGTAAAATAGATGGCTAGTGAGAACCCGCTGTATAGTGTGGGAAGCTCAGCTCAGTGTTCTGTGGATCTAGATGGGAAGGATAGGGGGTGAGGTGGGAGAGAGGTCCAAGAGGGAGGGAATATATGCATACATGTGGCTGATTCACTTCATTATACAGCAGAAACTAATACGACATTGTAAGCAACTGTACTCCAATTAAAAAATAAAAACAAATAAACAGTAAGCCTAACAAATTGACAAGTGACATGTTTGTCTCCAGATTCATTGTTTTATTAAGAAGCTACTGTAATGAGGGCCAATTATCACCTTACTACCACTCACCACAAATTGCAGTAGTCTTATTTAAGAAAAAATATGTTTTTAACAAGTGAATTCGACTTTGAAGTTGTGTGCTCACTCAGTTGTGTCCAACTCTTTGTGACTTCATGAACTGTAGCCCACCAGCCTCCTCTGTTCATGAATTTTTCAGGCAAGAATATTAGAGTGGGTTGTCATTTCCTCCTGACCCAGGGATCAAACCCATGTCTCTGGTGTCTTCTGCATTTGGCAGGTGGATTCTTTACTATTGCACCACCTGGGAAGCCCCCAAAGTTGCTATCAAGTAAGTGCAATTTGTTATATCTAAACCTATCAGTCCCTCTATATATAATGGTTTCTAAAAAGAAGACAGAAGTCTACTTTGCATTACTATGTTGAAGCAACTAATAATACACATGTAATAGAGATCATATATTGACCAGGGGATTAATCCTGTAAGCCAGTAATTCTCCACTGAGATATATCGACTGATAGAAAAGATCTGAGTTCGAAGGAGTTCACCTTGCCAGAGTGTAGCATTTGTCTTCACTTCAAGGAAACAGACAAATAACTTTAGTTAGACATTAGTGATTTTTGATGCAGTGGTAAATGGGATTATTTTCTTAATTTCTCTTTCGATACTTCACAATTAGTATATAGAAATGCCACAGATTTCTGTATATTGATCTTTTATCCCGTGACTTACTGAATTCCTTTGTTAGTTCTAACAGTTTTTTTGGTGAAGTCTTTAGGGTTGTTTTCTTATAGCATCATGTCATCCCCAAATAGTGACAATTTCCTTCTTTCTTTCTTATTTGGGTGACTATTTTTTTCCTTGCTCAGTCACTCTGGCTAGAATTTCCTGTGCTGTATTGAATTAGTGGTGAAAGTAGGTATCCTTGTTTTATTTCTCATCAGAGAGGAAAATCTTTCAGCTTTTCACTGTTGAGTATGATGTTAGCTGTGGGTTTGGTATATATGGGTTGTTATGTTGAAGTGTGCTTCCCAGGCACGGCAGAGCCTGGTAGGCTGCCGTCTATGGGGTCACACAAAGTCAAACATGACTGACATGACTTAGCAGCAGCAGCAGCAGCTTGCTTCCTCTATACCACTTGGTTGAGAATTTTTACCATAAATGGATATTGAATTCTGTCAAATGTTTTTAATGAGTCTGTTGAGACTACAACAGATGAGTGGAAAAAGAAGATATGTTATACACACACAATGGAATTTACTCAGCCATAAAAAAAGAATGAAATTCTGTCATTTATAGCAAAATGGATGGATCAAAAGAATATCAAGCTTAATGAAATAAATTAGAGAAAAACAAATACTATATGACATCAGTTATAGGTGAAACTGAAAAATAATACAAATATACATAGCAAAACAGAAACAGATTCACAGATCCAGTGGTTAAAAATGAGGAAAGGAAATGGGGAAGGTCAAGTTTTGGATATGGGATTAAGAGATACAAACTAGTATGTATAAAATAGATAAGCAACAAGGATATACTGTATATATAGCACAAGAAATTATAGCCATTAGCTGGTAATAACTTTTAATAAAGTACAATCTGTAAAAATTGTATCACTATGTTAACACATGAAACTAATATAATATTATAAATAAAATTGATCAGTTTTATTTATAATATTAATATTTTTGAATCATAGTGATTCAAAATACTGAATCAGTAGGCTAACACATGAAACTAATATTAAAAATCAGTTATACTTTAATTAAAAAGTAAGAATTGTATAAAAAGAGATGCTCCATATGGTATGTCATCAGGGAATTGCAAATTAAAAGAACTATGAGATACCACTATACACCTACTAGATTGTCCAAAATTTGGAACATTGACAACACCAAATGCTGACAAGGATATGGAATAACAAGAACTCTAATTCATTGTGAGTATGAATGAAACATGGTTCAGCCACTTTAGAAAGAATTGGCAGCTTGTTACAAAACTAAACACACTTTTACCATACAACCCAGCAAGTGTGCTCCTCAGTAATTACACAAAAGAGCTGAAACTTATACTCACAAAAACCTGCACACAGATGTTTTTAGCATTTTTATTCAAAATTGACAAAGGTTGAAAGCCACCAAAATGTCCTTGAAATCACAAAATAAACCATGATACATCAGATAATGGAACATTTTATGGCATTAAAAAGAAATGAGCCATCAAGCCATAAAAGATAGGAAGGAAAGTTAAATGTGTATTACTAAATGAAATAAGCCATACTGAAAAGTCTACAATGTGTACAGTAAAACATCAGTGGTTGCCAGGAGTTTGGGGGTAGGGAGTGGGGATGGTAGTTGAAGGGATGAGTATGTGGAACACAGGGCACTTTGGCCAGTGAAAATAGTACAATACCATAATGATGAATATGTCACTGTGTGTGCATGCTAAGTTGCTTCAGTCATGTCCAGTTGTGTGTAACCCTATGGACTATGGCCCTCCAGGCTCCTCTGTCCACCAGAATTCTCCAGGCAAGAATACTGGAGTGGGTTTCCATGCCCTCCTCCAGGGGATCTTCCCAACCCAGAGATCAAACCCACATCAAGTTTCCTGCATTGGCAGGTCAGTTATTTACCTCTAGCACCACCTGGAAAGCCTATATATGGCATTGTACATATCTAAACACATAAAAGTACAACACCAAGAATGAGCCCTTGATAACTATGGACTTTGGGTAGTTACATGTTAATATGGGTTCATCAGTTGTAACAAATGTACCATTCTAGTGGGAAAAGTTGATAATATAGAAATCTGTACACATGTGGAAGCAGGGGCTATATGGGAAATCTCTGTACATCATCTTATTTTTTTTTAATTAATTTTTATTTTTTAGTTTGTTTTGCTTTACAATACTGTATTCGTTTTGTTACACATTGACATGAATAATTTTAACCTAAAACTGCTCTTAAAAAAATAAGTCTTAAAAAAGAAAAAAAAACATGATGTCTGCCTTCATTCACTATGCCTGAGCAATTACCTCAATCAAAATTTTGTGTGTCCAACTTATTCTGACTTAGGGATTCATCACTCCAATGTAAGAAAACCTAAAATACAAAGAGTTACCTCAAAGTTAGGTGCAGCTGATACTCTGAAAAGGAAGGTACACACACACATTTGTTAAAACGTATTTGGAGGGATCAGGGAAGGATAATAGCAGAGTGGTAAAACCAAATCTAATTTCAAAAAATGATAATTATTGCTGTAAGACCAGTTACTAAATGACACAATATATGCAGTGAGCATCTTCTCTCCCTTCTAGATTACAGAGGAAACATAAAAGATGTCAGAGCCACAGACATTACCCCAGAAAAGACAGGATGAAAGGGGAGGCTCCAGGGATCTTGACCAGTACCGCTTAAAGAGACCTGACCTGTAATCAAGCCTGTGATGCTTCCGAACCTATTCTTGCCTAAATAGAGTATCTGGGAAAGTTGGCTTCACTTCAGGTGTGCCATTTCATTCTAATTGTTTTTAGGTCCTAGTTTCTACCCAGCAGCCAAATTTAGAAACCCAGTCAGGATCTAATTTTCTTCAGGAGTTCTTAGTTATTATAATCAATGGCTCCTGAGTCCTGAAAGAAAGTTCAAGGAGGTTTTTTTGCTTATTTTTGTTTTGTTTTGCCATTGCACTAAAATAATTTGTCTTACTTGGCAATGGATGAGCTCAGAATTATTCTGGTACATGGAGGGGTTACATGGTTATAGTACTCTCAGAGTTTTACTGTCTGGGGCCAGATACCTATAAATTTAAGCATAATAGAAGACAATGAGCTCACCAGAGACGTCACAGAGCCTCTTTCCATGCCAGCAGTTTTTAGAAGTTAACACAGAGAAGGGTAGAAGTGAAAGGAAAGAGAAAAATGCAAGAACACTTGAAGAATAAGAGAAAAAACATAGTTTCTAACCTTGGAGTTGAGAAATGTGTTGAAACTTCTGAGGAAAACAAAACTTTATCAGAAAGGCTGACTTTCCCATGACTTGGAGAGATGTGTGCACTCGCGCGCGCATGTGTGTGTGCGCGCACGTGTGTTAGTCGCTCAGTCGTGTCCAACTCTTTGCAACCCCACGGACTGTAGCCCGCCTAGCTCCTTGAGTGTCCATGGGGTTCTCCAGGCAAGAATACTGGAGTGGATTGCCATTCCTTCTCCAGAGGATCTTCCCAACCCAGGCATTGAACCCTGGTTTCCTGCATTGCAGACAGATTCTTTACCGTTTGGTTATAGGGAAGTCCTGGAGAGATATGGCTTCATGGAAGAACAGATTCTGAACAACAGCTCATTTTAGACCAAAAGAAAAAGAATCTCAGACTGATTTGGAAATATACAAGCTATTGCAATACCAAGACATTCATATTAAAGAAGCTAGATAGCCATTAAAATGGCAAAATTAACAGATGGTTTATGTAAACAGATCGTTGAGTAGGACATGGAAAGGTTTTGAAATGCAGGATAAAATCCCAGATGCTCCAGGGGTACTCTAAAGAATAACTTTGGAATGTCCTTGAGTTAGCACTGAAAGGAGAGTAGAACTGATGGGTGGGTGGTAGAAGGAAACAAGTTACTCGAGGTAAAACTAATCTGCATAATATTTGCTCTAAATATCTCCCAGCATGAGTTTGAGAGGTATGGGCAGAGTGAGCGTGCACTTAAAAGCCTATGGCTTCAGTTGGTTTGGATGAGAAATGATGAGGCTTATCCTGCCACCTTGTGGCTCCGGGCCAATGTGCAGACAGCTTGGAGAAGAGAGGCCAGTGCTGAAGGGATTCGAGTGTCTAACGGAAGAAGTAAGTTCAGAACACATCCTCCTCTCTCCTCCCTATAGAAGTCACTTTGGCCAAGACTGCACATCAATATCAGTGTCAGATGACAACATAATTACTGCATTAGCTAAAAATTAATCAGTCTGAAATTCTGCTCTTGAGTGGATTTTTGCCCCTAGGACTACGGTCTGATCAGGGTGGCAGGCTAGACTGTGAGATCCTTGAGGGCAAAGATTAATTAATCTTGTCCCTCCGGAGCTAACCTTAGAGTTTCTTTATTAAATCGAGCTGTTGATCAAGTATAGTGCTTTAGGTGACATTATTTTAAAAATCAGCTAAGAACAACAACAATAACAACAACAAAAATGATGTTATAATGTTGACCAGAGCAAAGAGGGAAAACATTACAGTTAAACATCAGCTAGAAGCCATACTCAGATTAGGTATAATTTTCACTAGGGCTATCCTAATCTCTTGAAGATAAAACACCTAGCTGAATTATGGCAAAATCTATTCTCTTCACATCTGTAAGTTTCTATTTTATCACTTGAAAAGAATAATGTCTCCCTCATATTTTGCATGTAAAATCTGCTGGCACAGTGCCTGGCCTTGGATAGACTTGTAAGGAAGGCCAAAGAACTTGAAGGTTATGTTAAACTCCAGGTGATTCTTATACACATTGAAGTGTAAAGGCTATGAACCATTCCAGTGAGCATCAATTTCTCTGCCGAATGACTCATAGGTGGAAGAGGAGATGAAATGTTAATACCTCAGTACTGGGAGAGAAATATGTACTAGCAGTTTACTCCTAGTGGGTGATTAGGAAGGTATTTGGGATTTATTAAAGTGAATTTTATCTGTCACTTGAAGAAGCACATATGAGGCAAGGGGCACTTCAGGAGCTTTGAAGCAACTGGTGACATCCATTACTGAGCTGGTTTTCAAATCCAGAACCTGTCTGAAGATGTCAGTTCAATCCACTTCAGTCACTCAGTCATGTCCAACTCTTTGCAACCCCATGGAGTGCAGCATGCCAGGCCTCCCTGACCATCACCAACTCCTGGAGTTTACTCAGACTCATGCCCATTGAGTTGGAGATGCCATCCAACCATCTCACCCTTTGTCATCCCCTTCTCCCGCCTTCAATCTTTCCTATCATCAGGGTCTTTTCAAATGTCAGCTCTAAGCATCAGGTCGCCAAAGGATTGGAGTTTCTGCTTTAGCATCAGTCCTTTCAATAAATATTCAGGACTGATTTTCTTTAGGATGGACTGGTTGGATCTCCTTGCAGTCCAAGGGACTCTCAAGAGTCTTCTCCAATACCACAGTTCAAAAGCATCAATTCTTTGGTGGTCAGCTTTATAGTCCAACTCTCACATCCATATGTGACTACTGGAAAAACCATAGCTTTGACTAGACAGACCCTTGCTGGCAAAGTAATGTCTCTGCATTTTTATATGCTATCAAGGTTGGTCATAGCTTTTCTTCCAAGGAGCAAGTATTTTTAATTTCATGGCAGCAGTCACCATCTGCAGTGATTTTGGAGCCCAGAAAAATAGTGTGTCACTGTTTCCACCGTTTCCCTATCTATTTGCCATGAAGTGATGGGACCAGATGTCATGATCTAGTTTTCTGCATGTTGAGTTTTAAGCCAGCTTTTTCACTCTCCACTTTCACTTTCATCAACAGACTCTTTAGTTCTTTGCTTTCTGCCAGAAGGGTGATGTCATCTGCATCTCAGAGGTTATTGATATTTCTCCCAGCAATCTTGATTCCAGCTTGTTCTTCTCCCAACCCAGCATTTCTCGTGATGTACTCTGCATATAAGGTAAATAAGCAGGGTGACAATATACAGCCTTGATGTACTCCTTTCCAGATTTGGAACCAGTCCATTGTTCCACATCCAGTTTTAATTGTTGCTTCCTGACCTACACACATATTTCTCAAGAAGCAGGTCAGGTGGCCTGGTATTCCCATCTCTTGAAGAATTTTCCACAGTTTGTTGTGGTTCACACAGTCGGCCTGGTATTCCCATCCCTTGAAGAATTTTCCACAGTTTGTTGTGATCCACACAGTCAAAGGCTTTGGCACAGTCAATAAAGCAAAAGTAGATGTTTTTCTGGAACTCTCTTACTTTTTCAATGATCCAGCGGATGTTGGCAATTTGATCTCTAGTTCCTCTGCCTTTTCTAAAACAGCTTGAACATCTGGAAGTTCATGTTTCATGTACTATTGAAGCCTGGCTTGGAGAATTTTGAGCATTACTTTACCAGCATGTGAGATGAGTGCAATTGTGTGGAAGTTTGAGCATTGTTTAGTACTATTGCCTTTCTTTGGGATTGGAATGAAAACTGACCTTTTATGGTCCTGTGGCCACTGCTGATTTTTCCAAATTTGCTGGCATATTGAGTGTAGCACTTTCACAGTATCATCTTCCAGGATTTGAAATAGCTCACCTGGAATTCCGTCACCTCCACTAGCTTTGTTCATAGTGATGCTTCCTAAGGCCCACTTGACTTCGCATCTAGGATGTCTCACTCTACGTGAGTGGATCACACCATCGTGGTTATCTTGGTCATGAAGATATTTTTTGTACAGTTCTTCTGTGTATTCTTGCCACCTCTTCTTAATATCTTCTGCTTCTGTTAGATCCATACCGTTTCTGTCCCTTATTGTGCCCATCTCTGCATGAAATGTTCCTTTGGTATCTCTAATTTTCTTGATGAGATCTCTAGTCTTTCCTATTCTATTGTTTTCCTCTATTTCTTTGCATTGATCACTGAGGAAGGCTTTCATATCTCTCTTTGCTATTCTTTGGAACTCTGCATTCAAATGGGTATATCTTTCCTTTTCTCCTTTGCATTTCACTTCTCTTCTATTCACAGATATTTTTAAGGCCTCCAACAACCATTTTGCCTTTTTACATTTCTTTTCCTTGGGGATGGTCTTGATCCCTGCCTCCTGTACAATACCACAAACCTCCATCCATATTTCTTCAGGCACTCTATCAGATCTAATCCCTTGAATCTGTTTCTCACTTCCACTGTATAATCATAAGGGATTTGATTTAGGTCATACCTGAATGGTCTAGTGGTTTTCCCTACTTTCTTCAATTTAAGTCTGAATTTGGCAATAAGGTGTTCATGGTCTGAGCAACAGTCAGCTCCTGGTCTTGTTTTTGCTGACTGTATAGAACTTCTCAATCTTTGGCTGCAAAGAATATAATCAGTCTGATTTCAGTATTGACCATCTGGTGATGTCCATGTATAGAGTCAGGAGACGCCAGGTGAGCAGCAAACTAGAAGGACCATTACTAGGCGACAGTCTCACCAATGGATTCAGGAAAGCCTTTTCAGCTTTGAGCTCAACACAGAAAGTAAAACACATTTGGGGATTGAATGATGTACTGTGATTGTCCCTGCTCCTCCTGAGAGGCAAACTCCAGGGACAATATTGGGCCAGAAAGTGATACAAAATAAAAGGAAGGGAGAGTTTCTGGACTCAACTCCATTTTTAAAATTATATTTATTTATTTAGTTTGGGCTTGCTGGGTCTTCATTGCTGCATGGGCTTTTCTCTAGTTGCCGCCAGCAGGGGCTCCTCTCTAGTGTGGGCTTCTCACTGTAGTGGCTTCACTTGTTGTGGCTCCCAGCTTCGAAAGCACAGGCTGAATAGTTGTGGCACATGGACTCAGTTGCTCCAAAGCATGTGAGATCTTCCTGAATTGGGGATCAAACCCATGTCACTGACAGGTGGATTCTTTACCACTGAGCCACCAGGGAAACCCTCTATTCCATTTTTGTATAAAAGCTAAAGAGAACCTTCTGTAAAGACCAACCTGTATCATTGCTGTACTAGGGATCCAAAATCTTAGATATCTAAGACTATTTAGAAAGTTTAATTATATGTGAGAGCACTTTGACTATCCTGATTCACTGTTCACTTTGTTGTAAATGTTGCTAACAAGAGACCATGAATGTTATTATTTTATCTATTAAAATTTTTAATTAAAAATAATTTTGTTGTTTATTCACTTTTAATCCCATTATAAATGTGTTTCTTTTTTAATTAATTTTATTGGAGTATAGTTGATATACAATATTGTATTATTTTTTGCTGCACAGTGAAGTGGGTCTGTGATGTATATACATATATCCACTTATAGAAAAAGAAGTATAAACAATAACATAACATTCTTTTACAAATCCACATACAGTTTGCTTGGCCCTCCAAGAGAATATTGCAAATATTTGCTTGAAAGTCTTGCCAGAGTCATTTTAACTCCTCTTTGTTTCCTATTATTTTTCAGATAACATGACAAAATTGAGTTTGGACTGAATCAGAGAATAAATTAGCAACTGAACAACAACAACAACAAATTAGGATTTTAAATTCCCTATACCTAAAGAGGAAAACTGAAATTGTATTACCAGGTGAAATGAACAACAAGGCAGAAACAGAATGACTTCAGTATTGAGGGCATGAGGAGAACGGAACAACAGAGGATGAGATAGTTCGAGGGCATCATCAACTCAATGAATATGAGTTTGATCAAATTCCAGGAGATCTGAAGGACAGGAAAGCCTGGCATGATACAGTCCGCAGTTGCAAGCAAACAACTGAGTGACTGAACAACAAAAACCTCAATATGATAAACTTAAAACAAGTGAGCAAACTGGTTCTCAAAGAAAAAGGAGTCTGTTCTTGAATAGGATTTGAAGGAAAGATAATATCCTCAGACATGGGATCATGTTTCATTCCATAGTAAGGAGGCTGGATGCCAAAAATTGAAGATTTTCAGTTTCATCCAAGTCCACTCAGAGGTCCCTACTCCACGTTTCAGTATCCCAGTCTGTTTTGATTATTGTTGTTGTTCAGCCACTAACTCATGTCTGACTCTTTGTGACCCCATCAGTTCAGTTGAATTCAGTTGCTCAGTCATGTCCAACTCTTTGCAACCCCATGGACTGCAGCACGCCAGGCCTCCCTGACCATCACCAACTCCTGGAGTTCAAACAAACTCACGTCCATGGAGTCAGCGATGCCATCCAGCCATCTCATTCTCTGTCATACCCTTCTCCTCCTGCCCCCAATCCGTCCCAGCATCAGAGTCTTTTCCAATGAGTCAGCTCTTCACATGAGGTGGCCAAAGTATTGGAGTTTCATTAGCATCATTCCTTCCAAACACCCAGGACCGATCTCCCTTAGAATGGACTGGTTGGACCTCCTTGCAGTCCAAGGGACTCTCAAGAATCTTCTCCAACACCACAGTTCAAAAGCACCAATTCTTCGGTGCTCAACTTTCTTTATAGTCCAACTGTCACATCCATACCTGACTACTGGAAAAACTATAGCATTAACTAGATGGACCTTTGTTGACAAAATAATGTCTCTGCTTTTTAATATGCTGTCTAGGTTGGTTTTATATATATATATATATATATAGTATAATGAAGTCACTCAGTCATGTCCAACTCTTTGCGACCCCGTGGACTGTAGCCTACCAGGCTTCTCTCTCTCTCTCTCCATATATATATATATATATGTATATACATACATATGACCATATATATATATCCTGAAACTGTAAACATAGAAGACAACATGGGAAATAAGTTCCTTGGCATTGGTCTGCCAATGATTTTTTTGGATCCAACACATAAAGTACAAGGCAGCAAAAGCAAAAATAAGTAAGTGGGACTATATTTAAAATAAAAGATTCTGTACTGTGATGAAAATTAACAAAATGAAAAGGCAGCCTATGTGACAGAAGAAAACATTTGCCAACCATATACCTGATAATATCTAAAATATATAAGGAACTAATATGACTCAAGAAAAAAAATAACAATTTTTAAATAGATATTTATAGATGTATTTCCAAGAAAGGTATAAAAATGGTCAACTGATACATAAAAAGGTGCTCAACATCACTAATAATCAGGGAAACACAAATCAAAACCAAGAGATATCATCTCACACCTATTAGAACAGCTATCATCAAAAAGACAAAGGATAACAAGTGTTTGTGAGGATGTGGAGAAAAAGGAATCCTGTACACTGTTAGTGGAATGCAAACTGGTACAGCCACTATGGAAAACAGTGTGGAGGTTCCTCAAAAAATTCAAAATACAGCTATGATATGATCCAGCAGCCCCACTTCTGCGTATATATTCAAAGAAAATGAAATCATTATCTCCAAGCAATATGTGAACCTCAATGTTCATTGCAGCAGTTTTGACAATAGCCAAGAATGGAAACAATCTAATTGTCCATCTACAGATGAATGGATAAAGAAGATATGATATATATATATGGTAGAATATCATTCAGAGATGAGAAAGAAAGAAGTCTAGCCATTTTTAACAACACAGGTGGACCTTGAGGGTATTGTGCTTAGTGAAATAAGTCAGAGAAAGATAAATACTGCATTATATCACATCTATGTAAAATCTTAAAAAGTTGAACTCAGGAATCTAATGTACATCATAGTGATTATTGTCAACAATTCTGCATTATATACCTAAATTTGCTAACAGAGAAGATATTCAATGTTCTGGCCACCAAAGAGAAACAGTAATTATGTGAGTGGATCGAGGTGTTAGCTAATGTATAGAGGTAATCATTTTGCAATATATCAGTTCAGTCACGGCTCTTTGTGACCCCATGAATCGCAGCATGCCAGGCCTCCCTGTCCATTGCCAGCTCCCAGAATTTACTCAAACTCATGTTCATCGAGTCGGTGATGCCATCCAGCCATCTCATCCTTTGTCATCCCCTTCTCCTCCTGCCCCCAATCCCTCCCAACATAAGGGTCTTTTCCAATGAGTCAACTCTTCACATGAGGTGGCCAAAGTATTGGAGTTTCAGCTTTAGCATCAGTCCTTCCAATGAACACCCAGGACTGGTCTCCTTTAGAATGGACTGGTTGGATCTCCGTGCAGTCCAAGGGACTCTCAAGAGTCTTCTCCACCACAGTTCAAAAGCATCAATTCTTTGGCACTCAGCTTTCTTCACAGTCTAACTCTCATATGCATACATGACCACTGGAAAAACCATAGGCTTGACTATATAAGTGTATCAAATTAATACATTGTATATTAAAAAGCAGAGACATTACTTTGCCAACAAAAGTCCATCTAGTCAAGGCTTAGCAGCATACCAGTCTTAGCCCTGAAAATGCAACTTTCCAATGACTATCATAAAATAACAGCTGAAATGTCTCTAAACAAAAAATTTGAGAATATTAGTGAGGAAAATTTGTTTTTCTCTTTCTTCAAAATAGAAAGAGAGTCAAATGGTACATCTTTTTATTGTAACTATAACAATGAACACTACTATTATTTAATTATTTCCCAGGAAATTTTGCAAAGCTTGATTAGTGGAAGCTCAAGAGAAGATAAGAACTTACTCCGTAAGTGCACTATTCCTCAAGGAGTAGCAGGGCTTGGGATTTCATTGTAAATAAAGACAATTCAAAACTCATCTCATCTGCTGAACAAATACTTTCAAAATATCAGGGCATGGCTGCCAAATCTCAAAAGGCCATGATGCAAGGAAATGAATATAGACAACACCTTCATCCGGGCTTTCCTCTTGACTATAAATATGACCTTGAAGCTGGGGAGAAAAACTCTCAAAATTCACTCTTTGTTTCTCATGGCAGGTTACACATTGGACCCGCCATCTCATCAGAAGTCCCTCACATGCTATGGGAATATTTTATTTCCCCTGACTTTTCTTCTTGGCACACATCCAAGGAGTGAGTTAAATTTTTGCATGCCCTATTTCAAATGCTGAGATTTTTGCATACATGGATTTACTGACAAGTGTTTTCTTCTTGTTCTAATATTGTAAATATCTGATTACAATAAAGTTCAGACAGAGAATTTTAAAATATTAATTTTCTCTTACTTTCCTGAGCTTTAGGAAATATACCCAATTTTCTGATTCCTTTAAAATACTAATGGGTATTGTTTACAAAGAGACCTGGTGATTTTATTTTTTAAATATATAATGGTAAATTACTAGAAGTGGATTTATTACCAGTATTATAATGAATTTTGTTTTTTGTTCAATAGAAATAATATGACGAATCTCTGATTCCACTCTGCTATTACAGCTCTCCAACCCACATATTGCTCTCAGGCTCACTAATTTCATGTGTCTTTCTTAAGTGATAAAACACCATTCAGCATCTGTATGTTTCCTGTTTCTTGTATTTGTAGGATATTCTTTGGATTGTGACTTTATACAATTAGTATTCCCAAGAAAATCTGTAACAGGAGACCCAAACAGGGTGAGTATTGACATTGATTCGACTTGCTACTGTTAGGGCGCCATTGTCGATTGCATTGCATGCTCCGTCACTCAGTCAACTCTGACTCTTTGCAATACAACAGACTGTAGCCCGCCAGGCTCCTCTGTCCATGGGATTTTCCAGGCAAGAATACTGGAGTGGGTTGCCATTTCCTCCTGCTAGAGATCTTCTCAACCCAGAGACTGAACACACATCTCCTGTGTCACCTGCATTGCAGGCAGATTCCTTACTGCTGAGCCATCGGAGAAGTCTTTGTCAGTAAAAATGAGCAATTTCAATATAATCAAACAGAGTTTCAAGGTATCAGGACACACACTGCAATATAAAAGACAAAATTAAATGAATTTTAAAAATTCAGTCAAAGGAGTTATGAAGCTACCACTAAGACATGTGTGTTAGCTGGGCTTTTTCTTCAATAAAAGCAGCAGAATAATTTGTGGATATCTAAGGGTAATTTTGAAGCTTATTCTTATGAATTGCCTCTTAATGTTATGCTTTTTCTCTTTGTTTCTGCATATTTTATATTCACTGTATGTGCTTAAGTACAATTTATATGTTCTTAAGTGAAAGACACTCTCATTTATAGTGACTAGCCAAGATTCACTAGCTCCATAGCTTCAGTTTCTAGACAAGATGACATTTATTCTTTCTCAGCTACTGTACAAAAGCTTCAGTTGAGAAAAATCATATAATTATTCATGATAAAAATCTTAAATAATCTTCTTTTACAAAATCTTGCTTCACAATTACAATAAATCAAAGGAGACTGTCTTTGAGGACAAAATAAATACACACACACACACACACACACACAGAAGCACCTGTGTGCCACCTGATATAATGTGATTTATATGAGAAACAAATAGATTTAACTAACAGCTTGCATTCAGACTTGATAAAATCTATATATCCCCATGAGCAATGAAAATATATAAATAGCAGTCCTTTCACTTTAGGTGCCAAATGTGATAGCCAAGAGTAGGCTTCTAAGAAAGCAAGACATAAAGCTTTGATTCAATAATTGCAAATTAGGGGAAGAGGGGAACAAGAATGATTAAGCAAGATATTCCATGTCAGGACTGTCTTAATAGAAGATGCCTAGAATGAGTATAAAAATGTTTCAGAGGTCACGTGTAGAAAAGAGAAAAAGAGACTAAACATAGAAAGCAGCTATGAAAATAATGGAAATGCCAGGCACACGAGTCAAAATCTTTCTCTATGTCACAACCTTTTTGCAGCAAAATGGGCCAAGTCTAGTCACATTCAACAGGGCAGTCACTCCGAGTAGTTGCTCTCCTTAAGGTCCGTTGCCCCAAGTGGCATATCTAGTTCTCATGTTCATTAGAGAGGATATCAAATTTTCAGCCTGAGATATTTAGGTGCCAAAGGTTAGGGCTCTTCTCATGCTGTGGAACTAAATCCAACAGGTTGGTTAGAGAAAAAACATTCTTGTACACCAAACGTGTTTAGTACAGTCACATAATATACCACCTGTGCTGGTACCAAAGAAGCCCTTTTCATCATTACTTAACAATGTCTTGCTGCTGCTGCTAAGTCGTTTCAGTCATGTCCGACTCTGTGCGACCCCACAGACGCCAGCCCACCAGGCTCCCCCGTCCCTGGAATTCTCCAGGCAAGAACACTGGAGTGAGTTGCCATTTCCTTCTCCAGTGCATGAAAGTAAAAAGTGAAAGTAAAGTCACTCAGTCATGTCTGACTCTTCGCAACCCCATGGACTGCAGCCCACCAGGCCCCTCCGTCCATGGGATTTTCCAGGCAAGAGTACTGGAGTAGAGTGCCATTGCCTTCTCCAAACAATGTCTTAAACAATCACAAAAAGAAATATTCCCTGTGTCCTTTCTTTGTTATCTCAGTGAGACAGAACCTTTTGAAATTTCATTTGCTATTATTATTAATATCACTAATTGCAAAAAACTAATTTTACATATTTTAGAAATTCCACATATGCTGATTTGTATGTACTATTCTTTTTTATGGTAAATAGATGAGGAAACACACATAGAAGGTTAAGTGACTTACTCAGAATTACACACTTCACACTTATGTGTTATCCAGTATCCCGATCTAGTTTAATGTTTGTGCCAAACCATGTTCTTATTTATATTATTATTTGCATCTTATCAAAATGAAGGGCTTCCCTGGTGGCTCAGCAGTAAAGAGTCCACCTGCCAATGCAGGAAGATCCCCTGGAGAAGGAAATGACAATCCATTCTGGTATTCTTGCGTGGGAAATCCCATAGACAGAGGGGCCTGGTGGGCTATAGTGCATGAGGTCACCAAAGAGTCAGACATGACTACCTGACTAAACAATAACATCAAAATGAAATCATACTCTTGGGCAATAGATTATGATGATCAAGTTTGGGTTCTTTAAAACAAAACTCATTGTTTATTACTTAATCTCCTCAAAATGGTAATGAAATTAGGATTTTTCAGGAAGAATCAGTATACTCTGTTAAAGTTAAGTAACTTCTGTCATCCCATGTCTTCCAGATTAATGAATATGTCCAGCAGAGAAACCACCCACTCTGTTACCCACTTTATCCTCCTGGGCTTTTCCTCAAGCCCAGAAATGCAGCTCCTCTACTTCGGGCTCTTCTCAGCAGCCTATATCCTGACCCTGATGGGGAACACAGCCATTGTCTGTGCTGTGCGGTGGGATCAGCGCCTTCACACCCCCATGTACATCTTCTTGGGGAATTTCTCTTTCCTGGAAATATGTTATGTCACCACAACCATCCCCAATATGTTGGCCAACTTCCTGTCCTCAAGCAAGTCCATCTCCTTCGTGAGTTGTTTTGCACAGTTCTACTTCTTCTTCTCTTTCGGGTGTGACGAGGGCTTCTACCTTTGCATCATGGCCTTTGACAGGTATCTTGCCATCTGCCGTCCTCTGCATTACCCACGCATCATGACTAAAGAGCTCTACACTGGCCTCGTCATTTTTGGGTGGTCCTGTGGGTTCATTCTCTTCCTAACCCCTGTTGTCCTCATTTCACAGTTGCCCTTTTGCAACCCAAATATCATCGACCATTTTATATGTGATCCTGTCCCATTGATGATGCTGTCCTGTTCTGAAGACACCACCACACAACTCATTTACTCTGCTTTCAATGCTGTTTTCATGACTGGCACCTTTCTCTTCATCCTTTGCTCCTATGTGCTGGTGATTCTGGCTGTGTTAAGGATGCCCTCAGCAGCCAGCAAACACAAGGCTTTCTCTACTTGTGCTTCTCATCTGGCTGTGGTCATTCTGTTTTTTGGCTCTGTTATGGTGATGTATATTAGTCCTGGATCAGGACACCCAGTGAAAGTGCAAAAAATTGTGACCTTGTTTTATTCTGTGATAACACCCCTCTGCAATCCTCTAATTTATAGCCCAGGAACAAGGAGATGAAGGCTGCTCTAAAGAAAGTCTTTTGGGCTGAAATATCTGTTCTTAAAACGTAAATCAGAAGTCAAAGTGACCTAAGTTGCAACACAAGCTATCTGAATAAGACACGAACAGGATGGTTTTCTAGAAAATTTAATAACAATTTTGGTTAAGGAACTGTTACAATAAAGTCTACTATTATCATAAAAGTCACTCACAACATGACAGATTAGTCTTTTTAAGAAATAAAATTGTCTTAAGAAAATTGATCTTTTCATTATAACCAAGCTTCTAAAAGGAAGTATATTAGCCATCTGTATGTCTTCTTTGGAGAAATGTCTATTTAGTTCTTTGGCCGATTTTTTGATTGGGTCATTTATTTTTCTGGAGTTGAGCTGCAGGAGTTGCTTGTATATTTTTGAGATTAGTTGTTTGTCAGTTGCTTCATTTGTTATTATTTTCTCCCATTCTGAAGGCTGTCTTTTCATCTTGCTTATAGTTTCCTTTGTTGTGCAGAAGCTTTTAAGTTTAATTAGGTCTCATTTGTTTATTGTTGCTTTTATTTCCAATATTCTGGGGGGTGGGTCATAGAGGATCCTGCTGTGATTTATGTCAGAGAGTGTTTTGCCTATGTTCTCCTCTAGGAGTTTTATAGTTTCTGGTCTTATGTTTAGATCTTTAATCCATTTTGAGTTTATTTTTGTGTATGGTACTAGAAAGTGTTCTAGTTTCATTCTTTTACAAGTGGTTAAACAGTTTTCCCAGCACCACTTGTTAAAAAGATTTTGTTGTGCAGAAGCTTTTAAGTTTAATTAGGTCTCATTTGTTTATTGTTGCTTTTATTTCCAATATTCTGGGGGGTGGGTCATAGAGGATCCTGCTGTGATTTATGTCAGAGAGTGTTTTGCCTATGTTCTCCTCTAGGAGTTTTATAGTTTCTGGTCTTATGTTTAGATCTTTAATCCATTTTGAGTTTATTTTTGTGTATGGTACTAGAAAGTGTTCTAGTTTCATTCTTTTACAAGTGGTTAAACAGTTTTCCCAGCACCACTTGTTAAAGAGATTGTCTTTTCTGCATTGTATATTCTTGCCTCCTTTGTCAAAGATAAGGTGTCCATAGGTGCATGGATTTATCTCTGGGCTTTCTATTTTGTTCCATTGATCTATATTTCTGTCTTTGTGCCAGTACCATACTGTCTTGATGACTTGGCTTTGTAGTAGAGCCTGAAGTCAGACAGGTTGATTCCTCCAGTTCCATTCTTCTTTCTCAAGATTGTTTTGGCTATTCGAGGTTTTTTGTATTTCCATACAATTGTGAAATAATTTGTTCTAGCTCTGTGAAAAATACTGTTCATAGCTTGATAGGGATGTAGTACCATACTGTCTTGATGATGTGGCTTTGTAGTAGAGCCTGAAGTCAAGCAGGTTGATTCCTCCAGTTCCATTCTTCTTTCTCAAGATTGCTTTGGCTATTCGAGATTTTTTGTATTTCCATAGAAATTGTGAAATTATTTGTTCTAGCTCTGTGAAAAATACTGTTGGTAGCTTGATAGGGATTGTATTGAATCTGTAGATTGCTTTGGGTACTATACTCGTTTTCATTATATTGATTCTTGCAATCAATGAACATGGTATATTTCTCCATCTATTAGTGTTCTCTTTGATTTCTTTCACCAGTGTTTTATAGTTTTCTATATAGGTCTTTAATTTCTTTAGGTAGATATATTCCTAAGTATGTTATTCTTTTCATTGCAATGATGAATGGAATTGTTTCCTTAATTTATCTTTCTATTTTCTCATTATTAGTGTATAGGAATGCAAGGGATTTCTGTGTGTTGATTTTATATCCCGCAACTTTACTATATTTATTGATTAGCTCTAGTAATTTTCTGGTGGAGTCTTTAGGGTTTTCTATGTAGAGGATCATGTCATCTGCAAACACTGAGAGTTTTACTTGTTTTCCAATTTGGATTCCTTTTATTTCTTTTTCTGCTCTAATTGCTGTTGGCAAAACTTCCAAAACTATGTTGAATAGTAGCGGTGAGAGTGGGCACCCTTGTCTTGTTCCTGACTTTAGGGAAAATGCTTTCAATTTTTAAAAAAATCATAAATGTGCTTTTTAAAGAAATAGATCCTAGAGAATGGATGATTTCTGCAGACTTTCATTGAAGTGTTTTTTTTTTTTTCTAAGATCCTTGTTTAGTTTTCATGTTTTATAGGGAGAGTATAAGAATTTTAAAGAAGTGAACAACCCTGGCTAAGTAACAGTGCCAGTAGGAAAAGGATGTGTTCATGGTCTTTGTAATCTCTGAACAATAAGCCTTATTTTGTAGTAGTCAGGGACTTCTGTCTGTTTTGTTCACAGATGGATTCCAAGCACTAAGAACTGGTCTTGATAAAAGAAAGGCACTCAAATTTTGAGTTACCAAATGAAATGGAGCTTTTAAGGAAAAATAATCTTAGTAAGGGATGCTTTATGGCTTATTTCTGGCTGTAAGCAATTTATTTGTATGTTTATAAGATAGCACTGGTTGCAAGTCAAGGAATTTGCCTATGGGAACAAGGCACGAGTCAGAATGTCTTAACAACTAGCCTCAGAAGTTATCCATTATCATTTGCACGATTATCCATGTCAGGGACTTCTGTCTGTTTTGTTCACAGATGGATTCCAAGCACTAAGAACTGGTCTTGATAAAAGAAAGGCACTCAAATTTTGAGTT
The DNA here is from genome assembly GCA_006408695.1 of Aepyceros melampus. Lineage (NCBI taxonomy): Eukaryota > Metazoa > Chordata > Mammalia > Artiodactyla > Bovidae > Aepyceros > Aepyceros melampus. The sequence continues at coordinate 61,246 of SJXQ01006204.1, forward strand.
ACCAAATGAAATGGAGCTTTTAAGGAAAAATAATCTTAGTAAGGGATGCTTTATGGCTTATTTCTGGCTGTAAGCAATTTATTTGTATGTTTATAAGATAGCACTGGTTGCAAGTCAAGGAATTTGCCTATGGGAACAAGGCACGAGTCAGAATGTCTTAACAACTAGCCTCAGAAGTTATCCATTATCATTTGCACGATTATCCATTGGTTATATAGGCCAACATCTTCAGTGTGAGCAGCTCATCAGGCTAGAACTTAGTAAATACCAGACAATGGAGAGTGGGCCATCCTGGCTGGCTGTCACAAGGACATCCTGATAACCACTCCCAGCTTAAACTTCGTTGATGTTTACATGTTCTTCTCTTGTTACATGTTCTCATTTACTCATATATTCAGTAGTTCCTCATTCCCAGCTTTAAAAAAAGTCCAAACATGGAAAGCTTGCATATTCCTCTCAACTGTTGGCACCAACCAACTTTGACATCACTGTGCATACAATTCCTCTCCAGTATGTTCTCAATTATAATCTCTCTCTCTCCTTCTGTACTTGCTTCCATATAATGATGCTCTTTCTCCTGTTTTTGGTCTCACCCTCTCACTGTATTATCCAATCCGCTTTTAAAATTCTTTAAAACTCCTTAATCTGTCTCATTTTCTGCTTTAGTTACTGCCTCTTTACTTGGCTTCTGTTCACAGGAAAACTTGTTAAAAAGTTGTAATTCTTGCACTCCCATCTTCAACTTGTGTTCACTCCTCAACCAACTCATATCCAGCCTTCCAAACTGAATCTTCTCTTGGAAAGTTTACCAGTTTCATCTCACCAGTGCCACTTAACATTTTTCTGGGCCCAAGTGCTTGGCAGCTCAGCAGTATTTGGCATCTGTGACTGCCCCTCTTAGAAACACTTTCGTTTCCTTGTCTTAGCTTATGGGATACTGTACCTTCATGGTTTTACTCTAACTTCTCCATCTCTTCTTCTTGATATATTTTCCTAACTCTTCTTTCAGACAGTATCTTTGCCTCCTTATTTTCCATCTTTGAATCTCTTTAGGTTATTTCATTCTTCATACAGCTTTAAATGCCAGCTGTTCTGTTCCTTGCCTCGTATTGAATTACTTAATGAATTGGATTTCCAGTAAGTTTAATATAAATTAGACTTTGATTCTGGTGCATGCTTTTAAGTTCCATGATTTTATAATAGCTTCATAGCTTCATATATATATATGCATTTATATGTATATGTATCTGACATGTTTCCCAGAGTGATTGTAAATACTTAGAGTTTCAGAAATGTATTTTATACTTTACTATTTGTTATGACACATAGCACAATGAGAGGGAACTATTTGGTGCTTAATACCCATTGAATTCAACTAATATATCAGCATGACAGGACAAGTACAGCCTGTAAAATAAATGCAGTCTCAGTTCTAGACAGAGAAACAAATTTACTTCTAAGTGATGTCATTAATTAACCTTAGTATAATAATTTACAGGAACACAAATCTCTAACTCTGTTTCTTAAGTAAGCACACATAACACATCTAAATGGATATAATATGTTTTAAGAATTGTGTCTAAATGAATAAAATGTGCTTTTCCTAGACATCAGTCATTTTTGTATCTGCCTTGTGTAGCTGTAGAGTGCTATTTTTATTCATTCTACACAGTGTAGGAATTTGGAGTGTAAAAATCTCAATTCACAGTGACTGTATACAGATACAAAATGTATATGTAATATGTATAATGTATATCTAATATCTAATGGATGTATATCATATATATGCATATGTATGTGTTAGAGATGTATATGTATGTAATATAATATGTATTATATCATATGATATAAATATGTGATATAAGGAAAAGTCATTCCTAATCTTTCAGCAAATGGTTGCTTAGTGTGCCTGGCACTGGGGTTACAACAGCAAACACATGCGTGGCCTGTGGATTCACTTTAAAAAAAAAACTTTTTATTTTGTATTGGGACTTCCTTGGTGGTTCAGACAGTAAAGAATCTGCTTGGAATGCACGGGACCTGGGTTAGATCCCTGGGTTGGGACAATCCCCTTCAGAAGGGCATGGCAACCCACTCCAGTATTCTTGTCTGGAGAATTCCATGGACAGAGGAGCCTGGTGAGCTACAATCCATGGGGTTGCAAAGAGTCAGACAAGATTGAATGACTAAAAGTGGAGATAGCCAATTAACAATGCTGTGATAGTTTCAGGTGAACAGTGAGGGGACTCAGCTATACATATACATGTGTCCACTCTCCCCCAAGCTCCCCTCTTGTCCAAGCTGCCACATAACACTGAGCAGAGTTCTGATATGTACTTATCCATTTTAAATACAGTAGTGTATAAATGTTCTTCCCAAACTCCTTAACTATCTCTTTGTCCCATCCTTCCCCTAGCAACCATAAGTTCATTCTCTAAGGCTGTGACTCTGTTCCTGTTTTGTAAGTTCATTTGTATCATTTCTTTTTAGATTTCACATATAAAGGATGTTATATATTTCTCCTTCTCTATCTGACTTTCTTCACTGAGTATGGCAATCTCTAGGTCCTAGATTCACTTCTTTTAAGGCAAACACACTGACCTATGAAAAATCTTGACAGCATTCTTTGTATTCATGAACTCATATGAGTTTTATCCTCACAAAGAATGTAAAATCTTAGGATAAATGTAGATCTCCAAGAATATGTGCTGATAGTGAAAGTTGCTCAATCATGTCTGACTCTCTACACCCCATGGAGTGTATTGTATAGTCCATGGAATTCTCCAGGCCAGAATACTAGAGTGGGTAGCCTTTTGCTTCTCCAGGGGATCTTCCCAATCCAGGGATCAAACCCAGATCTCCCACATTTCAGGTGGATTCTTTACCAGCTGAGCCACCGGGAAGCCCAAGAATATTGGAGTGAGTAGCCTATCCCTTCTCTAGGGGATCTTCCTGACCCAGGAATTGAACTGGGGTCTTCTGCATTGCAGGTGGATTCTTTACCACTACTAGGGAAGCCCTTCATGCTATCATTATATTTGTGCTTGGGAGAATGATATATCTAGGTAGCTATGTAGTAATCTAGTTAGCTAGATAATATATAGCTATATAGATAGGTGAATGGATGATGTCCACACCACTTCTCCCACCCCACGTCACCACACACACACACATACACACACACATTGCTTTCAAACATAAATGCTATAGTCTAGAATACTAAGAACTATAAAGTTAAATGTTATGATTTTCCCCTTAAAACACTGCTTTTAAGGAATTGAAATATATATATTTTTTCTTACATAGAGAAGGAGACCTCTCTGTGTGACTATGAAAGAAACTTTTGATTGTGTTTAATGTATAGAATATGGCTAGTTCTCATTTTTCAGTAATTTCAGTAATCAGGACTATACATAAGTGTTACTTTCTCTGCCCTCTATTATGTGGAAGGATAAAAGTTTTAATATTCACTGTTATCTTCTCCTGTCAACATAGATGTTTCCGATGTCTCAGTGTGTGTGTGTGTATGTATGTACATGTGTGTGTGTTTTAAACCTAAAATTTGTTTATACTCTGCTAATGAGATCGAGAATTTGAAGCCTGACTCTCTAATGCATTCTAGTTCTAAGCACTGACATAATAATATTGGCTGGCTTTGGAGATGTGTAAAGAAATTCACTGTGATATTGAATGGTTTGCCTTGGAAACAAACAGAGATCATTCTGTCGTTTTAGAGG
>SJXQ01006205.1:0-42585 GCA_006408695.1 Aepyceros melampus
GACTCTTTTGTTGACCATGATGGCTACTCCATTTCTTCTGAGGGATTCCTGCCTGGAATAGTAGATATAATGGTCATCTGAGTTAAATTCACCCATTCCAGTCCATTTTAACTCAGATGACCATTGTATATCCTGGTCTTAGAGACCACTTAGCCCACCTCCTTTATTTTATAGATGGATATAAAGCAGGTGAAATTGATTTTACACAGTTGCTGCTGCTAAGTCACTTCAGTCATGTTTGATTCTATGCAACCCCATAGACGGCAGATCACCAGGCTCCCCCATTTCTGGGATTCTCTAGGCAAGAACACTGGAATGGGTTGCCATTTCTTTCTCCAGTGCATGAAAGTGAAAAGTGAAAGTGAAGTCACTCAGTCGTGTCCGACTCTTAGCAACCCCATGGACTGCAGCCCACCAGGCTCCTCTGTCCAAGGGATTTTCTAGGCAAGAGTACTGGAGTGGGGTCCCATTGCCTTCTCCATTTACACAGTTGGTTGGAGGCAAAGAAGACTAGATTCCAAGCCCTCTGATCTCCAGTCCCCTTATCATCATTCACCTGGGATTCGGCATTGGAAACTGAGACTCTGGAATGTAAGGACTAAATAGCCGAGAGGTCTCTTACCTGGTTCAGAACATAATAGATTGCAGGCTCACCTGAAATTACTGGATAACAGGATGATGGATACATTTCAGGTCCCTCTACTATTTCTCAAAGCCCCTGGAATTATACTAGCACTTCCTTTATATGGATCATCAGATACACCTTAGAACCTTACCAATTACAGATTTCCAGGTTCTAACCTAGAACTAAGCAGTCCGAGGCTCTGGACACATGCATATTTTTAGTAAGCCCTATCAACGATTCTCTTGAATCATTGTGATTCTTAAGTTTGGCTGCTCTGGGCTGGGGAGCCAATGCTGGCCATACCAGGAACTCCACATTAATTCCATTCCAAGCCTCTGGGCTTGAACACGGAGCACTGCTACTCTTCTGTTAATTTTTTCCACATTTTAAAAAGTGTTTTCTTCCAGCTTCCTAGATTCTTCGTTCTTTTTCACACTTTCAGGGAAAAAAAGGTGAAGGAAAAGCAAACCTTGTCATGATAAAACTTTTGGTCTTTAATAGTACTGCTGGATGCAGGATATTTTTGTTCAGAAATGAACCTGAACAGCTGCAATGAGCTACTTAATTAAATCATGAATGATACATTCCTCATAAATTATACTTAACACATTTTATAATTTTAATAGTTCTTATTTTTTTACTATAATCTGTAAACATTTAAGTAGAAGCTATGAATTAGATTTTGAAATAGATGAGTAATTTTAGACTGTGACATCCATTTTCATAGCATTCTAGTTTATTTTAGGGGACAATTAGTAGCACTTATAAAAATGTATCTAATTGCTAAGTGAAATCAAACTCTGCAGTACTTGGATGTTTTTACCCTCATCAGTCCTATTTTTTCCCCATAGTGACCAAAACAATAAGAGGATGGAAGCAAAAAATAACATTCTAAAAGCCAAGTGCTTATCATAAACATAATTATCATTTTGAAATCAGCCCAGATTTGCTTAGGCCAATAACTCTTCATTTCTAGATCTAGTAAATCCCTTGTCAAATTACCCTGATTACATAGACAAGGCTAAAGTACTTACTGATCAAATATAACTTGAACCTCTTTATATCAACTTCAAACGATTGGTTACATTGTATGGGCACTTCACTTGTTTTCAAATGCCTAGATTAAAACTCAGATTTCATCAGTAATGATGATGATGATAGTGATGGTGATCCTCTGCTGCTAAGTCATCATCTATCGATACAATAAACACTTTGACTTGTCCAGGTACAAGCTGTCTGTCAAGGCATATGGCCCAGGCAAGGTTTAAATAATTCCCGTTTTTTTCCTCCTTTCTTTGGGAACATGGGGTATCCTTGAATAACTTTTATTAGCTGAGTTAGCTTGATCCTAAGAGGAAGAAATCCATTCAGCTTCTTACACAATGCCTAGAATTTAACAACAAAGAAAATCTCAAGAATAGCAAAAAATTTCTATTATTTGTTACTGTAGTAATAAATAACCTACTGCACCACTGGCAGAGAACTTTGGAAGAATCTCTGAAGGACCAATCAGGCCTAACGCATTTCAATCTTGCACAAATATTCCCTGAGTTGATTCTACATTCCTGAAGGGTTCGCTGCTGAAATTCTGTATTTATCTAGTTTTAAAATCCCACTTATTTTCAGGATGACTGCAATGGGGCGGGATCCCCAGGATCCTTGGGTCAACACGAATTGTTAGTAAAAGCAAATGGAGGGGACATGGATTTCCAAAAAGGGCAGCTGCTTGCCAGCCTCAGCCCCTCATGCCATGTGGCAGAGGTTTCTATGTACTAGATATTCTGGCTTTTCAAGAAAGATTGAAGTCAGGATTTTTATGTGATATCCCAACTTTTAAATATAGGAAACTCATTTAAGGCCTTCCCAGGTGGTGCTTGTGGTAAAGAACCCACCTGGCAATGCAGAGACACGGATTCAATCCCTAGGTCGGGAAGACCCCCTGCAGGAGGGCGTGGCAACCCACTCCAGTGTTCTTCACCTGGAGAATCCCATGGACAGAGGAGCCTGGCAGGCTAGAGTTCTGGGGTCGCAAAGAGTTGGACATGACTAAAGTGACTTAGCAAGCACGTAACTCATTTAGAACAATTTAAAATACTACCCAGATTAAACAAAAACACTTCTGTAGAACACTTCTGGCGGATACAATGCCAGTTTGCAAACTCTATATTGTGAGAACCATGGCTCTGTGCGTCTATAGTTTTAATGCATCAGGTTAGAACTTTCCCCCCTGGATAGCCTTTATGTCACAGCAGTACATATATGTGCCAATCACTGTTCTAGATGTTGAAGCTGCAGCAGTGAACAAAACAAAGTGTGCTGGCATTCGAGCAAACATTCGTATTCATAAAATCCACAAAGGATGAGACAAAAAAGCATGAGGAACTGGGGAATGGAAATAATCTCAATGAAATTGAGAGCTAGATGATTTTAATAGAGACTTCAGCATGTCATATAGAGCCTAATAAAATTAAAAATTTACTAAAGCAGACTTTGTTGTTGTTGTTGTTCAGTCGCTCAGTCACGTGCAACACGTTGCAACTCCATGGACTGCAGCACATCAGGCTTCCCTGTAGTTCACCATCTCCTGGAGCTTGCTCAGATTCATATCCATCAAGTCAGTGATGCTATCTAACCATCTCATCCTCTGCCACCCTCTTCTCCTTTTGCCTTCAATTTTTCCCAGCACCAGGTCTTTTCCAGTGAGTTGGATCTTCACATCAGGTGGCCAAAAGCAGGCTACGTCATGGAAAATGTAGCCTTTTAAAAAAACACCTATCAAAACAAAGTCTTGATATAATAGATATTTGCTGAGTTCCTACTTTGTGGCAAGTACCTTGCTACACAAGAAGAATACAATGATGAATAAGAAAAGCATGATTTTAGCCCTCTACACTCAAGTTCAGGAAGCAGAAAATAAAAAAGAAAAATAAATAATAATAATAATGTGCATGCTCAGTCACATCCAACTCTTTGCGACCCCATGGACTGTAGCCCACCAGGTTCCCCTGTCCATGGGATTCTCCAGGAAAGAATACTGGAGTGGGAGACATTTCTTACTCCAGGGGATCTTCCCAACCCAGAGACTGAACCAGGAGACTCTTTAACACTGTGCAACCATGATAAATGCTATAAAAAGACTAAAATAGAGACTAATGACCAGAATGAGAAATCTAGTTTAAATAGGATAGTCTGGAAAGTTCTGCCTGAAGAAGTGACATTTAAGGTGAAGTCTAAGGAATGAAAAAGGAGAGCCACTTGTAAGAGAAGAATAGGATGGAGGGAAGATTTTTTTAATAAATGAAATAGCATGTTCAAAGGTCCTGAGGCCTGAAAGATATACTTAAGGAATTGAAGTCTAGTAGGGCTAGAAAATAGTAGATTGAGCCTCCAGGGACAGTCAGTGCCATGGATCCACAGAAATGATTTCAGATTTACCTAAAGTGCAAAGGAAATTACTAAAGACTTTAGTCATGTTGTTTGTTGCTTAGTTGCTCAGCTGTGTCCAGCACTTTGTGATGCCAGGGACTGTAGCCCGCCAGACTCCTCTGTCCATGGGATTCCCCAGGTAGGAATACTGGAGTGGGTTGCCATTTCCTTTTCCAGGGGATTTTCCCGATTTACAGATTGAACCTGCATCTCCTTCGTAGCAGACAGATTCTTTACCACTAAGCCACCAGGGATGACATAATTTGATTTATACTTTTTGAAAATCACCTTGGCCATTGTGTGGGGAAAACACACACAGGAGTCCAACAAGCATTGACACAGAGAGATAAATTAGGAGGTCGTTGTAAGCAGTAGTCTCAGTTGGAGGTAATGGTTGACTGCCCTAAGAGAGAGGCATTAGAGACAGAAAGAAGGGCATTATTTCGGATACGTTTTGATTGGGAGGTGGGGGGTTTCCCCTCAACTCATATGATTCTCTCTGCTTGTCTATTCTCATTTTTTCTGGGAAATAAAAATCACAAGATTTAAAGTCAACCTTGCCTTCTGATATGAAAAGTCAGTACAGGAAATGGACAGTCCACTCCAGCCTAGTAATAATAACTCTGTGAGCTGAATTTCATGAGTTTAAGTCCACAAAGATAAAAATCAGGGGCATGGTTCTGCCTGCTGAATGTCTCCTTTAATGCCAAAAACTTGGGTCACTAAGAGTTCTTCAGAATCTGAGAGATACAGACAGCATGATCATTGTTCTTATCAAAATACTTTGCACATTTGTTTTGTTGCTTACTTACTTTAAAAAAAAAAAAAAAGCTGACACCATAGTTGCAGGGGAAGCCTCACTGTGACTCTTAACTAAATAAAACTAAGAGGAATTGATCTTGAAAAATTAAACTAGTCCAACAAACTGACTTGGTGACTTGGGTTTTCTGCAGCTAATTTTTTTGCTCTGTGTGATAGGAATACAGTGAAGCCAGCCTGGGCCCAATGGGACAGTGTTCCCAACAAGCTGGGCTTGAAAATGAAGCATATTTGAAAAGAAAAAATCAAGGTAAATATCTGTGATACAGAGAGAGGAATAAGGAGAGAGAGTGGAAGACAGGATGAGAACTCTCAGTCCAGAACCTCTGCAAGGAGATAGTCTTTGAAGCCCCCTCTCTGCCTCCTAATTCAATAGCGTGGCCCCAGCTTTACTCTGATCAGTCACATCTTCTGTAACATTTTCTGGTGTGGATTTGGACTGGAGAGAAAGAAAACTGGAGAACATCAATACAAGAGATAGTAGCAGAGGTATTATTGTTGTTGTTCAGTCTCTCAGGCATGTCCCACACTTTATGACCCCATGGACTGCAGCACGCCAGGCTTCCTTGTCCTTCACCACCTCCTGGAGCTTGATCAAAATGTCCATTGATTTGGTGATGCCATCCAACCAATCTCATTCTCTGTCACACGCTTCTCCTCCTGCACTCGATCTTTCCCAGCATCAGGGTCTTTTTCAATGAGTTGTCTGTTCACATCAGGTGGCCAAAGTATTGGAGCAGAGGTATTAGGGTTGGAGTATTTGAAGTTCCTCAACTTTTAACATTCCAAGTGGAAAAGGAACTAAGAAAAAGGCATAAAATTCCTAAAAGGTTTAGTCTATCTACCAACCCTTATTTTACCTTGAAGGGAGGCCCAGGATCCTCAAAGAACACCAATCCCTTTAGCTGATCCCTGGAGTCATTTTTCTTAAGCTCTTTTTTCTCCATCCAATCCCAGCTCAAACTAAAGTTAGCAACCCTCTTTGACAACCTGGTTACAGTTGTAAAAGATTAAATGCTTAATCCAGGGAATCAGTGCTAGTAGAAAGCTAATCCACTAACATGAAACAGTTTGTAGCCAACTTCAAGAATTCAGTCAGGATATCTAAAGATTTTTAACTTCTAGGGAAAACTGCAATGCCTAAATCAAGGGCTTCTTCCCTTAACGTTGCCTTTGTGGATATGTTGTAGCCTAAGAATGATTATGGCAACCATACATGGCTCCTATGAGCTTCCAGGTGGCACTAGTGGTAAAGAATCCACCTGCCAATACAGGAGACATAAGAGACATGGGTTTGATCCCTGGGTTGCAAAGATCCCCTGGAGGAGGGCATGGCAACCAACTCCAGTGTTCTTGCCTGGAGAGTTCCATGAACAGAGGAGCCTGGTAGGCTACAGTCCATAGGGTTGAAAAGAGTTGGACATGACTGAAGCAACTTAGCACCCAGTTCCTATATGTGTCAGGCAGTGTCCTAGGAGCTGTACTTGTGTGATGTCATTTAATTCCCACAGTGACCCTGCAAGGTCATCCAGCTAGTTTGTGAGTGGCCTGGAGTCTCACTAAGGCAGCCTGGCTCCAAATATTTCCTCTTTTAAAAAAATTTTTATTTATTTATATATTTGTTTTTGGCTGAGTTCGGTCTTTGTTGCTTCAAGGGCTTTTCTGTAGTGTGGCAAGCGGGGGCTACTCTCTAGTTGCAATACACAGACTTCTCATTGTGGTGGCTTCGCTCGTTGCGGAACACAGGCTCTAGGGCACAGGGGCTCAGTAGTTGCCGCTCTCAGGCTCAGTAGTTGTGACGTATGGGCTTAGTTGCTCTGCATAATGAGGGATCTTCCCAGATTAGGGACTGAACATTGTCTCCTCATTGGCAGGAGGATTCTTTACCTCTGAGCCACCAGGAAAGCCCCAGGGGTGTGCTGTTCATACTCCTCTTCTCATTCTCTAGCCCCAGTCCTGACCCTAGCTTTAGTGATATGCCTTTTTAAATTTTATTTATTTATTTATTTGGCTGTGCCCGTCTTAATTGTGGCATGTAGTATCTACTTCCCTGACCTGGGATCCAGCACAAGTCCCCTACATTGGGAGCACAGTCTTAACCACTAGACCACCAGGGAAGTCCCTAGCGATATACGTCTTTAAGTCATGTTGGGTATTGAAGAAGGCAATGGCACCCCACTCTAGTACTCTTGCCTGGAAAATCCCATGGACGGAGGAGCCTGGTAGGCTGCAGTTCCTGGAGTCGCTAATAGTCAGACACGACTATGCGACTTCACTTTCACGCATTGGAGAAGGAAATGGCAACCCACTCCAGTGTTCTTGCCTGGAGAATCCCAGGGACAGGGGAGCCTGGTGGGCTGCTGTGTATGGGGTCACACAGAGTTGGACACGACTAAAGCGACTTAACAGCAGCAGCACGTTGGGTATTCTTGTAGGATTCTTCCCTCTCCTTTCTAGCTCACATGTGAAACATTTGGGTTTGAGTTGAAAGAATAAAGTAGGAAAGGAGGTATGAGAATATTGTTAACCACAAAACCTAACACATATGGCATTCACCAGATGTTAGGCACAGTGCTGAGAATTCTGTATTGACTATCTGTTTAAACTTTACAACAATCCTAAGATAAATACTATACAGTGATTTCCCTAAGTCACACAACAGGAAGAAGTGGAAAAGAGGTTTGAAGTCAGGCTTACCTGCTTGAAAGCACAAGCTCAGAGCCTCTGAACCTGTGAGCTGCACAGTCTGGCAGGACTCTTATGGTCTGCTCTCTCTCTGGTCTTCACTCAATAAGACAGAAGGGTTAGCTGCTCTGGAAGATAGCAGGGTATGCTCCCCAGGTCTCTACTGCAGGACTGGGGCATGCATTCACCTAGCTACTGGAATCATCGACTGCTGCTGAGTGCTCTCCAGAGATACCCTTGGTGGGAGAGAACCACCGTGGCCAACATCATGCACCTCCCCAGGCAACTCATGGATAATGACTACTTTCAGGTATATAGAAGCTCAGCCCCTCACCCTAACCTGAGTCAACTCTCGGTTACCCATTGGGTAGGCTGAGACTCTTACAGTCTGCTCTCTCTCTGGTCTTTACTCAATAAGACAGAAGGGTTAGCTGCTCTAGCAGATAGCAGGGTATGCTCCCCAGGTCTCTACTGCAGGACTGGGGCATGCATTCACCTAGCTACTGGAAGCATCGACTGCTGCTGAGTGCTCTCCAGAGATACCCTTGGTGGGAGAGAACCACCGTGGCCAACATCATGCACCTCCCCAGGCAACTCATGGATAATGACTACTTTCAGGTATATAGAAGCTCAGCCCCTCACCCTAACCTGAGTCAACTCTCGGTTACCCATTGGGTAGGCTGAGGCTTGCATCTCCATCATAGTTGATCATTCCCCTTGCCACCCAATTCAACTTTCCACATACTCCATAGGTATTGATCCTGAGATGACAAACCAATAAGCTTCCTGCATACAAATCTCAGTCTCAATGTCTGTTTTCTCAGAAATCGGGCCTGTGACAACTCCCAAGAGTCCTAGTGCCCTCTCCAATGCCTAACCTTGTAATGCCTCTCAGTCATGTGCTAGAAGAGGGAGGGGAACAAACATTTCAGTTCAGTTCAGTCACTCCATTATGTCTGACTNACAAATCTCAGTCTCAATGTCTGTTTTCTCAGAAATCGGGCCTGTGACAACTCCCAAGAGTCCTAGTGCCCTCTCCAATGCCTAACCTTGTAATGCCTCTCAGTCATGTGCTAGAAGAGGGAGGGGAACAAACATTTCAGTTCAGTTCAGTCGCTCCATTATGTCTGATTCTTTGCAACCCCATGGACCACAGCACACCAGACTTCCCTGTCGATGCCACCCAACCATCTCGTCCTCGGTCATCCCCTTCTCCCATGTTCAATCTTTCCCAGCAACAGGGTCTTTTCAAATGAGTCAGTTCTTCGCATCAAGTGGCCAAAGTATTGGAATTTCAGCTTCAGCATCAGTCCTTCCAATGAATATTTAGGACTGATTTCCTTTAGGATGAACTGGTTGGATCGCCTTGCTGTCCAAGGAACTCTCAAGAGTCTCCTCCAACACCGCAGTTTAAAAACATCTATTCTTCAGGGCTCAGCTTTCTTTACAGTCCAACTCTCCCATCCATACATGACTATTGGAAAAACCATAACTTTGACTAGATGGACCTTTGCTGATAAAGTAATGTCTCTGCTTTTTAATATGCTATCTAAGTTGGTCATAGCTTTTCTTCCAAGGAGTAAGCATCTTTTAATTTCACAGGTGCAGTCTGATCTGCAGTGATTTACGAGCCCAAAAAAATAAAGTCTGTCACTGTTTCCATTGTTTCCCCATCTATTTGCCATGAAGTGATGGAACTGGATGCCATGATCTTAGTTTTCTGAATGTTGAGTTTTAAGCCAGCTTTTTCACTCTCCTCTTTCACTTTCATCAATAGGCTTTTTAGTTCTTCACTTTCTGCCATAAGGGTGGTGTCATCTGCATATCTGAGGTTATTGATATTTCTCCCGGCAATCTTAATTCCAGATTGTGCTTTATCCAGCCCAGCATTTCTCTTGAGGTACTCTGCATATAAGTTAAATAAGCAGGGTAACAATATACAGCCTTGACGTACTCCTTTTCCTATTTGGAACCAGTCTGTTGTTCCATATCCAGTTCTAACTGTTGCTTCTTGACTTGCATACAGATCTCTCAGGAGACAGGTCAGGTGGTCTGGTATTCCCATCTCTTGAAGAATTTCCCACAGTTTGTTATGATCCACACAGTGGCTTTAGTGTAGTCAATAAAGCAGAAGTAGATGTTTTTCTGGAACTCTCTTGCTTTTTTAATGATCCAATGGATGTTGGCAATTTGATTTCTGGTTCCTCTGCCTTTCCTAAATCCAACTTGCACATCTGAAAGTTCATGGTTCACATACTGTTGAAGCCTGGCTTGGAGAATTTTGAGCATGACTTTGCTAGTGTGTGAGATGGGTGCAATTGTGTGGTGGTTTGAGCATTCTTTGGCATCGCCTTTCTTAGGGATTGGAATGAAAACTGACCTTTTCCAGCCCTGTGGCCACTGCTGAGTTTTCCAAATTTGCTGGCATATTGAGTGCAGCACTTTAACAGCATCATCTTTCAGGATTTGAAATAGCTCAACTGGAATTCCATCCCTCCACTACCTTTGTTTGGAGTGATGCTTCCTAAGGCTCACTTGACTTCACATTCCAATATGTCCGGCTCTAAGTGAGTGATCACATCATCGTGATTATCTGAGTTGTGAAGATCTTTTTTGCACAGTTCTTCTGTGTATTCTTGTCACCTCTTCTTAATATCTTCTGCTTCTATTAGGTCCAGACCATTTCTGTCCTTTATTGTGCCCATCTTATATGAAATATTCCCTTGGTATCTCTAATTTTCTTGAAGAGATCTCTAGTCTTTCCCATTCTGTTGTTTTCTCTAATTCTTTGCAATGATTGGTGAGGAAGACTTTATCTCTCCTTGCTATTCTTTGGAACTCTTCATTCAAACAGGTATATCTTTCCTTTTCTCCTTTGCCTTTAGCTTCTCTTCTTTTCTCAGCTATTTGTAAGGCCTCCTCAGACAAGCATTTTGCCTTTTTGCATTTCTTTTTCTTGAAGATGGTCTTGATCACTGCCTCCTGTACAATGTCATGAACCTCTGTCCCTAGTTCTTCAGGCACTCTATCAGATCTAAACCAACATTCCTGCACCTTTAATCCACAAGAGGCACAGTAGCAGACAGCTTACGAAGATGGCCCCTATGAGCCCAAAAGGAATCAAGTAAAATGTTGTCACTTTCCCTTTACCCAATGGAGACAGCAAGGTTTAGGCTTGAAGGAGTTGTTTCCAGATTACAAAGTTGATAAGGAGATAAATTAGATTTCTGGTTATCAAAGTTTAGATAGTGTGGTAGGCTGAATAATGGCTTTCTCCAAAGATGTCTGATCGCTGGATTCTATGAATATGTTACCTTCCAAGGCAAAAGGGCCTTTTCAGATATGATTACATTAAGGCTCTGGAGATGGGAGGAGAGGCTGGATTATTCAAATGGACCCAACGTCATCACAAGGGTCCTTAAGAGAGGTCAGCAGAAGTGTCAGAGTCCATAAAGGAGATAGAAAGATAGAAGCAGAGATAGGAGTAATCTCAAACCAGGAGTCAAGAGACATGGGGAGCTTCTGGAAGTCACAAAAGACAAAGAAAGTAGTTTTCTTCTAGAGCCTTCTGAAGGAAGGTTGATTGACTTGTGTACAGATCTCTCAGGAGACAGGTCAGGTGGTCTGGTATTCCCATCTCTTGAAGAATTTTCCACAGTTTGTTATGATCCACACCATGGCTTTGGTGTAGTCAATAAAGCAGAAATAGATGTTTTTCTGGAACTCTCTTGCTTTTTTAATGATCCAGTGGATGTTGTCAATTTTATTTCTGGTTCCTCTGCCTTTCCTAAATCCAACTTGCACATCTGAAAGTTCATGGTTCACATACTGTTGAAGCCTGGCTTGGAGAATTTTGAGCATGACTTTGCTAGTGTGTGAGATGAGTGCAATTGTGTGGTAGTTTGAGCATTCTTTGGCATTGCCTTTCTTAGGGATTGGAATGAAAACTGACCTTTTCCAATCCTGTGGCCACTGCTGAGTTTTCCAAATTTGCTGACATATTGAGTGCAGCACTTTCACAGCATCATCTTTCAGGATTTGAAATAGCTCAACTGGAATTCCATCCCTCCACTACCTTTGTTTGGAGTGATGCTTCCTAAGGCTCACTTGACTTCGCATTCCAGTATGTCCGGCTCTAGGTGAGTGATCACATCATCGTGATTATCTGAGTTGTGAAGATCTTTTTTGCACAGTTCTTCTGTGTATTCTTGTCACCTCTTCTTAATATCTTCTGCTTCTGTTAGGTCCATACCATTTCTGTCCTTTATTGTGCCCATCTTTATATGAAATGTTCCCTTGGTATCTCTAATTTCTTGAAGAGATCTCTAGTCTTTCCCATTCTGTTGTTTTCTCTAATTCTTTGCATTGATTGGTGAGGAAGGCTTTATCTCTCCTTGCTATTCTTTGGAACTCTGCATTCAAACAGATATATCTTTCCTTTTCTCCTTTGCCTTTAGCTTCTCTTCTTTTCTCAGCTATTTGTAAGGCCTCCTCAGACAAGCATTTTGCCTTTTTGCATTTCTTTTTCTTGAAGATGGTCTTGATCACTGCCTCCTGTACAATGTCAGGAACCTCTGTCCCTAGTTCTTCAGGCACTTTATCAGATCTAAACCAACATTCCTGCACCTTTAATCCACAAGAGGCACAGTAGCAGACAGCTTACGAAGATGGCCCCTATGAGCCCAAAAGGAATCAAGTAAAATGTCACTTTCCCTTTACCCAATGGAGACAGCAAGGTTTAGGCTTGAGGGAGTTGTTTCCAGATTACAAAGTTGATAAGGAGATAAATTAGATTTCTGGTTATCAAAGTTTAGATAGTGTGGTAGGCTGAATAATGGCTTTCTCCAAAGATGTCTGATCGCTGGATTCTATGAATATGTTACCTTCCAAGGCAAAAGGGCCTTTTCAGATATGATTACATTAAGGCTCTGGAGATGGGAGGAGAGGCTGGATTATTCAAGTGGACCCAACGTCATCACAAGGGTCCTTAAGAGAGGTCAGCAGAAGTGTCAGAGTCCATAAAGGAGATAGAAAGATAGAAGCAGAGATAGGAATAATCTCAAACCAGGAGTCAAGAGACATGGGGAGCTTCTGGAAGCCACAAAAGGCAAAGAAAGTAGTTTTGTTCTAGAGCCTTCTGAAGGAAGGTTGGCCTTCTCCAGCCACTTTAACTTTCTGACCTCCAGCACCGCAGTCATCTGTTGCTGTTTTAGACCACCACTTGTGGTGACTTGTCACAGCAGCAATAATAGAAAGCTAACACCACTAGGCTGTATCTTCTCTCCCCAGCTGGCCCCTTTGCCTCTGTTTATGTGACTCTCTTGTGTCACCCTGTCCCACTCTTCCCTTTCAGTAAAGTCGAGATTACCCTTTCNCACAGTCATCTGTTGCTGTTTTAGACCACCACTTGTGGTGACTTGTCACAGCAGCAATAATAGGAAGCTAACACCACTAGGCTGTATCTTCTCTCCCCAGCTGGCCCCTTTGCCTCTGTTTATGTGACTCTCTTGTGTCACCCTGTCCCACTCTTCCCTTTCAGTAAAGTCGAGATTACCCTTTCCTCCATTGTGGATACTCTGAGAAGGAGGAGGATGGAGGCTCTCCCTCTGACAGCCTTCTTCTCTCTGGTAGAGCCAGTCATCTGTGGGCCAGCGTCCATATACCAGGCCCTGCTCTGGGTGCAGGTGGAGAAATTCCCATTAGAGCTTTTTTAGTGGAACCCCTGTACTTACCCTCTGGGCACAAGCTGGTCACCTCTAACTTTGGGGTGCTTTTCTTGCTGCTCATTCCTATCTTCCTATCCCTTAGTCTCAGAGCCCAGGGTGAAGCTCCTTGAGAAGTCCAGTACAATTTGAAAGGAAAAACAAGAGTGGATACAATGTCTTCATTCCTCTTTTAAGATCAAAGCTTTTCATCACTGCTAAGAGTTCATTGGGTTTTGATTTTCTCAGGTCTAGGGTGTGGTGGCTTGGGTAGAAAGTAACCCTGGCTGGTTGGAATGGAAAGTAGCATTTATGGAGTCTAGGCTCAGTGTTAGTGTTATCCCTATTTTACCAAGGAGAAAATGAAGGCCCTTACTCAGATCACAAGCTAAAATGTGGCAGCTGTGCTGTGCTCAGTTCTCAGTTATGTCCAACAGTTTTGCGACCCCATGGACTATAGCCTACCAGGATCCTCTGTCCACTGGATTTCCCAGGCAAGAATACTGGTGTGGGATCAAACCCGCATCAGTCCGATTCCAAAGTCCGTATGCTCTTTCTATGCTCCCCTTACTAAAAGAATTGTATTTTATGAATGATAACATTGCAATTTCTCTTTCTTTCCCAGCATCACATCCAAGTTCATGAAACACAGTGCCACTTTTACTTGTTTTTTATGTTTGTTCTTTTAACAATTTTCCTACCTTCTATTCTAGGTGAGTCCATGACCCCTCCATACCACACCTCCACAGTGTTCGCCAGCTCTCACTTCCCTGGAAATGCAATGCTGGTATCTTGCCAAGAAGTTTTATCAACTGGCAGTCTCACTGGAATTTCTGATTTCAGGCATCACAGGGCTCCTGCATGAAGTACCAAACGTGTAGACTTCCTCTTCTTGAATTCCTAAAATTGCAATATTTGCTACCCACTTGTTCCAGAAGCTGCAGTGATTGCCCTCCAGACTCCTATTAAGAGATGATGACTTGTTAAAGTACAGAATTACAGAGCTGGCAGGGTCCTTGGAGAACATCCATTTTACAGGTGAAGAAACTGCAACCCCAAATCACACAGTTAGCTTAAAGTGGTCAAGGCTACTCCTTGAGTCAGTGACAGGATTTTACATGTTGCTCTGTTCTCAGTCATCTGTTGGGTTTCTTATTGATTAAGAACACAAACTTTGAATCTAGGCTTCCTGTTTCCAAGCCAGCTTTTACCACTTGCTAAGTGTGACCATTGGCAAGTTTCTTAACATCTTTGTGCTTAATTCATAAATCAGGAATAAGTACAAACTTCTTGGGACTGAGGTAAGTGTACAGATATGAGAGTTGGACCCTAAAGACTGAGCGCCAAAGAACTGATACTTTCAAACTATGGTGCTGAAGACTCTTAAGAGTACCTTGGACTGCACGGAGATCAAACCAGTCTATCCTAAAAGAAATCAACCCTGAATATGCATTGGAAGGACTGATGCTGAAGCTGAAGCTCCAATACTTTGGCCACCTGATGCGAAGAGCCAACTTATGGGTGAAAACCCTGATGCTGGGAAAGATTGAGGCTAGGAGGAGCAGGGGATGGCGGAGAATGAGAGGGTAGAAGCTTCACCAATTCAATGGACATGAATTTGAACCAACTCCGAGAGATAGTGGAGGACAGAGGAGACTGGCATGCTGTAGCCCTTGGGGTCTTAAATAGTCAGACACGACTTAGTGACTGAGCAACAGCTAAATGGTTTAATATGTGTAATCGCCTGAAGTAATCATTCAACAAATATTCATTATTTCCTCTGATGGACTGAAGATTTTAATGAAACAGAATTACCAAATTTTTCTGCAGTGGTTTAAGAGACTTGCAGATCTAGGTGAGTGTTACAGCAGAGTGGGGAAGAGTATTTATTAAAATGAAATTGTTAAATGGGGCTCCCCATTGGTACAGTGGTAAAGAATTGCCAATACAGGAGACACAAGAGACACAGGTTTGGTCCTTGGATCCAGAAGATCCCCTGGAATAGGAAATGGTAACCATGCCGGTATTCTTGCCTGGAAAATTCCATGGACAGTGGAGCCTGGCAGGCTAAAGTCCATGGGGTCACAAGGAGTTGGACACGACTGAGTGACTGAGCACACATAGCAAGTATATTATTATATATATTTATATATTATTATAGAGATAATGTAGACTTCTCCCTATAACTTTTAGTCCAGTTATTAGTAAGTCATGCAGAAGAATTACTTAATATGTATAAAGCTTTGCATTTACAAAATAATTTGTAATCACTACATTCCTTAACCAATTAATGTGTATTGCTCAAAATAGCCCTGGGAAGTTATCTGGGGATCTCTGTATTTATGATAAGTCTTAGAAACTCAAGGTCACACAAGGAGTTGATGATAGAATTAAGAAAGAAATTTGCAATCTCTGCCTGTTAGTTAACTCCCTAAAATGTGTCTTTTCTATCTATTCCTGATAATTTATATCCTATCAAAAAACTGTGCTTATTTAGCCTGATATCAGTGGGTGATGACTGCACAGGGGCTTTGAGGGACTCAGCACAGAAGCTTCTCAAACCTACTTGTGTGTGCATGCTCAGTCACTCAGTTGTGTCTGACTCTTTGGGACCCATGGACTGTAGCCTATCAGGCTCCTCTGTCCATGGCATTCTCCAGGCAAGAATACTGGAGTGGATTGCCATTTCCTCCTCCAGGGAATCTTCCTGACCCAGGGTTCGAACCCATGTTTCCGTCTCCTGCATTGGCAGGGAGATTCTTTACCTCTGAGCCACCTGGGAAGCCCCCAAACCTGCTTGCATCCTTGTAAAGAGCATGTAGCTCCAGTGGAGACTGAGGGCACCAGATGTGTGGAAAGCTCTGATCTGGGATTTTCTGGGAAGACAGGGGAACAGAGTAGGAGCTGGGAAGTTAAGTTAATAAACACAGGATTCTGCAAATGTCTTAAAGATAGCAAAAGAAGGTAACTTTCTAAGGATAAGGTCAAGGGGAAAGAATATTTTTGTAGAAAGGCTGTGCATATCTGGAGAAATGTGATATCAGTTAAATTACAAACAGTGTGTCCTAACTAAGCTGTCCTGGTATTGATGGCCTGTGCCTTTCTAAGGACGGAAGCACCTGGCAGGAGAAACAGCCACAGGCAGATTTGGCCTTAGCCAACCTCCCAGAGGGAAAAAAAAAGGAGCTCTAGTCTAAGCCAGGAGGGTACCAGAAATCAGCCCCACCCCCACCCAACCTGTGGGTCTGGGGACACCTCCGAACAGTGTGACCTGGGGCCATAACTCCTCCTCCAGAAGGCTGAATAGGGCCTTTCACAGGCAAATGCACCCGATAGGAATCAGGAGTCAGTTTTCTATCCTGAAGCCCCTGCTCACCTTTCCAGGCAGATGAGTCCATTTCCCCTACTAAAGTCCCCTGTGCAAATGGATAGTCTTTTACACAATAGCTCTGAACCAGGCAGCAAAAAAACAAAACCCAGAGCTGGTGGTGAGTCAAATTGTCTGTGCATAGCTCTCTGTGCAAACTGAGTCCTTTAACATACAATAGAAGAGCTTCAAAGAATCCCCTCTTGACATAACAGAATTAGGTTCAGTTTTTGAGCTGTTTTAAGACTGAATTTTTGCCTCTAGTTTCTGAAGTAAAACATACCTTTTCCATGCAAATGGTCTCTCTTTAGAAGATAACAAAAACAATTAATAATTGTTGTAAAACCATAATCGTGATTGGTTCTTGCTTTGCTTTCTTGACCTCTGACCTAAAAATAAGGCCCTATAGTAAAAGACCCCCCGGAGACTTGATTATAAAACAGAAGTATTTACATAACACAGCAGAGTTTCAGGAAACACTCCAAGGACACCTTTTCATTCCAAATAAAGCAAGAGTTTGGAAAGATATACCACATCCCGGTGACTTTGTAGAGAAATTCTAAAGACCTGACTACAAAGTAGCCCTCCCAACTAGACTTGGGGGTGTGGTTTTCAACTTGGCCTCATCTCTTCTCCCACATTTTAAAAATTGCTCCAAGCCAGAATTCAAGTTCCATACATGAAGTTTGACACCTCCACTCCTATCATGGCCACACACTGCTTCCAAGAAGGGGGGTTCCTCCTGCTCTGATGACTTATGAAAATGTGCCCATTGTCTGTGAAATCAATCCACCAAACCAAACGCCAGCCCTACGGAAGGATGGGCTGTCCATGCCCGACCCTGAAAGTCAGCAACTAGGCATTTCTCTCAGGCAGGAAAAAGGAGAGGCAGGTATTCAAATGTCAAGGCCCTCTATTTTGAATACCCAGTGTCCCCATTTTAAATTTGAGAGACCTCAGCAAAGAGCATCCTGGCATGTCTTAATAGTTGCCAAGGGATGAAGGGGGATTAGACAGATGCTGGTACCCAGCTGTTCCCCAGCTTCACTGAGGTCAGAACAAGAAATAACATTTTAGACCAATAAGGGGCATGTCATTTAGATATAATAAGTATTTAGGCACTAATGAAAGTCGCTCAGTTGTGTCTGACTCTTTACGACCCCATGGACTATATAGCACATGGAATTCTCCAGGCCAGAATACTGGAGTGGGTAGTCTTTCCTTCTCCAGGGGATGTTTCCAACACAGGGATCGAACCCAGGTCTCTCGTATTGCAGGTGGATTCTTTACAGCTGAACCACAAGGGAACTAAAGACCTTCACAAAGAAGGTGCTCAATACATACCAGGTCGAATCCTTGAAAGAATACATAGATGAATGGATGATGGAGGTGGGAGAGTTCTCCATCTAAAATGTACTGGGTTCACTCCTTAAAAGTATCTGAGGGATGAACTCTACATGGTACCTTGAAAAGCAGTCATATCATTAGTTCTTTTTTTTTTTAATTGCTTATTTATTTTTGGTTGTGCTGGGTCTTCGTTACTGCATGGACTTTTCTCTGTTTGCAGCGAGCGGGGGCTACTCTCTAATTGCAGTGTGCAGGCTTCTCATTGCAGGGGCTTCTGTTGTGGAACGCAGGCTCTAGGCACTCAGGCTTCAGTACCTGCGCTCCTGGGCTCCAGAGCACAGGCTCAATAGTTGTGGTGCATGAGCTTAGTTGCTCTATAGCATGCAGAATCTTCGTGATCAAAGTCTCCTGCATTGGCAGGCAGATTCTTTACCACTGAGCAACCAGGGAAGCTCCCCATTAGTTCTTTAAATCTCTGAGATGTTACAGTCCCACAAACACTTGAGGGGCTCCTCTGTGCTGGGCACTGAGAATTTGCCTGAGGAACTTCAGGCTCAGTTCAGTTCAGTTCAGTTCAGTCGCTCAGTCATGTCCAACTCTTTTCAGCTCCATGGACTGCAGCACACCAGGCCTCTCTGTCCATCCCCAACTCCCAGAGTTTACTCAAACTCATGTCCATTGAGTCGGTGATGCCATCCAACTATCTCATCCTCTGTCGTCCCCTTCTCCTCTCACCTTCAATCTTTCCCAGCATCAGAGTCTTTTCTAATGAGTCAGCTCTCTCCCCATCAGGTGGCCACAGTATTGGAGTTTCAGCTTCAACATCAGTCCTTCCAATGAACATTCAAGACTGATTTCCTTTAGGATGGACTGGGTTGATCTCTGACAGTCCAAGAAACTCTCAAGAGTCTTCTCCAACACCACAGTTCAAAAGCATCAATTCTTTGGTGCTCAGCTTTCTTTATATTCCGGGGGGGGGGGGAATGCTTGCTCCTTGGAAGAAAAGTTACAACCAACCTAGACAGCATATTAAAAAGCAGAGATATTACTTTGCCAGCTAAGGTCCATCTAGTTAAAGCTATGGTTTTTCCAGTAGTCATCTATGGATGTGAGTTGGACTATAGAGAAAGCTGAGCACCGAAGAATTGATGCTTTTGGATTGTGGTGCTGGAGAAGACTCTTGGGAGTTCCTTGGACAGCACAGAGATCCAAGTAGTCCATCCTAAAGGAAATCAGTCCTGAATATTCATTGGAAGGACTGATGCTGAAGCTGAAACTCCAATACTTTGGCCACCTGCTGCAAAAAAGTGACTCATTGGAGAAGACTCTGATGCTGGGAAAGACTGAAGGCAGGAGGAGAAGGGGACAACAGAGGATAAGATGGTTGGATGGCATCACTGACTCAGTAGACATGAGTTTGAGTAAATTCCGAGAGTTGGTGATGGACAGGGAGACCTGGTGTGCTGCAGTCCATGGGGTTGCAAAGAGTCGGACATGACTAAGTAACTGAACTGAACTGTTGTGCCAATACTGTCCTTTTCTCTTTATCTCCTATGTAGGGGAATAACCATTCAGTGATATGTAATGCTGTAGGATCAGATTGCCTGGATTTACCATTTATTAGGTATATTAGGTTTACCTCTATAAGCCTCAATTTCCCAATCTGTAAATCAGGCACAAGAATAGTGTTTATTTCTAGGGTTGTTTTGAGGAAAAATGAGATAGTCTACAAAAGCACTTAACTCATATTTGTGCCACATATCAATCACTCAATATGTGTTAGATGCTGTTTTTATTGTGATCTGTCAGTTCAGTTCAGTCGCTCAGTCATGTCCTACTCTTTGCAACCCCATGAACCGCAGCACGCCAGGCCTCCCTGTCCATCACCAACCCCTGGAGTCCACCCAAACCCATGTCCATTGAGTCGATGATGCCATCCAACCGTCTCATCCTCTGTCGTCCCCTTCTCTTCCTGCCTTCAATCTTTCCAGCATCAAGGTTTCTTCTAACAAGTCATCTCTTTGCATCAGGTGGCCAAAGTATTGGAGTTTCAGCTTCAACATCAGTTCTTCCAATGAACACCCAGGACTGATCTCCTTTAGGATGGACTGGTTGGATCTCCTTGCAGTCCAAGGGACTCCCAAGAGTCTTCTCCAACACCACAGTTCAGGAGCATCAATTCTTCTGCGCTCAGCTTTCTTTATACTCCAACTCTCACATCCATACATGACCACTGGAAAAACCATAGCCTTGACTAGATGGACTTTTGTTGGCAAAGTAACGTCTGCTTTTTAATATGCTGTCTAGGTTGGTCATAACTTTCCTTCCAAGGAGTAATGTCTTTTAATTTCATGGCTGCAATCATTATCTGCAGTGATTTTGGAGCCCAGAAAAATAAAGTCAGCCATGGTTTCCACCGTTTCCCCATCTATCTGCCATGAAGTGATAGGACCGGATGCCATGATCTTAATTTTCTGAATGTTGAGCTTTAAGCCAACTTTTTCACTCTCCTCTTTCACTTTCATCAAGAGGCTCTTTAGTTCTTCTTCACTTTCTGCCATAGGGTGGTGTCATCTGTATATCTGAGGTTATTGATATTTCTCCCAACAATTTTGATTCCAGCTTCTGCTTCCTCCAGTCTAGCATTTCTCATGATGTACTCTGCATATAAGTTAAAAAAGCAGGGTGATAATATACAGCCTTGACGTACTCCTTTTCCTATTTGGAACCAGTCTGTTGTTTCATGTCCAGTTCTAACGGTTGCTTCCTGACCTGCATACAGGTTTCTCAAGAGGCAGGTCAGGTGGTCTGGTATACCCTTCTCTTTCAGAATTTTCCACAGTTTGTTGTGATCAACACAGTCAAAGGCTTTGGCATAGTCAATAAAGCAGAAATAGATGTTTTACTGGAACTCTTTTGCTTTTTTGATGATCCAGCAGATGTTGGCAATTTGATCTCTGGTCCCTCTGCCTTTTTAAAAATCAGCTTGAACATCTGGAAGTTCATGGTTACCTATTGCTGAAGCCTGGCTTGGAGAATTTTGAGCATTACTTTACTAGCATGTGAGATGAGTGCAGTTGTGCGGTAGTTTGAGCATTCTTTGGCATTGCCTTTCTTTAGGATTGGAATGAAAACTGACCATTTCCAGTCCTGTGGCCATTGCTGAGTTTTCCAAATTTGCTGGCATATTGAGTGCAGCACTTTCACAGTGTCATCTTTCAGGATTTGAAATAGCTCAACTGGAAATCCATCACCTCCACTAGCTTTGTTCATAGTGATGCCTCCTAAGGCCCAGTTGACTTCACATTCCAGGATGTCTGGCTCTAGGTGAGTGATCACATCATCGTGATTATCTGGGTCATGAAGATCTTTTTTGTACAGTTCTTCTGTGTATTCTTGCCACCTTTTCTTTATATCTTCTACTTCTGTTAGGTCCCTACCATCTCTGTCCTTTATTGATCCCATTTTTGCATGAAATGTTCCCTTGGTATCTCTAATTTTCTTGAAGAGATCTCTAGTCTTTCCCATTCTATTGTTTTCCTCTATTTCTTTGCATTGATTGCTGAGGAAGTCTTTCTTATCTCTCCTTGCTATTCTTTGGAACTCTGCATTCAAATGGGTATATCGTTCCTTTTCTCCTTTGCTTTTTGTTTCCCGTCTTTTCATAGCTATTTGTAAGGCTTCCTCACACTGCTTTTTTGCATTTCTTTTTCTTGGGGATGGTTGTGATTCCTGTCTCCTGTACACTGTCATAAACTTCCATCCATAGTTCATCAGGCACTCTATCAGATCTAGTCTCTTAAATCTATTTTTTCACTTCCACTGTATAGTCATAAAGGATTTGATTTAGGTCATACCTGAATGGTTTAGTGGTTTTCTCCACTTTCTTGAATTTAAGTCTGAATTTGGCAATAAGGAGTTCATGATCCCAGGCACAGTCAGCTCCTGGTCTTAATTTTGCTGACTGTATAGAGCTTCTCCATCTTTGTCTGCAAAGAATATAATCAATCTGATTTTGCTGTCGACCATCTGTGATGTCCATGTGTTGAACATCATCATTACTGTGATGGTGATTGCTATATGTAGATCCAGGGAGAGTTCCACCTTTCCTCAGAGGGTTCAAATCTAGTTGTCTTTGATTTTTCTTCTCTTGTGAACTTACAGTCCTTATATTAATAGTGCACTTCTGATTTTTTTGGCCATGCCATATGATGGCATCTCAGTTCCCAACCAGGTATTAAACTGGGGCCACAGCAGTGAAATCCTAGAATCCTAGACAGTAGGCCACAAGGGAACTCCTGTAATACACTTTTGTTTCCAATTCTTTACTGTTGTGTACTTTCATCTTACATCAAGTTCCTTATGATCAGGCATCTTTCTGTGTGTCTCCCATCCCCAAAGTATCTAGTCCAGTGTTGAAGACATTATAGGCATGGAGCTGATTGATTTTATAGATTATTGCTTGAGCAGATGCTGTTAACAGTTGTCCTAGGAGGTGTGTGTTAGTCTGTGTTATTTCCCTCCATACCACTCCACAAATAAAAGCAGTTGATATAGAAAGATTCCTCCTCTTCCAGAAAAGGGAAACCTCTGTATTGTTGGTGGGAATATAAATTGGTATAGCCACTATGGAGAGCAGTATGGAGATTCCATAGAAAACTAGAAATAGAGCTACCATATCCAACAATCCCACTGCTGGGCATGTATCCAGAAAAAGCCATACTTTGAAAGGATACATGCACCCCTGTGTTCATAGCAGCACCATTCACAATAGCTAGGACATGGAAGTGACCTAAATGTCCATTGATGAAGGAATAGATAAAGAATATGTGGTACATATACACAATAGAATATTACTTAGTCATAAAACAAAATGAACTAATGCCATTTGTGAGACATAGATGGGCCCTAGAGATTTTCATATTGAGTGAAATAAATCAGAGAAAGACAGATATCATATAATATCACTTATTGAAGAATCTAAAAACGTGGTACAAATGAACCTATTACATAAGAGTATTGAGTCACAGATTTTGATAAACCTTATGGTTACCAGGAGAAAGGGGGAGGAAGGAATGCATTGGGAGGCTGGGATTGACATACATGTACTATTATATATATAAAATAGATAACTAATAAGAAGTTATTGTGTAGCACATGGAATTCTATTAAATACTCTGCAATGACCTATATGGAAATAGAATCTAAAAAGAGTGGATATGTGTTTGCAAATAACTGACTCACTTTGCTGTACAGCAGAAACTAGTACAACACTGTAAATCAACTATATTCCAATAAAAAAAAAAGGAATATAGCCAACTTAGGTGAAAATAACCAATCACAGAATTGCAGACTAAGACATGGGAAATCTTGTCTAACATCTTCAGAGAACAAAACTCTAAGGGTCATAGAGGTTATGTATTTGCTGAAGGTCATGCAATCTGTTGGTGGAAGAGTCAGGATTAGAATCCAAATTTCATGTTTTCTAATGCAATCCATATAGGTCTGTAGCAAATGAACTCTACATTACTGGATAAATGTAAAACTTAGGATATTAATCTGAGTAGTTGAGATGGTAGTGATTTTTTCATTTTTTAAATCAGAATAGAGCATTTTTGTGGTTCGGAATTCACTGGGTAATGGAAACCATCTTTTTAATTTGTGTGTTAGCTTCTCAAAGGTCTGTTTTGTTTACTTTTGTATCCCTAGTGCCTACAATAGTGCCAGGCACATAGGAGATACTCAATAAATATTTGTTGAATGAATACATTTGTTAGCAATCTTGGCTGAGATGTCAGTTGAGAATGTTTGTGACTTCTGGAGATTCTAACCTTTAAGTATCAGACCCTGGAACGAAACCCTGGAAACAGCAGGGAAACTCTGGCTATGGCAGGAAGATAAAAATGAAATGCTTCCCCTCATGGGAAGAGAAGAATTAAGAGAAAGTGTAAGAAACATTTGGAATTTCTTGGAAGAAACATACCTTATAAATAAAAGTTCATTTGGTTCAAGAGGTTAGAATTTCGTTTAAGCCTCTTGGCATATTTTGAAGGATAAGCTAGAAAACATCAGCAAATAGTTTTGATGGTGAATGAAACTCAAGTTTTTGTCCACCTTCAAGTTGTCCTATGCTCACTGGCTAATGAGAAAAAAAAAGAAGAAATCCAATTCTTATAAAGGGAAACCCCCCCACCCCACTCAACATCTCAGATGCTTCTTGTTCTAAGCATGAACAATGAAACTTCATGCACAAGGCAGTAGACAGCCTGTGTTGTCATTTCATCAGTGGCATGAAGAGGCCAGGCAGTATTTCCCATCTTCTGTCCATGATCTTCCAGCTGATAAAAGGAGACAGTGATAACTAATAGAGCCATGAGATGTCCTGAATCTTACTTTGGGATATGCTACTGGTTAGTGGGAATTAAACCATTTGTGTCTGAAGACGATGTAGAAATGGATGAAAACACAGGGACACCAGATAGTGTGGGAGACAGGCACTAATTCAGGATTGAGGAAATCGGGATTTTGGTTCCAGATCTGCCGTTGATTAGTTATATGCCTTGGACAAGACTCTTTGGTGTCTGCATGTGCATGTGCACTTGGTTGTGTCTGCCTCTTTGTGATCCCATGGACTAGCCCACCAGGCTCCTCTGTCCATGGGACTTTCCAGGCAAGGATACTGGAGTGGGTTGCCATTTCCTACACCAAGACCCTTTGGAGTCTTGGTTATCACATATCTAATAAGAATTGAGAAAGTTTCTTCTAGGTCTGTTTGCATTTTCAAACTATTTTAGAAATTTGATCACAGCAGGATCCTCTATGACCCACCTCCCAGAGTAATGGAAATAAAAGCAAAAATAAACAAATGGCGATTCGTTTCTTACATGATAGTATACATGTTTCAATGCCATTCTCCCAAATCATCCCACCCTCTCCTTCTCCCTGAGTCCAAAAGTCTGTTCTATACATCTGTACAGGGTTATCGTTACCATCTTTCTAAATTCCATATATATGTGTTAGTATACTGTATTGGAGTTTTTCTTTCTGGCTTACTTCACTATGTTCGATACAGGATACAGGATGCTTGGGGCTGGTGCAGGGGATGATCCAGAGAGATGAAATGGGATGGGAGGTGGGAGTGGGTTCAGGATTGGGAACTCATGTACACCCGTGGTGGATTCATGTCAATGTATGGCAAAACCAATACAGTATTGTAAAGTAAAATAAAGTAAAAAAACAACAACACATTTTTTCAATTTCAAAAAAAATAAACAAATGAGACCTAATTAAACTTAAAAGCTGTTGCACAATGAAGGAAACTATAAGCAAGGTGGAACAAGGCAGCCTTCAGAATGGGAGAAAATAATAGCAAACAAAGCAACTGACAAAGAATTAATCTCCAATATATACAAGCAGGTCATGCAGCTCAATTCCAGAAAAACAAACAACCCAATTAAAAAGTGGGCCAAAGAACTAAAAAGACATTTCTCCAAAGAAGACATACAGATGGCTAACAAACACACGAAAAGATGCTCAACATCACTCATTATCAGAGAAATGCAAATCAAAACCACAAAGAGGTACCATCTCATGCCGGTCAGAATGGCTGCTATCAAAAAGTATACAAACAATAAATGCTGGAGAGAGTGTGGAGAAAAGGGATGGGAATGCAAACTAGTACAGCCACTATGGAGAACAGTGTGGAGATTCCTTAAAAAACTGGAACTAGAACTGCCATATGACCCACCAATCCCACTGCTGGGCATACACAGTGAGGAAAGCAGAACTGAAAGATCCACATGTACCCCAATGTTCATCGCAGCACTGTTTATAATAGCCAGGACATGGAAGCAACCTAGATGTCCATCAGCAGATGAATGGATAAGAAAGCTGTGGTACATATGCACAATGGAATATTACTCAGCCATTAAAAAGAATGCATTTGAATCAGTTGTAATGAGGTGGATAAAACTGGAGCCTATTATACAGAGTGAATTAAGCCAGAAAGAAAAACACCAATACAGTATATTAACGCATATATATGGAATTTAGAAAGATGATAATGATGAGAGACACAGATGTAAAGAACAATCTTTTGGACTGTATGGGAGAAGGCAAGGTGGGATGATTTGAGAGAATAGCATTGAAACATGTATATTACCATGTGTGAAATAGATCACCAGTCCAGGTTCGATGCATAAGACAGGGAGCTCAGGGCTGGTGCACTGGGATGACCCAGAGGGATGGGATGGGGAGGGATGTGGGCGGGGGGTTCAGGATAGGGAACACATGTACACCCATAGCTGATTCATATCAATGTATGGCAAAACCCATTACAATATTGTAAAGTAATTAGCCTCAAATTAAAATAAATTATTTTTTAAAATTTGCTCTTTTAAAATCTCTGATTTTCATATTTATTGGAATAGATGAAATTCCATCAGAGGATGAGGGAAAGAAAAATCAATAGTGTCACTAAAGGCAAAAGCAGTCAGCACTTAGGACTGGGACTTAGACTACCATTCCAGAATGCAGAAGTTTGAAAGATGAGCTGTGCTTTAGGTAACAGCTTAAAATGTGATTTATTTATGCAAGGAAACTTTTCAGAACTCATTTGGGTAAGTTATAAAACCAAACCAAGCATGAGAACCACGCCTCTTCCTTCCAGAAAAAGAATATTTCTAAAAGAAAGCGCCCTCTTGTCTTGCTAAAGCCACTGTAGTCATTACATTTGATACTCATGTATTTTCCTCTAGGAGGTAGAAAAGGAGGTTTTCAGGAAGAAAAACCCTTTTGCTCAACTGCTGTAAAATAATACTATACTCTAGAGTTATCATCAAAATGATATGGTGGATTCAGAATATGTGTGAGCCCTGTGTGTGACCTGTCCTGAAGTGTTCTTTCTTGATTTTAGGTAGCACTGAGGATGTCCTTGAGAGAAAAAATAGCTAGGGATTTCACTTTGGTGATGTTATGCTAGCAGGCTTCACGTCTCACGTAAATGGTAACCTTTGCTGAGTGTAACCCTAGCTCTTTGTAAAGAGAACAGAATTAGACTCCACCAAATGAAGAGTCCAAGACCTTGGCAGTCTTACCCTGGAAAGATGACAAGATACATAGAGATCAGGAACAATGATGAGGCCTCATAACGCTGTCTGAATAGGATGTCTGCAGAGTTAGACTAGCTTCATGGATGTAATGTAAGTTCAGTGGTCTGAGAAGTAGAACATCAGGTCTGTTTAAAAGTACACAGTGAAAGAATCTGATAGTAGCTACAATTAGGCAGAAATTGGGGAAAGAGAAGGGAGATCAGGCAGGTTAGCAACATAAAATGTTTCAAAGTGTCACCTTAGTGGGAATATTTAGTGAAAATTCACACAATAAGCTAAATTTGGTGCATTCTTTTTAAATGTTATTTAACTTATTTGATGGATGAGTTTGAATTTCCAGTTTTTTTGTTTGCCTATTGTATGATTTAGTATGTATTTTAAATAATAAGTTACCTTTATTTATAGAATGATAATTAATATGAATTGTCCACAAAGGAACAGCTATTGTGGAAGACATGTATTTTTCGTGCACGGTGAAGGAGGCAAAATAGTTGAGGAAGGAAATACATGAATTAAGTCAGAAACGGTGTTGTGAATTGTGTGTGTTAAATGATTTCTGTCATTTTTGAACAAGTCTAGAGCTTCTATACTCTGTGGCCCACTGTTAGTCTCTGCAAAAATGAATTTGGCATGTGAACATATTTAAGCTGTTTGAAGAGAGGTTAGTATTTGACATAAACTGACTATTTTGGTGATGGTTTTGAAAAGTCCCTGAGGATATTTTGGTACACAGGAAATTCTTTTTTAAAACCTTTTTATTTTATATGGATGTATAGCTGATTAACAAACAATGCTATGATAGTTTCTGGTGAACAGTGAAGGTGCTCAGCTGTATATATACATGTATCCAATCTCCCCTAAATCCTGCTCCTATCTAGCCTCCCATATAACATTGAGCAGTGTTCTTTGTGCTATACAGTAGGTACTTGTTAGTTATCCATTTAAAATGTAGTAGTGTGTACATGACCATCCCAAACTCCCTAACTATTCATTCTCCCCATCCTTTCCCCTGGCAACCATAAACTTGTTCTCGAAGTCTGTGAGTCTGTTTAATTTTTGTAAGCAAGTTCGTTTGTATTATTTCTTTTTAGATTCCACATATAAGGGATGTCATATTAGTAATGATATTTCTCCTTCTCTGACTTATTTCACTCAATGTGACACTCTCTTGGTCCATCCATGTTGCTACAAATGACATTATTTCATTCTTTTTTATGGCTGAGTAATATTTCATTATATCTACGTACCACATCTTTTTCTATTCATTCCTCTGTCGATGGAAATTCAGGTTGCTCCCATGTCTTAGCTATTGTAAACAGTGCTGCAGTGAACACTGGGTTGCATATTTCTTTTTGGATCATGTTTTCCTCTGGATATATACCCAGGAATGGGATTGCAGGGTCATATGGTAGCTCTATTTTTAGTGTTTTAAGGAGCCTCCATACTGTTCTCCATAGTGGCTGTACCAATTTACATTCCCATCAACAGTGTAGGATGATTCTTTTCTCCACATCCTCTCCAGCATTTATTGTTTGTGGATTTTTTTATGATGGCTCTTCTGGCTGCTCTGAGGAGGCACATAGGAAATTCTAAAAATTCTAGAAATTCCTTATCATTTCTTCCCCAGTTGATCTAGACCATTCCTCAGTAACTGTGGGTTTTATTTTTCCAGATCTGTTGATCATTTATCATACTGTCTTTGTGTTTGGCTGTTTCTTTTTCCTTTGTTCTCTCTTCCTTGCTTTGTTTGTATGTATGTATGTATATATTTTAAAATTGTATTTATTAATTTTGGCTGTGCTGGGTCTTCATTGCTGAGTGTGGGCTTTCTCTAGTTGCACGTGGGGGCTGCTCTTGGTTGTGGTGAGCAGGCTTCTCATGCGGTGGCTTCTCTTGTTGCAGAGCCATCTCTAGGTGCTAGGGCTTTAGTAGTTGGAGCATGCACACTCAGTAGTTGCAGCTCATGGGCTCTAGAGCACTGGCTCAGTAGTTGTGGTACACAGGTTTAGTTGCTCCACAGCATGTGGGAGCTTCCCAGACCAGGGATCAAATCCATGTCCCTTGCATTGGATTCTTTCCACTGTATCACCAGGAAAGTCTTTTGTATTTATTTTTATGTATTTGTTTACTTGTTTATTTTGACTGCACCACATGGTTTGCAGGAGCTTAGTTCCGCAACCAGGGCAACAGGGTCATGGCAGTGAAAGTACTGAGTCCTAACCACTAGATCACTAGTGGTTGGGACTACTAGTGGGATCACTAGTGGTTGGGACTACTAGTCCCAACCCCTCTCTAGCTTTTTAGAAAAATAAATCTCTTATTTTTATTTTTAGCACACTAATGTTAAGGGTAGGATTATTTTCTAGATGACTAGAAATTTTACTTAATCACACTCAGTGTTTTACCTTTTCCTAATGTTTTGTCAAATTTCTCTATTTTATGCAGTGCCAAAGAGATTATCAATTATGTTTTTTAATGTTAAAGTAAAATACGCACTGTCCTGGTTGTCATGGTTTCTCCAGTAGCTAAATGGTATTTTGATATAAACCTGTTTTAAAGGATAACTGTTACATGCTAGCTATACTTACCAGGTGGCGCAGTGGTAAAGAATCTACCTGCCAGTACAGGAGATGTAAGAGACGTGGATTCGATTTCTAGGTTGGGAAGATCCCAACTAGCATACATAACTAGCATACAGATTTCTGTTTGGATATCTGCACCATACTTGTTTTCCTATTGTCAAGGTCCACGTTGTTCATGACCTTTCTCAGACTGCTTCTCCATCAAAGAATAGTATGCCTGATCATGTGTTAGGAATGTTACTACTTCCTCCCCCTGATGCTGAGAACCTAAATGGGCTTGGAAACAACTGGGACTTATCTTGAAACTCTTGCTCACTGAGGTGCTCTTTTGGGGCATATGATCTCTTCTACTGTGACTTGATGTTTTAGGTCAGGAATTCAAGAAGCATCAACTGGGCAGTTCATCTCTGATCCATGTGTTTTCAACTAGGGCAGCTGGGTCTTGAGAGTACATTTATCCAAGATGGTTCCTTCACTCACAAGTCTGGCATCTTGATGATAGTTGGCCTCACTCTCCTTTCCACATGATATCTTTTCCTCTTGGGCTGGGCCTGTCTGTACGGCTTGGGCTTTTCATAGCATGGTGACCTCAGGGTAGTTGGATTTCTCACATGGAGGCTTAGGGCTCTAAGAGCAAGTATTTCAAGAATATCTCTCTTTAAAAGAAAAAATTGGTTTTGTTTTTATTTCTTGAACCCTTATTTATGGTGGTATAGGATCCAGTTTTAAAAGACCCAGTTGATAGAGTTCTTCTATACAAAAAATTTAGACCTTAAGGCTCAAATACTAAGATAAACAGATACTTGGTTTGAATTATACGGCGAACCACTTTTTACTTTGTTAGAAAAATTTCAAATTTAGCTAAAGATTGGACTTGACATTTTTTCTCTTATTTGAGGGTAAAATACTGAAACTGAAGTTTTCAGTGGTGGCAGAAACCTAGACTCCAGGAGAATAATTTGCAATATTTCTGGTCTCATTCTTCAGCACCTGCAGTGACTGCTGGACAGAGATTGTTGCCGAGAGTTAAGAGTCTTACTGTCTTGTAAACAGCAACTTTCAATCCAGCTTTGGCAGATTGACAAAATTTGTATTTTGCAAACTCTCCTCACCCCCAGAACCCTTTCTTTTAAAAAAAATTATTTATTTTAATTGGATGCTAATTACTTTACAATATTGTGGTGGTTTTTGCCATACATCAACATGAATCAGCCATGGGTGTACATGTGTCTTCCCATCCTGAACCCTCCTCCCCACTCCCTCCCCACCCCATACCTCTGATTGAGGTTGTCCCAGAGCACTGGCTTTGAGTGCCCTGCTTCATGCATCGAATTTGCACTGCTCATCTATTTTACATATGGTAATGTACTTGTTTCAGTGCTATTCTCTCAAATCATCCCACCCTCACCTTCTCCCACATAGTCCAAAAGTCTGTTCTTTACATCTGTGTCTCTTTAATGTTCTTTACATTTGTGTGTTGCATATAGGGTTGTCATTACTGTCTTTCTAAATTCCATATATTTGCATTAATATACTGTATGGTGTTTCTCTTTCTGACTTACTTCACTCTGTATAACAGGGTCTACTTTCATCCACTTTATTAGAACTGACTCAAATGCATTATTTTTTTTTATAGCTGAGTAATACTCCATTGTGTATATATGCCACAACTTCCTTATCCATTCATCTGCTGATGGACATCTAGGTTGCTTCCATGTCCTGGCTATTATAAACAGTGCCACAGTGAACATTGGGGTACACGTGTCTCTTTCAATTCTGGTTTCCTCGGTGTGTATGTCTAGCAGTGGGATTGCTGGGTCGTATGGCAGTTCTATTTCCAGTTTTTAAAGGAATCTCCGCACTGTTCTCCATAGTGGCTGTACTAGTTTGCATTCCCATCAGCAGTGTAAGAGAGTTCCCTTTTCTCCACATCCTCTTCAACATTTATTGTTTGTAGACTTTTTGATAGCAGCCATTCTGACTGGCATGAGATGGTACCTCATTGTGGTTTTGATTTGCATTTCTCTGATAATGAGTGATGTTGAGCATCTTTTCGTGTGTTTGTTAGCCATCTGTATGTCTTCTTTGGAGAAATGTCTTTTTAGTTCTTTGGCCCACTTTTTAATTGGGTCATTTATTTTTCTGGAATTGAGCTATATGAGCTGCTTGTATATATTGGAGATTAATTCTTTGTCAGTTGCTTTGTTTGCTATTATTTTCTCCCATTCTGAAGGCTGCCTTGTTCCACCTTGCTTATAGTTTCCTTCATTGTGCAACAGCTTTTAAGTTTAATTAGGTCCCATTTATTTATTTTTGCTTTTATTTCCATTACTCTGGGAGGTGAGTCATAGAGGATCTTGCTGTGATTTATGTCAGAGAGTAGAACCCTTTCTTGTACACACTTTATAATGTTTTTTTTCCTTTAGATTTCCAAAGTTATCACACCATCAAGGCACATCAACACTGACTTGTTTTATACCAATCCTATGATAGACTGGTTCAGACAAAGATATAAATTTCTCTGTGAAGACATTCCAGTCCTCCATTTGTCTTTAAACAGAAGAGCCATTACTTTAACACAAATGACACCCTTTCCAGTGGTGGCACTCTGAAGCAGACAGGCCAGTTGTCGAGTCATCTTAGAGGTGGAGGAGATTAGATTCCTTCTAATGTCTTTCACATCCTGCTAAATTCATAAGAGACTGATATTTAATCCTAAAATTTTTATTTCCTTTGATATTTAGCCTAAAATAGAAAGAGGATGTTTGTCCTTTTTGATACCATTGGCTTAAGTACATAAGTTTTTATGTTATAAGATCATGCTCAGTTTTTAAAAAAGGCTCTTCCATTTCTGTTTGCCCTCATCACACACATGCAGAGTTATTACCAAGAGGAATGTTGTGTGCACAAGGACAGTTAAGACCACATACTGTCCTTAGCTGGGAGTCAGATTACCCACCACATGGACAGCAGCATGTGCTAGAGCTGTGTGTAACTAAAAGAGTCCTAGAGAGGAGAATCTGTAGCATTAAGCAGGCTTTGCAAATTAGAGAAAAAAAAAAAAACAACACAGCCGACCAAACCAGATCATGTACAGTAGTCCTCTCTGAGCTTGATTTTAACAACTTAAAATGAGATTGCTCACTAGCACTGTACTAATCACATTATATACATTATTTCATTCACTCCTACAAAAATTCCAAGATGTAGCCCTATTATTCCATTTTATATATTGGGAAACATAAGGTTAAAGAGGTTATACACATTGCTCAAGGCCACAGAGCTGATAAACAGTGAAGTCAACAATAAAATCAACACAGTCCTTTTCTAGAGCAGTGAGCTTTTGACTTCTACTATATGAAATATACTTTCTTGACCTGTGTACTTCTTGAGAAATAGGAGAAAAGGGGATCTAGGTTCCAATGAAAAGCCTAGCCTTTGTCAAAATTCAGGTTTGTTTTACTTATATGAATCTATTTCATGATTTTCTCTTCTGTATTTCTGTCTCTCTTCTGATAGCCCCACTGTCTTGCTTACTGTATCTATATAGCTTTGGGTTTAGGAGGGACCTTATAAACATATAACAAAGATGTCCATTAATAATCTTCTCATATACAGGACACTGGGTCAGAAACTTAACTCTGACAGTGGTCTTATTTATTAGAATAAACAAGATATATAAGAAATCTTAGATACATAAGATATATATATATATATGCTTAGATATATAAGAAATTAGATGTGTTGAGATTAATCAAACTGAGTGGTGTATAAAAAGCTGATTCCAAAGTGTGAGAGAGATGTGGGGTAACTATTGATTTCATTTGGGAGATATGAAATAGCTTTGGATCAAAACTCAGAGCTGAAAGTGTGCTCAATAAATAAAAATATTGAAACCCAAAGGACAAATTCTCACTAGGTCCAGCCCTTGCCTCAGAATATGATATAATGATACCTCAGGTCAATTCTCTCAAGAAAGTTATCAAAAATGTTTGCAAACAATGCAACTGAAAAGGCTTAATTTCCAAAATATACAAACAGATACAACTCAGCAACAACAACAACAAAAAAAAAAACCCAATCAAAAATTGGGCAGAAGCACTAAAGAGACATTTCTCCAAAGAAGAAATATAGATGGCCAATAGGAACATGAAAAGGTGCTCAACATTGCTAATTATTAGAGAAATGCGAATTACAGTGAGGTACCACCTCAGGCCGGTCAGAATGGCCATCATTAAATGTGGATGTGAAGAAAAGGGAACCCTCCTACACTGCTGATGGGAATGTAAGTTGATGCAGCCATTGTGGAAAACAGTAGGGAGGTTCCTCAGAAAACTGAAAATAGAATTACCATATGAATCCCACTCCTGTGCATATATCTAGACAAAACTCTAATCTAAAAAGACAGTTGCATCCCATGTTCATAGCAGTATTTTTCACAATAGCCAAGACATAAAAACAACCTATTATAAATGTTCATTGACAGATGCATGGATAAAGAAGATGTTGTGCAATTAATATGAAATCTTTTGAAGTAAAAAAAGATGTACGTATATATAGTGAAATACTATTCAGCCATAAAAAGAACAAGATAGTGCCATTTGAGCAACATCAATGCAACTAGAGATTATCATACTTAGTGAAGTAAGAAAGAGAAATACCATATGATATCACTTATGTGTGGAATTTAAAATAGGACACAAATGAACCTATCTACGAAAGAGAAACAGAAACAGAATCAGGAACATAGGGAATAGACTGTTGGTTGCCAAAGGGGAGAGGAGTGAGAGAAGGTTGGGCTTGGAGTTTGGGATTAGCTGATGCAAACTGGTATATATAGAATAGATTAACAACAAGGTCCTATTGTGTAGCAAAGGAAACTATATTCAATGCCTGGTAATCAACCACAATGCAAAGAATATGAAAAAGATGTGTGTGTGTGTGTATATATATATATATATATGTGTGTATGTATGTATAGGAGAAGGCAATGGCACCCCACTCCAGTACTCTTGCCTGGAAAATCCCATGGACAGAGGAGCCTGGTGGGCTGCAGTCCATGGAGTCGCTAAGAGTTGGACACGATTGAGCGACTTCACTCTCACTTTTCACTTTCATGCATTGGAAGAGGAAATGGCAGCCCACTCCAGTGTTCTTGCCTGGAGAATCCCAGGGACGGGGGAGCCTCGTGGGCTGCCGACTGTGGGGTCACACAGAGTCGGACATGACTGAAGCGACTTAGCAGTAGCAGCATATATATATATATATATATATATATATATATATGTATATTTGAGTCACTTTGCTGTATAACAGTAATTAACACATTTGATTCAATTATGCTTCAATAAAAAATAAAAGCAAAGAAAGTTACCAAAGAATGCACAAGGGGAATGGGCAAAGGTGATAGGTTAATCAGGACATATTTCTTCCCTGACTTCCTTATTTTCAGTTCAGTTCAGTCGCTCAGTCGTGTCCGACTCTTTGGGACCCCATGAATCACAGCACGCCAGGCCTCCCTGTTCATCACCAACTCCCGGAGTTCACTCAGACTCTCGTCCATCGTGTCAGTAATGCCATCCAGCCATCTCATCCTCTGTCGTCCCCTTCTCCTCCTGCCCCCAATCCTCCCAGCATCAGAGTTTTTTCCAATGAGTCAACTTGGCACAGTTTAATTAGCTTGTTTTCACCTTGGCAATATTGAACCCTGTAAGAGACCAAGAAGCTGAGTAGAAAGTAGGAGAAAGAAGTGTTGACAGTGACAAGCTCATGGAGGCAAGGGCAGTTAGAAATGTCAGGAGATGAAAGTGTCAAGATAGTAGACACTTGTAGAGCAGCAGTTTTAGAGGAGGTTATAAAGAAGCTGGGGTTTAGAGA
This sequence comes from Aepyceros melampus, assembly GCA_006408695.1. Taxonomy (NCBI): domain Eukaryota; kingdom Metazoa; phylum Chordata; class Mammalia; order Artiodactyla; family Bovidae; genus Aepyceros; species Aepyceros melampus. Next base: position 35,541 of record SJXQ01006205.1, read on the forward strand.
GGACTGAGAAAGGAAATCAGGCTTTGCAGCTTCAAACTTAATCTCAGGGCTGTCCTTGGTCCCTACAGTCACTTCTGGGACTGCAAAAGTGTTGTTCCCTGGAATCATAGACCATTGACCATGACCTGAGAGTACATCAAGTAGATCTAGCCGCTCAGTTTTAGTTTAAAGGGGACTTACAGTGACTGTCTAATTGATCTCAAACAATTTTGATATTCATGTCAGGCTTTAACATACCTTTCTTTCTTTTTTTTAAAAAATTTTTTATTTATTTGGCTGCGCCAGTCTTAGTTGTGGAATGTGGGATCTAGTTTCCTGACCAGGGAACAAACCCAAGCCCCCCACATTGGGAGCACATTCCCAGCCACTCAACCACCAGAGAAGTCCCTGACATTCCTTTCGTTTGCAATTTCCTCTCCTGCTAAAAATCCTATTAACAGAAGACCCTATGTGTGTATGTTCTTGTGTGTTTGTGTGGGTGTGTTATTTATGTTGGGTCTGGTTTGTCAGACAATAGAGTGAAGGAAGATGATTCTAGTTACCTTTTCAGCTGCAGAACTGACACCAAATTAGTCAATCCAGTGTAGCCCTTTGTTTCTGAGGGCTGGACAGCATAATTGGATAACATAATTTGGATAACCCTTTGCTTTCTAGGTGCATACATGTTCTGTAGGGAAATAAATAATGATGATGACAGTTCCTTAAGCACCAGAGAAAAGCACTTTATAATTTTACAGGGGTTCTCAAAGTTTAATATGCATATGCATCACTGAAAATCTTGCTAAAATGCAGATTCAAATTGAGTAGGTTTGGGTGGGGACCTGAAATGGTGCTTTTCTCACAAGCTCTCAGATAAAACTGATTCTATTGATCCATAGAGCACATTTCGACAAATAGCAGGGCAAAGCGTCTTAACATTGTTTAAAGTGTGAGGCATTCATAAGAAGTATAAGTAAGTCATTTTGACAGGAGACAGAAAGTTGGAAGGATTGGTTGGTATCAAATCCCTCAGAGCCTTGAATGTCAGGGTAAGGTTTTAGATCATATAATGAGCTAAGGAATCATTGCAGGTCTGTACTGGGTATAGAGTGATCTGATAGGACTTAAGGGAGATTTATCTGTCATCATGTATAGAACAGATGGGGTAAAAGTTTCTTATGGGTATCAAGTAGCCAAGACTCAACTCCTGGCCCTTTAATGCTAGATGAAGAAGATTGCAGAAAGGAAAATGGAGGAGATTGGCAAAAAGGAAGCTACTTGCTTAAAAACTGGCCCTGGGAAGTTGTTTGGATCATAGATCTCTTTGTCCAAATTCCAAGAGATCCCTGCCAATCCCTTCTTTATTTAAGAATGCAGCCGTGTTATATGTACTTGGTAAATTTTTTGCTTGATCCAGTTCAGTAAAAAATATACTGAGTGCCAGGTACAGTCCTTTGCTATCTCTGGTATTTGTATATCTCTCATAATGTCTAATGCAGAGTCCTGCCCTTCATCAAATTCATTGTACTATTAATGGATGAATGAATTTATTCTGTTTAATTTTCCTATTTTAATTTAAGGTACAGTAATATACCTTGATAAGACTGTTTAAAAAGTAAAGATGTAATACACACAAAAATATGATAGTGGTAACAACTGAGGAACAGTGAAGGGAAGAAATAGGGGAGGAGCACATAGATATTGTAAGTTATTGGTTTTGTTCCAGTTCTTGGGTTGAGTAAAGGGTTTATAACATTAAGCAAGTGAACCAGTAAATAAGATAAAGTAGAAGAGTACCATGTATGTTAATTCATATTTCAAAATATGAGTTATTATGTGTTATGCATCTGATGTCTGTTAAAAAACCACACACATACACACACATACACATATACTGAAAAGAAATGTTATGGAGAATCCATCCTATAGGGTCTTCCAAAAAGAAATTAAAATCACCACATCAGCCTACATCTGTGGTGGGATTTTCTCTGCAGTAAAATTTGAGTAATTATCCTATGTCCAGCCTAAGGCTTGGTGAAATCAGGTTAGGCAGCAGCCCCAACAAAATATTCTGACATTCTACTATCTAAATTTCTATTACATTTTATAACCCACAGAGTGCTCTCTCACATCAGAACATGCTTTCCTGCCATTTACTCAGTGTTACCTCCTTGGATTCTTGAACCTGAAATCATAGGTCCCTTTATGAATGTCTTTGCTGATTTAAGATGCTCAGAGTACTGTTATACTTAATATTCTCCTGAAATTAGATTGTGTGATACTAAATCTTTTCTAATCATTGAAATGACAACAAGGCATAAATATAACCTGGAGGGTCAAATCCATTTTCAAAATATAAGGGCTATATGAACACAATTTCCTATTTGTTATCTGTCTTAGAAAGTGAATGAAATTCTGGCCAATTCTACCAAGCTATAGGAATAACCAATTTTCAGAGAAGTAGGATACACTAAAATGTGTTGTTGTTTTAGTCTCTAAGTCATGTCCAACTCTTTGTGACTCATGGACTGTATCTGCCAGGCTCCTCTGTCTATAGGATTTCTCAGGCAAGAATCCTAGAGTGGATTGCCATTTCCTTCTCCAGGGGATATTCCTGACCCAGGGATCCAACATGCATCTGCATTGGCAGGTGGATTCTTTACCACTGAGCTACCTGGGAAGCCCAGGTCCTAAAACTACCCTGTTCAGTTCAGTTCAGTCGCTCAGTCGTGTCTGACTGTTTGCGATCCCATGAACTGCAGCACGCCAGGCCTCCCTATCCATCACCAACTGCCGGAGTCTACCCAAACCCATGTCCATTGAGTCGGTGATGCCACCAACCATCTCATCCTCTGTTGTCCCCTTCTCCTCCTGCCCTCAATCTTTCACAGCATCAGGGTCTTTTCAAATGAGTCAGCTCTTCGCATCAGGTGGCCAAAGTATTGGAGTTTCAGCTTCAACATCAGTCCTTCCAATGAACACCCAGGACTGATTTCCTTTAGGATTAACTGGTTGGATCTCCTTGCAGTCCAAGGGACTCTCAAGAGTCTTCTCAAACACTACAGTTCAAAAGCATCAATTCTTCAGCGCTCAGCTTTCTTCACAGTCCAACTCTCACATCCATACATGACTACTGGAAAAACCATAGCTTTGACTAGACGGACCTTTGTTGGCAAAGTAATATCTCTGCTTTTTAATATGCTCTCTAGGTTGATCATAACTTTCCTTCCAAGGAGTAAGTGTCTTTTAATTTTGTGGCTGCAATCACCATCTGCAGTGGTTTTGGAGCCCAGAAAAATAAAATCAGCCACTGGTTCCACTGTTTCCCCGTCTATCTGCTGTGAAGTGATGGGACCCGATGCCATGATCTTCGTTTTCTGAATGTTGGGCTTTAAGCCAACTTTTTCACTCTCCTCTTTCACTTTCATCAAGAGGCTCTTTAGTTTTTCTTCACTTTCTGCCATAAGGGTGGTGTCATCTGTATATCTGAGGTTAGTGATTTTTCTCCTGGCAATCTTGATTCCAGTTTCTGCTTCCTCCAGCCCAGCATTTCTCATGATGTACTCTGCATATAAGTTAAAAAAGCAGGGTAATAATATACAGCCTTGACGTACTCCTTTTCCTATTTGGAATCAGTCTGTTGTTCCATGTCCAGTTCTAACTGTTGCTTCCTGACCTGCATACAGGTTTCTCAAGAGGCAGGTCAGGTGGTCTGGTATTCCCATCTCCTTTAGATTTTCCACAATTTATTATGATCCATACAGTCAAAGGCTTTGGCATAATCAATAAAGCAGAAATAGATGTTTTTCTGGAACTCTCTTGCTTTTTCCATGATCCAGCGGATGTTGGCAATTTGATTCTGGTTCCTCTGCCTTTTCTAAAACCAGCTTGAACATCTGGAAGTTCACGGTTCATGTATTGCTGAAGCCTGGCTTGGAGAATTTTGAGCATTACTTTACTAGCGTGTGAGATGAGTGCAGTTGTGCAGTAGTTTGAGCATTCTTTGGCATTGCCTTTCTTTGAGATTGGAATGAAAACTGACGTTTCCATTCCTGTGGCCTGCTGAATTTCCAAAACTACCCTGAGTATAACCTAATTCTTTTGATTCCTAAAATATTTTTAGGAACTTGGGATTTCTATGCAACTGAATCTTTCAGAGAATTGAAACAAACCTGTGAGTGCCAAAAGATTTAAAATGATAAAAGTAGTAGATGTTTAGGGCAAAAACTCTAAAAATTCAGAGTACAGAATGTATAAAATGAAAAATAAAAGTTGATCCTGTCCTCCTTAAACCTAGTAGAGGAAGAAGAACAAACAAAACCCAAAAGTTATTAGAAAGAAAGAACTCAAAAAGATAAGAGCAGAAATAAATGAAATAGAGATTGAAAAAACAATAGAAAAGATCAATGAAACTAAAAGCTGGTTCTTTGAAAAAAAAATAAACAAAATTGATATACCTTAATGAGACTCATTATGAAAAAAAGGAGAGAAGCCAAATCAATAAAAGCAGAAATGAAAAAGGAGAAGTTATAACTGTCACCACAGAAATACAAAGAATCATAAATGACTTCTGTGATCAACTGTATGCCAATAAAATGGACATCCTAGAAGTAACGAACAAATTCTTAGAAAGTTTCAGTCTCCCAAGATTGAATCATAAAGAATTTGAACAGACTAATCACTAGTACTGAAGTTGAACCAGTAACTTAAAACCTCACAGCAAATAGAAGTCCAGGCCAGATGGTTTCACAGGTGAATTCTAACAGACATTTAGACAAGAGTTAATACCTATCCTTCTGAAAATATTCCAAAAAATTTCAGAGGAAGGAACACTTCCAAACTAATTCTATGAGGCCACCATCACTCTGATACGAAAACCAACAAAGCTATTACAAAAAAGAAAATTATAGGCCAGTATCACTGATGAACATAGATGCCAAAAATACTCAACAAAATACTAGCAAACCAATTCCAACAATACAGTAAAAAGATTATACACCAGGATCAAGTGGGATTTATCCCAGGGATGTGAGGGATTTTCAGTATCCAGAAATTAATCAACGTGATATACCACATTAACAAACTGAAGAATAAAAACCATGTGATCATCTCAGTAGATTAAGAAAAAGCTTTGGATAAAATTCAATATTCATTTATGATTAAAAAGAAAAACTCCAGATAGTGGGCATAGAAGATACCTGACTCAACATAATAAAACCCACATGTGATAATCTCACAGCTAATATCATACTCAGTGATGAAAAGCTGAAAGAATTCCCTCTAAAATCAGGAACAAGAGAAGAATGCCCACTCTTGACACTTCTATTCAACATAGTTTTGGAAGTCTTAGCCACAGCCATCAGGGAAGAAAAGGAAATAAAAGGAATCCAGATTGGAAAGGAAGAAGTAAAACTGTCAGTCTTTGCAGATGACATGATACTATACATAGAAAATTCTAAAGCACCACCAGAAAACAAACTATCATCAATTAATTTGGTAAAGTTGCTGAATACAGAATTAATACACAGAAATCTGTTGCATACCTGTACTCTAACAACAAAATATCATAAAGAGAAATTAAGGAAACAATCCCATTTACCATTGAATAAAAAAGGATAAAATATTTAGGACTAAACCTACCTAAGGAGGCAAAAGACCTGTACTCTGAAAACTATAAGATGCTGATGACAGAAACTGAAGACCACACAAACAGATGGAAAGGTATACCATGTTCTTGGATTGGAAGAATCAGTACTGTTGAAATGACCATTCTACCAATGGCAGTCCACAGATTCAGCACAATCCCTATCAAATTACCAATGGTGTTTTTCACAGAACTGGAACAAAAATTTTTTTAATTTGTGTGAAAACACAAAAGACCCCTGATAGCTGAAACAATCTTAGAAAGAATGGACCTGGAGGAATCAGGTACCCTATGGTTTTTCCAGTAGTCATGTACAGGATATAAGAGTTAGATCATAAAGAAGGCTGAGCACCAAAGAACTGATGCTTGAAACTACAATAATTAAAACAGTATGGTACTGGCACAAAAGCAGACATATAGATCAATGGAACAGGATGGAAAAAGACCCATGCATTCTTGGTCAATAAATCTGTGGCAAAGGAGACAAGAATATACAATGAAGAAAAGGTGGTCTCATCACCCTGATACCAAAACCAGACAAAGACAATACACACACACACACACACACACAGACACAAACTTTACAGGCCAACATTACTGATGAACATAGATGCAAAAATCCTCAACAAAATTTTAGCAAACAGAATTCAGCAACACATCAAAAAGCTCATACACCATGATCAAGTTGGGTTTATTCTGGGGATGCAAGAATTCTTCAATATATGCAAATCAATCAATGTGATACACAATATTAACAAGTTGAAAGATAAAAACCACTTGATAATCTCAAAAGATGCAGAAAAAGCCTTTGACAAAACTACACACACACACACACACACACAGACACAAACTTTACAGGCCAACATTACTGATGAACATAGATGCAAAAATCCTCAACAAAATTTTAGCAAACAGAATTCAGCAACACATCAAAAAGCTCATACACCATGATCAAGTTGGGTTTATTCTGGGGATGCAAGAATTCTTCAATATATGCAAATCAATCAATGTGATACACAATATTAACAAGTTGAAAGATAAAAACCACTTGATAATCTCAAAAGATGCAGAAAAAGCCTTTGACAAAACTCATCACCCATTTATGATTAAAACTCTTCAAAAACTGGGAATAAAAGGAACCTACCTCAACATAGTAAAGGCCATATATGATAACCCTACAGCAAACATTATTCTCAATGGTGAAAAACTGAAAGCATTCCCCCTAAGATCAGGAACAACACAAGGGTGTTCACTTTCACCACTGTTATTCAACATAGTTCTGGAAGTCCTAGCTACAGCAAATTAGAGAAGAAAAAGAAATGAATCCAAATTGGAAAAGAAGAAGTAAAACTGTCACTGTTTGCAGATGACATACTGTACACAGAAAACCCTAAAGATAGTATGAGAAAATTACTAGAGCTG